>JAXCMG010000082.1:329149-416121 GCA_034642415.1 Podarcis siculus
GTGTGGGTTTGGGGTGAGTTGTGGTTTCAGGCTTGGTTTCTGGTGTGAGTTTGGGGTGAGTTGTGGTTTCAGGCTTGGTTTCGGGTGTGGGTGTGGGTTTGAGTTGAGTTGTGGTTTCAGGCTTGGTTTCGGGCGTGGGTTTTGGTTGAGATGGGGTTTCAGGCTTGGTTTCAGGCGTGGGTTGGGATGTGGTTTCAGGCTTGGTTTCAGGCGTGGGTTGGGATGTGGTTTCAGGCTTGGTTTCAGACGTGGGTTGGGATGTGGTTTCAGGCTTGGTTTCGGGCGTGGGTTGGGATGTGGTTTCAGGCTTGGTTTCGGGTGTGGGTGTGGGCTGAGATGTGCTTGTGGATGTGGTCTCCTCTTGTGGCTTCGGCTGCGATGAGGCTGTGGGCTTGCTGCTGGTCTCAGACCAATGGAAAGGGTTTGTCGGAGGATGGAAATAGATAGTGACGTGAGGTGTCTTCAGCTTCCGGGGTGTCGAAGGGGCAGGCTCTGGGGTGGGTGGGGGCTGGGGCATGGGTCCTGCCCACCCTTTCACCCAGGCATACAAGGGCTGTGTGGCGGTGTAGACTCCCGGCCGGTGTGCTTTGCCACAGCCTTGGCCCCAGCTGGTGACTCCAATCACCCAAAACGGCTCAGATGCCTCTTCCTTGCACATGAGGGGGCTCCCACTGTCTCCCTGCAGCGACAAGACATGCAGAAGAAGTGGGGGGTGAGCAACCGATTGTATTTGTCTCAAAAGGAGGGAATAAAGGGGTGGCCACTGGGGCCTTGCGGGGTTTCCAGAAGTGCTGGGCAGCTGAAGGGCTGCACGGGGTGAAGAGATGCTAACTGTCTCCCATGGGTGAATTAAGGGTGTTGGCGGTGGGTGGCAAGCGAGAGCCACATTGGCCCATGCTCAGCTCTCTGGAGGCCGCATCTCAGCCTGCCTGTGGCCAAAGTGAGTGTGGTTTTTCTAAAGGGCAAACTGAAGTGTATTGGGGGCTCCCCAAACCCTTTAGGTATCGCAACAGAGGAGTGGTCACTAAATAGAAACATAGGGCACAGATATATTTTCCATGGCTGACTGAGGATTCGACCCCTGGTTTCCTGTGCCCTAGTCTGGCACTCTAACTATTACACCACCACTGGCTCTGATCTTACCACTTGCCACTTTCACACAAGATAGGGGGTGTGATGCAGTGGCTAGGTGTGGGCTGCCCTGCCTGGTCGGCTGGGAGGTGTGCGCTGGGGGCGTGCGGGGCCCGTGCTGAGGGTGAACGAAGCCCGCCTTCAGCAGACTCCTTGCCCTCTGCTTCCATCCACCTGCCCACTGGACCAACCTGCCTGCCGGCACACTGTACTGGAGCCCCAGAGAACGCGGCTGCCCTTCTCCTGCTTGCCTCTCCCTCCCCATCCAGGAGGAGCTTCTCACCAGTCCTGGGGAAGGGGTGGCGGCGCCTTCTCCCTCCCTCCCTCTTGGTTGGCCCATGGGCAGGGCATGCGCCAGCCAAGGGGAGAAGGAGAAACCATCCCGGCACCCGAGGACCCAGCCTGGGTGCAGCTTGGCTTGCCTCCCCACAGCTGTGGCCACCCTGTCATGGGGGTGTCCCCTCAGAAATGTGCACATGGGGCCACACCCCCAGCCCCCCAACACTACGCCTCTGGGCTGATGACCCCAAATGATGATGTGAGCCAAAGGAGCTGGGCCCCTATATCCTCAGAACAAGGCTGTTTCCTGCATCCTCGAATCTGACACCCAGTTCCACATATCTGAAGCTGCCGAGGATATTTCTGAGTCTTTGGCACCTTACCTGGCAGCTGTCGGTGCCTCCTTGTTCGTACCCTGCGCAGAGGCTGTTCTCTCTCACGGTCCCGTTGTACCAGCTGCTGCTGTTGCACGTCTGGGTGGAAAAGCGATTGACCTTTGCCTCCTGCATCATGTCTGATGCCTCCACCCCTGTTGGCAGTGGAAGAGCAACTCTGTAGTCTGTGGTGTGTGTCCCCCCCCCCCCAGACCTGTTCCTAGACAGCTTGATGCTGGAACTTCAGCTACAACCGAGGCCCCACGGAGGAAAGGAAGTGCCCCCACCCCACCCCAGGATCCTTAAGGAGAAACATCGCCTGGACTGCCACTTTGGGGGCGTTGAACAGAGGCAATTGGAAATAATAATAATAATAATACAGTGGTACCTCTGGATGCGAACGGGATCCGTTCCAGAGCCCCGTTCGCATCCTGAGTAGAACGCAACCCACGTCTGCGCGTGCGTGGGTCGCAATTTGCCGCTTCTGTGCATGCGCGTGACATCATTTTGAGCGTCTGCACATGCGCGAGCGGCGAAACCCGGAAGCAACCCGTTCCGTTACTTCCGGGTCGCTGCGGGACGCAACCTGAAAAGATTTAACCCAAAGCTACTTTAACCCGAGGTATGACTGTAGTAGTAGTAATAATAATAGTAAATTTTTATTTATACCCCACCCTCCCCGGCCAAGGCCAGGCTCAGGGCAGCTAACACAAAATATAAATTACAATAAAACGTTAATAGAGAAAAGAAGAAAAAAACAGTTAATTAAAATACGGCTTAAAATACAGCTTAAAATGCAGCCTCATTTTAGTAGTAGACCATAAAGGGAAGAAACATCAGATATTCACCCGAGCCAGCTATCCATGCTGGTCCTACATGGGCCGGCAAAAAAGCCAAGGGAAAATTTATATACCAAAACCCATATTAGGGGTCAGAGTGAGTCTAAGCCGAAGGCCAGGCGGAACAGCTCCATCTTGCAGGCCCTGCGGAAAGATGTCAAATCCTGCAGGGCCCTGGTCTCTTGTGACACAGCGTTCCACCAAGTCGGGGCCAGTACTGAAAAGGCCCTGGCCCTAGTTGAGACCAATCTAGCCTCCTTGAGGCCCGGGACCTCCAAAGTGTTGTTAACAGCCTGCTGGAGCAGCCAAATACACCTAAGGACCAAGGAATCTGGACTGCCTCTGAACCTGGAGGTTCCATCAGAACATCAGAATAAACTTCTGGCGTTCAGAAGATCGCTTCCTCCAACTGTGGAGGTCGAGCAAGAGCCGTCATGAACAAATATGCAATTCGTTGTGTCTGTTTTGGATTTCATTGTGCTATTATCTTCCTTTGCGATTCTGAATAAAGCTTTCTATGTAGTGGGGAGCACAAGGGGTGAGTTTCATGGAACAAAGGGGAAGGTGGTCCATAAATATTTGGGAACAACTGGGCGAAGCCGTGAGATTTGGGCAGACCCAGCCAAGCAAGGTTTAATAGAACTTCCACCATCCAGGCAGCTTCCAGATGTCTGGGTCAACAATTCTCTTTAGCCACAGAAAACAGGACCCGATGGAAGACATTGTCCAAAACATCTGGGAGCCACCAAGTTGGCAAAAGCTGGTATCGTTGCTTTAATGTATAGATTTCCATACGGTTTCACAGTTCATCGTGGAGAGTGCTGATGACTAATATGAACCAGGGATGAGAAACCACAGGCTCAGGACCAAGTGAGATCCTTCTGCCCTCCTGATCTGGCCTTTGGACCTCTCCTCACCCCACACTTTCCAGGCACTCATCTTCCCCAGGCTACTTAAGAAGATCTTGCTGGATCAGGCCAGTGGACGGTCTAGTCCAGCATCCTGTTTTTCTCATAGGGGCCATCCAGATCATTATGGGAAACTGAAAAGAAGCACAAGAGCAACTCTTCCCCCCTGTGGTTTCCAGCAAACTGGTATTTAGAAACACCTCTGCCTCAAACTGTGGAGGCAAGAGCATGGCCAGTAGGGCTAGTAGCCCCCGATAGCCCTCTCCTCTACCTTGAATTTGTCGGATCCTCTTTTAAAGCCACCCAGGTCTGTGGCCACCCCTGCCTCCCCCACTGCCCCCTACTTTGCATCCTCCTCGAGTGTTTTCACATGACCAGGATGTGGCCTTGAATTCGTACTGTGTCTCTTGCTTGTGTGGTTGGAAGATCGAGAGAGAGTGTGTGTAGAAATTAGCCTTCTGCACACAGGTAGTGTGTATGCACACAGGTAGTGATGTATGGAAGTGAGAGCTGGACCATAAAGAAGGCTGATCGCCGAAGAATTGATGCTT
The DNA here is from genome assembly GCA_034642415.1 of Podarcis siculus. Taxonomy (NCBI): domain Eukaryota; kingdom Metazoa; phylum Chordata; class Lepidosauria; order Squamata; family Lacertidae; genus Podarcis; species Podarcis siculus. The sequence continues at coordinate 333,232 of JAXCMG010000082.1, forward strand.
TTGAATTCTGGTGCTGGAGGAGACTCTTGAGAGTCCCATGGACTGCAAGAAGATCAAACCTATCCAGTCTGAAGGAAATCAGCCCTGAGTGTTCACTGGAAGGACAGATCCTGAAGCTGAGACTCCAAGACTTTGGCCACCTCATGAGAAGAGAAGACTCCCTGGAAAAGACCCTGATGTTGGGAAAGATGGAGGGCGCAAGGAGAAGGGGACGACAGAGGACGAGATGGTTGGATAGTGTTCTCGAAGCTACCAGCATGAGTTTGACCCAACTGCGGGAGGCAGTGGAAGACAGGAGGGCCTGGCGTGCTCTGGTCCAGGGGGTCACGAAGAGTCGGACACAACTAAACGACTAAACAACAACAATACAGGTAAAATTCACATTTGCCAATTGGGCCACTTTCCCCCTGGCTCCACCCACCACTGCCATGTGGCCCCTGGAAAGTTGCCAAGAAGGGTGTGCGGCTCCCAAGCTCAAATAGTTCCTTATCCCTGCTGTAAAAGGGAGCCAGCCAAGGTCCCCAGAGGAACCTCACAGCTGCTTTTCCCCACCTGCTTTGTCTACTTGGGTGTGGCAGGGAGGCCGCCTTGGCCGGGCTCTTACCTTTCGCTTTGCTGAGTCCCCAGCCACTGATGTAGCAGAAAGACAGAGCGGACACACTGACGGTGCTGTCGGGCATGCAGGCCGGCTGGATGTAGTCGCTGCAGATGATGGGCTGGTCCAGCTCCATCAGTGCCACGTCGTTGACCTGCGTGGTCGGCTGGTAGGCTTCGTGCACCACCACTTGCTTGATGTAGCGCACGTGGACCTCCGAGCCGAGGACGGAGAGCTTCGAAGCACCGATCACTGCGCGCCAGTGCGGAAGGCTCCTGGAGAGCAGAAGAAGCTGTGAAGCCGAGCACAGCTCAGGACTCCAGTACCCCAAGAACTGCCTCTCCCCTTACGAACTGACCTGGACCCAGGAGGTCCAGAGGGTGGCAACAGGAGAATAGGGCCTTTTCAGTGGTTGCTCCCCTTTTGTGCAATGCACTTCCCAGGGAGGTTCTGGAACCATCACTACATATATTCAGGCAGCAGGCAGAAAAGCATTCCTTTGTAACCAGCCTTTTAGGCATGGAGAACGTACTCGTTTTATATTCAGTGGACACAACTTGGATATTTTGTAATACTAAATTGTATGCAGGTATACTAATAAATCATAGAATCGTAGAATTGTAGTGTAGGGTCATCCTAGTCCAACCTTCATTTCAGAAGTCACAATTACATATACGATTACATATACAGTGGTACCTCGGTTCCCGAAAGCCTCCGTTATCGAATGTTTCGGAAGCCGAACACCATAAACCCAGAAGTAAATGCATCTGTTTTTGACCATTTTATGGAACCCAAATGTGTGATGTGGCTTCTGCTGAGTGCAAGGAGCTCTTGCAACCAATGGGAAGCCACGCCTCAGTTTTTGAATGTTTCGGAAGCCGAACGGTCTTCCAGAATGGATTGTGTTCAAGAACCGAGGTACCACTGAATTCACGTTTCAATGATCATTTCCATTGTATCCCTTGTGGCTTTGTGTTTTTTGTTCCTTATACTTGGGGACCTGCCCCCCTGTTTTCCCCATTGCCCCCTACATGGCCTGGCTCCCAGTGGTCAGGGCATATGGCCAGTCAGGGGGGGCATCTTCCTTTGCCTCATCCACCCCCAACCACTTTGACTGCTGCTTACTTTTTGCTTCCAAAGCAGTGGGCGGCTGTGAGGACCCACCGGGCAGTGATGAGGGCACCTCCGCAGGTGTGCTTGTGCCCCGTCAACGTTGGCAGCTGCAAGCTGACGATCCAGGGCCAGGCCCCCGGCAGGGCGTCGGCCCCACCCGTAGTCCGCCCTGTGCCACCACCATGGCCTGGCACCAAGGGGCGCCTTCCGCAGACTCTGGAAAGAGAAGTGGTGGTCAGTGCTTCCTCGCTCCCAGTGGTCCGTTCTGCACATCAAGAGGCAGTGTGGTGCAATGGTTAGAGCATCAGACTGGGGCAAGAGCAGGGTTCAAATAATAATAATAATAATTTATTATTTATACCCCACCCATCTGGCTGAGTTTCCCCAGCCACCCTGGGTGGCTCCCAATCGAGTGTTAAAAACAATACAGCATTAAATATTAAAAACTTCCCTAAACAGGGCTGCCTTCAGATGTCTTTTAAAGATAAGATAGCTGCTTATTTCCTTCACATCTGCTGGGAGGGTGTTCCACAGGGCAGGTGCCACCACCAAGAAGGCCCTCTACCTGGTTCCCTGTAACCTCACTTCTCGCAGGGAGGGAACTGCCAGAAGGCCCTCGGCGCTGGACCTCAGTGTCCGGGCAGAACAATGGGGGTGGAGACGCTCCTTCATGTATACTGGACTGAGGCCATTTAGGGCTTTAAAGGTCAGCACCAACACTTTGAATTGTGCTCGGAAACATACTGGGAGCCAATGCAGATCTCTTAGGACTGGTGTTATGTGGTCCCGGCGGCTGCTCCCAGTCACCAGTCTAGCTGCCGCATTCTGGATTAATTGCAGTTTCCGGGTCACCTCCAAAGGTAGCGCCACGTAGAGCGCATTGCAGTAGTCCAAGCGGGAGATAACTAGAGCATGCACCACTCTGGCGAGACAGTCTGCTGTCAGGGAGGGTCTTAGCCCTCAACTATGAAGCTCACTGGTGGTGGTGACCTTGGGGGCCAGACACTCAATCTCATGCACACCACCTAGAGCGCATTGGATCAAGGATGCATAAATGCAATATACATCTTGCCTGGTGCCAGCTAATGTTTTCACTGCAGGAAATGGCATGGCCCATGTTCCCACCTAAATTGCTCCCTACCATCCTTAGACACTGTTCTTCCTTTATCCATGAACCTTTGGGTCCATGCAGGTCTTGAACTTTGTTGCTGCTCACCCATCTACATCCATCCTCAAAGTGGGGATGTACTCTACGTGGGGCTGCCCTTGAGACTGACGCAGAAACTCCAGCGGGTGCAGAATGCCGTGGCGAGACTCCTTACGGGGTCCTCGCTGCGGGATCACATTCACCCAGTGCTATACCAGCTGCACTGGCTCCTGGTGGAGTACAGGATCAGGTTTAAGGTGCTGGTTTTAACCTTTAAAGCCCTATACGGCCTAGGACCCTTGTATTTACAGGACCGCCTCTCCTGTCCCACGGAGGACCTTATGGTCTGCAAACAAAAACATCTTGGAGGTCCCAGGCCACAGGGAGGTTAGGCTGGCCTCAACCAGAGCCAGGGCTTTTTCGGCTGTGGCCCCGATCTGGTGGAACGCTCTGTCACAAGAGACTAGGGCCCTGCAGGACTTGACGTCTTTCCGCAGGGCCTGCAAGACAGAGCTGTTCCGCCAGGCCTTTGGCCAAGGCACAGTCTGACCCCCTCCTTTGGTAATCCTCACAGAACTCTAGCCCAATGGCTGCCATCAATTTGATTCTGAAATGATTTTAGAATGAATTGATTTTAGAATGCTGTATTACTTTACTGTTGTTAGACGCTCTGAGCCTGGCTTCAGCTGGGGAGGGCGGGATATAAATAAAATTATTATTATTATTATTATTATTATTATTATTATTATTATTAAGATCTACACAAGTGTCTTTCCCCTTCGCAGGACATCCTTCTGTTGCCCTGAACACACACTCACTCACACAACAAAAATTCTGCAGCCATGGCCACGTCTACTGACTTGAGATCACCTCTGTAACATTTGTCCCATGGGATACTCAGTGTGAGATCTGAGGAAAAGGGTCCTCATTTCCATAATGAAACAAAGAGAGCCCTGCTGGATCAGGCCAATGGCCCATCTAGTCCATCATCCTGTCCTCACAGTGGACAGGATACTCCAAAGGGAAACCAGAAAGCAGGACCAAGGCACATGAAGCCCTCTCCCCGCCAGCAACTAGTAATCAGAAGCATTGCTTCCTCCAGGATTGGAGGCAGCGCAGAGCCTTCCTAATAGCCATGGGTAGTCCTCTCTTCCATGAATGTGAAAGCCACCCAAGTTGGTGGCCATCTCTGCCTCCTGTGGGAGAGAGTTCCATTGTTTAACTAGGCACTAAATGAAGAAGCTTAGTGTTGATCGCCGAAGAATTGATGCTTTTGAATTCTGGTGCTGGAGGAGACTCTTCAGAGTCCCATGGACTGCAAGAAGATCAAACCTCTCCATTCGGAAGGAAATCAGCCCTGAGTGCTCACTGGAAGGACAGATCCTGAAGCTGAGGCTCCAAGACTTTGGCCACCTCATGAGAAGAGAAGATTCCCTGGAAAAGACCCTGATGTTGGGAAAGATGGAGGGCACAAGGAGAAGGGGATGACGGAGGACGAGATGGTTGGACAGTGTTCTCGAAGCTACGAACATGAGTTTGACCAAACTGCAGGAGGCAGTGGAAGACAGGAGGGCCTGGCGTGCTCTGGTCCAGGGGGTCACGAAGAGTCGGACATGAGTAAACGACTAAACAACAACAACAACAAGTGAAGAAGCATTAAGCTTCCTGCTGGACTCTTGTCTGTTCCCGTCACTTACTCGCAAGTATCAACTATGGCACGGCTGGGCCAGACAGTGGCAAGGATCTGGAGTAGCAGGAGCAGCCATCTCATCCTCCTCTTGGCTCCAGATGCTACTCCTATCACCGCATTCTCCCACCGCTCTTGACCTCACAAATGCACTTTGCCGAGCCGCATCCAATCAGCAGGGAGCCAGTATGACATCACACGGAACGGATGTTCTTTTTTGATCCGGAATGCATTGCCAACATTAATAGAAGCGTCTGGGCCAGGTCCCCCGAGCCCAAGGGTGGAATGGTCCTCAAAGCATCACCCGTGGTCTGGGCTCCCAGCCTTGGGAGATGTGTCTCCAAGCAACCCTGGCTGCAGGCACAGCAGGAAGTGTGTTCTGCGCCTGACCTCCTTTGCATAAGAACACAGGGAGAACCTGCTGGATCAGGCCGAAGGAGCCCCGTCTAGTCCAGCACTCTGTTCTTGCAGTGGCCAACCAGATGCAATGGTGGGAAACTGGCCAGCAGGATTGGAACACAAGAGCACTCTCTGTCCCTGCAGTTTCCAGCAGTTGGTATTCAGAAACATTGCTGCCTCCAGTTGTGGAGGTTGGCGGTTCAAATCCCTGTGACGGGGTGAGCTCCTGTTGCTCTTCCCCCCTCCTGCCTACCTAGCAGTTCGAAAGCACACCAGCGCAAGTAGATAAATAGGTACTGCTTCGGTGGGAAGGTAAACAGCATTTTTGTGTGCTCTGGTTTCCGTCACGGTGTTCCGTTGTGCCAGAAGCAGTTTAGTCCTGCTGGCCACATGACTTGGAAAGCTGTCTGTGGACAAATACCTGCTCCCTCAGCCTGAAAGTGAGATGAGCGCCACAACCCCATAGTCACCTTTGACTAGACATAACCGTCCAGGGGTCCTTTACCTTTTTACCTGTGTGCAGAAGGACTTTCTTTTATCCACCCTGAATCTTCCCACTTTCAGCATCATTAGATGGCCACAACCTCTAGTGTTATGAGACAGAATAACTTTTTCTCCATCTGCTTTCTCTGTACAAACCTTTAACACGTTGCCTCTTGCAATGCCCCAGCCACTGCAAAATCTCCTTATAGGGCAGTCATTCCACCCTCTCAATTGTTTTGATGTCCTTTTTCCAAACCTTTAGCAACCCAATATCCTCTTCAGGGTGAGGTGACCAGAACTCTACACAGCACACTGTTCTGGTACTCCAATTCTGTACGAGAATCCCCATAACCCATTGCATTTTCCCTTGCTAGGGTACCCTAAGAGATAAGGTCAGATACATTGCCTGGCCCTCAGGAGAACCAAAGGCATCGGTTTGACACACCCGGCAGAATGAAGTGGTTAGAATTCCAAGGTAGGAGGGGGGGGGCTCTTCCATTTCAGAACTTCGGAGGTAGGGAGTGCCAGTTTCACATGCTCACCCATGTATAAATAATCCTCTGCATGTAAATAATTATAACAAATTCACATCAGAAGAGTGGTCTTCTAGCCCAGCTCATTCCCTGCCTGTTTTGCACTGAATTTTTCATGTGAAGGAGCATTTTAAAATAAGGGTTCTCCCCCCCAGCTGTGATGCAAAGTGGTATAATCCATTCTCCACCAGATTCTGATTCCTGCACCGTGAGCCAGGCTAGAGTATAGAACATAGAGCAGCCTTCCCTGATCCAGATGTTTTGGACTACAACTCCCATCAGCCTCAGGGAGCACCAATGGGAAGTGGCCTTTGTTGGGAGCAATAAGTTACCTGGTTGCAATAAGTTACCTGGGCCATTGGGTGGGAGGATAGACAGAAAGGCAACCTATTCTTCCCTCGCTGGTTCCTTCTCTTTCAGCAGCTGTTTGTTGGTAAAGTAAGTGACCTCCTTTCTGACTTTGTGTCCTCCCTCCCTCTTCCTTCTCCAGGTCAGCATGAGTTAGTCAGTGTGCGCTAGTGCCCCCATCTTGGCCGTGTGAGAAACCTGTGACGGAATGCCTTTGTTTGCCATGACAAATAAACCTCCAGTTTCCTTTGTCCTTTCAACCTTACTGGGCTGCTTCTTTCTGCGCAACGCTGCAATATATTTATACCAGGCCCACATCCTACATGTGGGGTTATTATTCCAGGGGTTCGTAAAATCGTGCAAAAGCAGGAAGACCCCTGGAACCACACATGTACACATCCCGTTTACCGTATTTTTTGCTCCATAAGACTCACTTTTTCCCTCCTAAGAAGTAAGGGGAAATGTGTGTGCGTCTTATGGAGCGAATGCAGGCTGCGCAACTATCCCAGAAGCCAGAACAGCAAGAGGGATCGCTGCTTTCACTGTGCAGCGATCCCTCTTGCTGTTCTGGCTTCTGAGATTCAGAATATTTTTTCCTTGTTTTCCTCCTCCAAAAACTAGGTGCGTCTTGTGGTCTGGTGCGTCTTATAGAGCGAAAAATACGGTAACTATCCTTGCCTTCCGGGGCTCTGGGAAGGCTGCACGAGATCTTGTCGGGCTTTTGCAAGATCTTATGAGATCCCAGACAGCTCCTTCTGACTGTCTTCCCCCCACCCACCAGCTCCCCATTTATTTATTTGTCTTCTGCCTGTGCAAAGTTGAAATTGCTTAAGTACAGTAAATCACACATAAGTTGCAGGTCTACTGCGCCAAATTCTAACAACCATTAGCCTTAGAAAAAAAGGAAGGGGAAGGGGTGTCCTGAGGCCAAGGAAACTGATGATGATAATAATAATATATAATAATAATTTATTATTTATAACCCGCCCATGTGGCTGAGTTTCCCCAGCCACTCTGGGCGGCTCCCAATTGAGTTTAAAAACAATACAGCATAAAATATTAAAAATTTCCCTAGAAAGGGCTGCCTTCAGATGTCTTTTAAAAATAAGATAGCTGCTTATTTCCTTGACAACTGATGGGAGGGCGTTCCACAGGGCAGGCACCACCACTGAGAAGGCCCTCTGCCTGCTTCCCTGTAACCTCACTTCTCGCAATGAGGGAACTGCCAGAAGGCCCTTGGCGCTGGACCTCAGTGTCCAGGCAGTGCGATGCAGGCGGAGACGCTCCTTCAGGTATACTGGGCTGAAGCCGTTTAGGGCTTTAGAGGTCAGCACAAACACTTTGAATTGTGCTTGGAAACGTACTGAGAACCAGTGTAGGTCTTTCAAGACTGGTGTTATATGGTCTCGGCTGGCGCTCCCAGTCACCAGTCTAGCTGTCACATTCTGGATTAATTGCAGTTTCCGGGTCACCTTCAAAGGTAGCCTCACGTAGAGCGCATTGCAGTAGTCCAAGCAGGAGATAACCAGAGCATGCACCACTCTGGCGAGACAGTCTGTGGGCAGGGAAGGTCTCATCCTGTGTACCATATGGAGCTGGCAGACAGCTGCCCAGGACACAGAATTGACCTGCACCTCCATGGACAGCTGTGAGTCCAGAATGACTCCCAGGTTTGCACCTGGTCCTTCAGGGGCACAGTTACCTCATTCAGAACCAGGGAGTCCTCCACACCCACCTGCCACATGGTGGTGATGATGATGATAATGATTATTATTATTCATGATGATGATTGATGGTGATTATACCCCGCCCATCTGGCTGTGACAAGGTGTGAGAGGCATGTCAGGAGAAGGTGCAGGCAGATCTACCCATTTTCGTTTCTCTTTCTTCCTCATTCCCCCAGCCTTCCATTCTTCACATTTTGTACATCAGTTTGAGATTCTTTTACTTTTTTAAAGTCCTTGTGAAAATTCATCACTGTGAATTTCTCCAAAGTTTGTGTGAAATTTTGCCTAATGTACACATCTTTGCAAAGCATGTAATCCAACATTTGCATGTTACTTTCACCAAGGCACACATTTCTGTGTATGCTTGGCTCCAGGATGTGCATTTTTCATGAACGTACATTGACTGGAAACCTGCACTGCAAAATTCAGAGAAGTGTGAATTTCGAAGTGCAGCTCAGTATCTGTTTGTGCTTTGTTTCCGGGGGGGGGGGGGGATGCAAATAGGCCAGGTTCACTTTTAAATGCAAACTGTATTAAATTTCTGACCCCATCCTGAATTGGGTCAGAAGGAGGAATTCCAGGGGAAAGAGAACAGCAAAGCCACTTCCGCCTAAGGAGGAGGTGGGGTTGCAGGCTTCACGGCCCCTCCAAGTGCATGGTGGGCTGGCTCGGGGGGCGTGGCCTGCCCTATTTAACGCAGGACGCGGCCGGGGATCTCCCTCTTTGCCGCCTGCCAGCTGTTCCTGCTTTTCCCACCCTCCCGCCCTATAAGGTTTTTGTTCTTTGACCTTGCTATGGACCTTGGTTGGTCGTCGTTGAGGGGCCTGGTCAGAATTTTCCCACTTGGCAAATTGGCACCAGCCACTTGGTTTTCACCTACCTCATAGCAAATCGTCACAAGTTTCTGGGTATTGGCAGTTAGGCATTGGTATTGTTCTGTAGATGGAAGAGCGGAAGTAGCACCATCACCTGCCCCACATATTGAAGGGTAGTCCATAAAGGATTCCGGGGGGGGGGGTGGCCCTGTCCAAAGCCTGGGGAGGTGAGGGCCTAAGGCACGTCCCCAAGCAGTGACCCCGGGGGAGTTCCTAGTCGATGTGCATCAACAGGACTCCCCCTACTGGTGGTTAACCCTTCCCGGACTTCAGGCAGAAGGGCTGGAGTTGGATATAGTCGGTTAGGACCAATGCCTAAGCCAATACCATTCTTCACCTGTAACCAATAAAGTTGTGGCCTTTTTTAGCCCATTAACCTTAATAATTGTGTCATGTGTCATTATTTCCACCGGGGGGGGGGTTTGGGAACTCGCCATGCAAGTGGGAAAATGTTAAGACAGCAGCCGGTTGCCATGAATGGTGGGATGGAGGGGCAGCGATGACTTGCCCTTTGGTCGCCTGCATTGCTGCAGCATGTCAGAATGGAGCGGGGAAGGGGTGAGCTGGGGGCAAGGCCAGCATGGTGCAATGCAGAGGCAGGAGCCAAAGGACAGCTCTGCCAGCGTGTTTGCACCACGCTGAACTTGCTCCCTCCTTGCACCCGTCCTCTGTCCCGGTATTTAGCAGCAGCTCAGGCAACCAGGAGTGAGGTGGGCTCTGCCACACCACAGTGCCACCTGCTGCTTACTCTGAATCAGGTAAAATAACCCAGAGCCTAGCCCAAAGGGGAATGCTGCCCTGTGCTCCTTGCTGAGGAAGGGCAGGAAATACCGTACTTTTCTGTGTATAAGTTGCCCCCTTGTATAAGACATCCCCTATTTTGGGGGACTAAGAAAATGGTGAGAGATGGCTCAGAGTTGTTGAGCTTTTTTGGGAGGTTGGGTTGCACAGGGTTGTTGAGCTTTTTTGGGGGGGGATTGCCAAAAATTGCTCACCTGCATGCGGCACAAAATCAGCCTCTCGTCTGTCCCCTCGCCAGCAGAAGGTGCCAATTGCCCGCCCAATTGCCACAGAGTCAGCCAATCAACAACAGCCCTTGCTGCAGCAACCAATAACAAGCCCAATAGCTGCTGACAGCCGTGGCAGCAACCAATCAAACGTCCACCCTATGCACTATCCATGTACAATACGACCCCCACTTTTTAACATAATTTCTAAAGAAAAAACCTAATCTTATACACAGAAAAGTACAGTAAATGCAATCAATGAATAAACAATAATGATGGTACCAAAAAAACGACTGGCAGAGCAGGAACAAGGAGCAGTAAATGGGTGGATATAAATATACTGTATATTTGTAAACAATAAGGAGATGGAACGAAGAGTCGAAGTTTATCCCATCAAAAAAACGGATTGGCTGGGGCAACCCAGCCAGATGGGTGAAGTATAAATAATAAAACTATTATTGTTATTGTTAAAAATGGAGTTGTGTCAGGGGAAAGAGACCGTCTGTGTGTTCCTCTATCCAAAATGACCTTCCAGTGGCCCGTTAAAAGTGAGTAGATATTATGATTATATTTATTTATGTCCCTCCTTTTTCCAAGACAGGAACTCAAGGCAGTTTACAGATAAAAGAGTGACGGCTAAAATCATAGGGGGTAAACAATGCCTAGAAAGCGCCAATGAAGGGTTAGAGCCACCGCCATCTAAGGGAGTCCATTCCACTGTCAAACAGCTTGTGATGGCCTGGGACTGGGGCATGGACTTTGAATCAGAGGAGTCTCAGTCAGCACCGGATCCTTTGCCTCAGGAGGCATCTGAACCCAGTCTGGGGCCTGATCCTGAAGAATCCCAGTCTGCACAGGTCCCCCTGCCACAAGCACCAGCTGGGCCAAGTCAGGGGCCTGAGTCTGCCCTGGCTCCAGATGTGGGGATTACCTCGTTGCCTCCAGCTGGGCCATCACTTACAGCTGCTCCACTACCAGTTGGGTCAGGAGAGACTGAGGTGGCCTCTGGGTCTAGTCACCCACCGACATCTCCCGAGCTGCAGAGACTCAGGTCTGAGAGAAGGAGAGACCTGAGTACTCGCAGGAGGAGTGCTCGCCTTCGGGCGAGACAGGGAGGTGAGTCACCAGGGGATCAGGACCAGCCATTACCCCAACAAAGATAAAAGGGAGCAACTGTGCTGTTTGCCAGAACCTGCCTAAGATCCTGTGTCTTGTTTTCTGCCTTGTTTTCTGCCTTGGTCCTGTCGGACTGACTCCTCGCGGAACCCTTGGATTCGGGACCGGACCTGGACCACGTTACTTGGGTTACCCCCGGGCCCAGCACACAGCTCTTGCTGCCAGAAAACTCTTCCCAGTGTTTAGTCGTAATCTCCTTTCTTGTCATTTGAATCCATTAGTTTGAGTCTGACCCTCTGGAACAGCAGAGGGCAGGACTTATTTTGCTGCCCTGCCCACTTTTGCCTTAGCTCCGCCCACTGCTGGCATATGGCCCCTGGGGAGGGGCTCAGAGGGAAGTGTGGCCCTTGAGCTGCAAAGGGTCCCTCACCCCTGAGTTTGATGGATGGAAGAAGACCTTACATGGCATAAGTCCCTTTCCTACCTACCCCTGCCTTCCCCTACTCACTGCCCGGAGAGGAATGACCAGGACAAGCTGAGTAGAAGGCTGGCACCACTTTTATTTCTAATGTGCTTGTACAAGAAGTTCCCACAGGCGAGAAGGGGCTGGACCCACCCACAGAAGGAGGAGGGTCTTCTCACCAAGAATGTGCCGTGAGTCAAGGAGCTTCCAGATACTTTGAGGATATTGTCTGGTTCCTCGGGTGGGAATTCATTCTCAGGCTGGCTCTGACATGAGCTCAGACAGAGTTGCAGAAACCTCCTGCCATCTTTTGCTTCCCAAGACGCTTGCAAAAGGGTGAACTGAGGATCAATTCATGCTGGAGCCCGGCTGCAATCTCTGTGAATGACGGCAGCATGGCAATGGATGGGATCAGGGTCAGGCCCATAGCTGTGCTTTGAACCTGTGGCCAAGACCTCTGGTCTGTGTTTGTGGTTGAAGGCCTATTTGCCCCAGTTACTGGGCTTGGTCCGGCGCGTGTACTGCCACTGGGTCTGTGGTCGCGCCATGGTGGTCCAGGGCTGGTACTGCCACTGGGTCGTTGGTTTCACCGTGGTGGCCGGCTTCCGCTTGGGCAGCCTGTAAATAATGCTGGGCCGCACATTCCAGCCCAGGAACTTTGTGCTGGTGAGATACCAGGGAGTTGTCGGCTTGTAGGGGGGGAAAGTGAACTTATAGGGGGGGAAAGTCCTCTTGGGGCCCGTGTACCAGCCCCAGGTGCTACGAGGCCGGGAGGTCGTGGTTGCAACATAACCGGGGCGTTCAAACGAGTAAGTTGGCCTGGCCTTGCCCCCGTACCCGTAATACTTGCCGTTCACCAACATATGAGTGGGTCTCTTTAAATTGGGTGCCGTTGCCCAGGCTGGGGGTGAAAACAGGGTGGAGGCGGTGGTGGGGGGCTTGGTCGGGGGCGGTGTGGGCTTGAATGGAGGGACGAGAGCGGAGACAGGAGGGTTCTTCAGTATTCTCTGGATCCAGTAGTAGAAGTGTTGGGTGGCGGTGAAGACGCCCGGGACCTTCCCGACCGTGCAGCCTCTGCCCCAGCTGTTGAGACCCACGACCCAGAAGCGCTCAGATCTCGCTGGCCTGCACATCAGGGGGCTGCCCCCATCGCCCTGGAGCGGGAAGAGGGAAGCGGCGTGAGGAGCGAGGGCAGAGGCGGCCCGTCTCATTTTGCCACCAGAGGCAAAGAGGGGAAGCGCCACACTGTGTGTCCATTCCCACCCCCCTTGATACCCCCACCAAAGCCTTGCTTGCTGGGGTTACCTGGTTGTAGGTTGCAGGTTCTTTTTTTGATTATTATTCACATAATATACATTCTTTACAACAGACAACTCCTAAATAAAAATCATATATAGCAAAACCATAAGTCTCATGTTTTCATTTACACTCATCTCTGGGATGCGAGTGGCACTGTGGGTTAAACCACAGAGCCTAGGACTTGCTGATCAGAAGGTCGACGGTTTGAATCCCCACGACGGGGTGAGCTCCCATTGCTCGGTCCCTGCTCCTGCCAACCTAGCAGTTCGAAAGCACATCAAAGTGCAAGTAGATAAATAGGTACCGCTCTGGCAGGAAGGTAAACGGCGTTTCCGTGCGCTGTTCTGGTTCGCCAGAAGCAAACTGCTATATCCATATTGGAGCCCAAAACCAACTCCCTACTCTGAATGAATCTGTTAGCCAGGCACCAACAGACCCCTGCACATTTTACTTGAGCAAAGGACCTTTAATGGGAGATTGGGGGAGGGCACACCTTAGGCTCCTCCCCCTGTTGAGTGGCTCCTCCCAGTTTCCCACATGCCTGGGCTTAGCTTCTGCAACAGGGAGCCTGCTCTGAGCTTGCAAGTTCCTCCTTAGATCCCTGCACCATCAAGAGCACCAAACTTGAGACCTCTGTTAGCTCCTGATCCTGGTTGCTCAGTGTGTAGTCTAAATACTCTCTGCTCCACAGCAAGCCTCTTCCTCACTTGCCTCCACTGGACCTCCCCAGCAGGTCTTGGCTTGTAACAGGACACCTCAGTTTAGAAGACCAGGGTGGAGCTCGGAAGACCAGGACCACCATGATGGGGAATGAGGACGCTGGGCTTTAGCTCGCACCTACCTTACATCGGTCCACCTTTGCTTCCTCAGATATGACGCAGATGTTCTCCTGTATGATCTGTCCATCATACCACTTGCTGCTGTTGCAGATGTCGGAGGGCATTATGGTCACCCTGGCCTCCTGCATGATGTCAGCGTACGGGGCACGCCCTGTGGGCAGAAAGCAGGGAGAAGGCCCAGCTGGTACCTGCCTGATGGACCTTAATTTCTAACGCAAGAGGTCTTCTGAGCAAAGCTCATCAAGAACTGACAGTGCCTGACCTGGTGAGAGCCTCAGTCCCTAAATTTCGGTGTACAGAGGGGCTGAGGGTTTCTCTCCTCAATGAGAGAAAGTCACTCTGCTCCACCTACCCAAGAGATACTTCGTGATATCAACATAAGCGCTGACCCAACTGCACTGGCTGCCAATTAGCTTCTGGGCCCAACTCAAAGTGCTGGTTTTCACCTATAAAGCCTTAAACGGCTCAGGACTGCAATATCTCTCGGACTGCCTCTAATAGCCAGGGAGAAAGGGGGCTGCTACCCAAAATCAGGTTGGGAAAGGCTTATAGTTTAGTTGCTTGAGCATTTGACCAGAAATCCAGGCATCTGATCTCTTCTGCATGGGAAGGAATGCACTCAGCTGTTGGGTTCTGGTCCTTCCCTTTGAAGATGCCATGACAGAACTCTTAGCTTTTTGGGGAGAAGGCTGTGGCAGGTAATGGAAGGCGCCTGTGGAAGAGGTGCTGCACAGCTGCTTCATATCAGGAGAGAGGATGCTGGGCTGGTTGAGCCAATAGACAAAGCAGCTTCGTGCATTAGTCCAGGGCAGCTGCCTACCAGTTCCATCTGGTATGCAGGGTAAGACCCTCCCTGACCATGGACTGTCTCGCCAGAGTGGTGCATGCTCTGGTTATCTCCCGCTTGGACTCCTGCAATGCTCTCTAAGTGGGGCTTGAAGGTGACCCGGAAACTACAACTAATCCAGAATGTGGCAGTTAGAATGGTGACTTGGAGCGGCCGCCGAAACCACATAACACCACCAGTCTGGAAAGACCTACACTGGCTCCCAGTACATTTCTGAGCACAATTCAAAGTGTTGGTGCTGACCTTTAAAGCCCTAAATGGCCTCGGCCCAGTATACTTGAAGGAGTGCCTCCACCCCCATCGCTCAGCCCGGACACTGAGGTCCAGCTCCGAGGGTCTTCTGGCAGTTTCCTCACTGTGAGAAGTGAAGTTACAGGAAACCAGGCAGAGGGCTTTCTCGGTGGTGGCGCCTGCCCTTCTGGAATGCCCTCTCATCAGATGTCAACCAATGTCCAAGGCTGATGGGGATTGTTGTCCAGCAACATTTGGGGGACTGCAGGTTCCCCCACACCTGGACTTGTCCCTCCAATTTCTGCAAAAGTGCTGCCCTCTGTTATGCCATTTCCCCCTCCCCAATTCCTGTGCTCAGCTTAATGTCCTTAAGAGTCAATCCCTCTTCCTTTCCTCGCCTTCGCTTCTGAAACTTCCAGCAGGGAAGCATCCTGATCGCAAGAGGCTGGCGGGCTCCCAGCCCTACCTCAAGACCTGAGGCTGTCAGGGTGATGGAGGATGGACCACGCGAGGCCCCTGCAAACCACGTCTCTCTGTGGGGAGGGGAGGGGGTGGTCCTCACACTTTATCTGTGTGATGCCCCAACCACAGGTGTAGCAATGGGTCAGGGAATCCACCTCCAGGTTCTCGTCCGGCAAACAGGCAGGCTGGATGTAGTCGTTGCAGACCACCGGCTTGTCCAGCTCAATCAGGGTGATGTCGTTGAGATACCCCTCGTGGCGGAAGTGTTCGTGGTCCACGATTCTCTTGATGGAGCGGACCTGGGCATCGGGGCCGGGGTTGGAGCGCTGCGTGACGCCAATGTGCGCCTTCAAATACTCAACTTTTACAAACCTGGGGGGCGGGGGGAGGGAAGACTTAGAATGAGATTTCAGAGAATCACAGAATTGTAGAATTGGAAGGGACGTCAGGGGTCATCTAGGACAGCCTTCAGCAATGCAGGAGTCACAGCTAAAGTATCCCTGACTGTTGGCCGTCTAACTTCTACTTAAAAACCTTCAAGGAAGGAGAGTCCATCACTTTCTGAGAAAGTCTTTCCCGCTGTCAAACAGCTCTTACCATCAGGAAGTTTTTTCCTGACGTTTAGTTGGACTCTCCTTTCTCCCAATTTGAAAACATTGACTCAAGTCCTCCAGAGCAGCAGAAAACAAGCTTGTTCTGTTTTTCGTGTGGCAGCCCTATCCTATCACCTCTCAGTCTCCTCTTTTCCAGGCTAAACATACCCAGATCCTTCAACCGTTCCACATCAGGCTTAGTTTCCAGACCCTTGATCATCTTGGTTGCCCTCCTCTGCACACCTGCCAGCCTGTCAACATCCTTCTTAAACTGTGGTGCCCAGAGTTGGACACAGGATTCCAGGTGGGGACTGGACACTAGACTTCTGTGGATACAGCCGCATCACACTATTGTGGTCTACTAAGACACCTAGAACCTTTCCACCTATACTGTTGGCAAGCCTATTGTTCCCCCAGTCTATATTTGCACGTCTGCCAAGACACAGTTGAAATTCATTTTGTTAAAGTTATCCTGAATCCTGATTCTATCTTCTGTGGTATTAGCTGCCCCTCCCAGTTTGGTGCCATGTCCAAATCTGATTAGCATCCCTTCAGTTCCTTCATCCAAGTCATTTATGAATGATTGGTGCTAGGCAAAGCCACTTCCGCCCTACGGAGGAGGTGGGGTTGCGGGCGTCATGGCCCCAACACGTGCGCGATGGCTGGAACCAGTCGCTGCACAATTGGGGGGATTCCCGGCTGTGTCATCACCTGGCCAGCCAATCGGCTGGCTCAGGGGGCGTGGCCTGGCCTATTTAAGGCAGGACGCGGCCGGGGATCTCCCTCTTTGCCACCTGCCAGCTGTTCCTGCTTTTCCCACCCTCCCGCCCTATAAGGTTTTCGTTCCTTGACCTTGCTATGGACCTTGGTTGGTCACCGTTGAGGGACCTGGTAGGAATTTTTCCACTTGGCAAATTGGCACCGGCCACTTGGTTTTCGCCTACCTCATAGCAAATCGTCACAACTCTCTGGGTATTGGCGGTTAGGCATTGGTATTGCTCTGTAGATGGAAGAGGGGAGGTAGCACCATCACCTTCCCCACATATTGAAGGGTAGTCCGATAACGGATTCCGGGGTGTGTGACCCTGTCCGAAACCTAGGGAGGTGAGGGCCTAAGGCACGCCCCCAAGCAGTGACCCCGTTGGAGCTCCTAGTTGATGTGCATCAGCAGGACTCCCCCTACTGGTGGTTAACCCTTCCCTGACTCCCTGGGCTGAAGTCGGATATAGTCTGTTAGGACCAATGCCTAAGCCAATACTGTTCATCACCTGTAACCAATAAAGTTGTGGCCTTATTTAGCCCATTAACCTTAATAATTGTGTCATGTGTCATTATTTCCACTGGTCGGGTGGGAACTCGCCACGCAACACCAGGCTCAGGACAGAACCTTGAAAAGCATTCCAGGACTCACCCAAGGGGCTGAACGTTTTGGGGAAATATCTGGTGTGTGTGTGTGGCACAGTGGAAAGAAGGGTGCATCAAGAAAGTGGCCCTGGGGTCAGCAGCACCAAGCATGATGGAGTAAGAGTCCAAGGAACATGAAGCGAAAGTGGGGGGAGGGCCAAAAGGGACCACTTGGGGTCTGGAACAGGAAAGGAATAACAGCTGCTCATTGATCTAGCCAACAGGATGCCCTGTCTTCCCCAACAAACGACGCTGCTGGCTTGGGCTGGTAGGAGTTGCACAAACAAAAAAAGTGTACCCCCCCCAAGAGTCCTTTAAAAGAGGCCCCGTGGATACAGAGTACACATGTTCCACGGGGCCTCTCTTAAAAGACTCTCCCTGTATTAGTGAAAGGCACACTCAAACGTTCGTCTTTGTGAAAATAATGTGTACGGGGAAATTCCTTGCCAAGATATGTACCATATTTTTTGCTCCACAAGACACACCTGACCATAAGACGCACCTAGTTTTTAGAGGAGGAAAACACGAGGGGGGGGATTCTGAACCAAACAGTGGATGTATGATTTTTGTGGTTCATTCTGTGGCCACAAACATGATATGTGATTTGATGGTGAATTTGGGGTGACCCAATGCAAAAATCCTCAGGATTCATGTGGATCAGTGCTTTGTTACCACGTTTTTGCGCCATTGTGGCCTCACGAAACAGTGGGTGCGTTATTTTTATGGTGCAGGCTGTAGCCATGGACATGCTATGTGATCTGATGGTGAATATGGGGTGACCCAGTGCAAAAATCCTGAGGATCCATGGGCTTTTACCTCCCCCCTCCCAGGCAGCCTCCTTTATCACTAGCAGCCCTTATCTCCCTCCGATCACTTGCCGATCAGCTGCTCAGCATCTTCAACACCCCCTTCCCTCTTTCTTTAAAAAAAAAAAAAAAAGCACGATCTGCTTTTTGCCCCCGGGCAATTCGGCTCCAGGAACCACGCATTCGCTCCATAAGACGCACAGACATTTCCCCTTACTTTTTAGGAGGAAAAAGGTGCGTCTTATGGAGCAAAAAATACGGTATATTCCTATAGATCGGAACATTAGATGAACCTTCATACAGAAAACGTTTGCGAATTTTCATTCCAACTGATGTGGGCATGGGGAGAAGCTGAGTAAAGTCGAAACGGGCCGGTTTGTCTACCTGGCTTTGCTTACTTTTGGATCATGAAGCAGTGAGCGGAGGAAAGGACCCACTGGGCGTTGATGAGGGAGCCTGCGCAGAAGTGCTTGGGCCCCTGGCTCGTCGGGAACTGGAAGCTGACGACCCACGGCCATGTCCCCGGCAAAACGTTGGAGCCGCCCACGATCCTCAGCGAGTTGCCGTGGCTCATAGCCAGCGGGCGGCTTCCGCACACCCTCCTGTGAAGAAGAGGACAAGGAAGGAGCGGTTCGCAGGTGCAGGTGGGAGGAGGCAGGTGAGGCTGTGGAGGCATCGTGGCTCATGAGCTCCCTTCCAGTGGCTCAGAACTGCAGCCCCACACGACAGGGACCCTGTTAGACTTGGAGAAGTTTAGACCACAGCGCCACCCGCGTCACTTATGGACTCATTGTTAATACCGTGTTTATGGAAGACAATCTTACTTGGCCACGAGGGATTGCCAAAGAAGGAGAAGACTCAGAAACATTGCCATCCTGGCTAGTAGCCATCACTAGCCTTCTTCCCCTCCACAAATTGTCTAATCCTCTTTTAAAGCCATTGCTGCCTCTCCGGTGGCAACGAGTTCCATAGTTTAGCTATGCACTGTGTGACGAAGTCCTTTCTTTAATCTGCCCCGAGTCTTGCAGCAAAAAGATGGTATCTTGCCATTCCGTGTAGGCAAAATGGTACCGTCAAGAGCAATCTGAGAGTCTCTGGTGTCCTTTTACTAATTATATGGAACAGAAATATGATTCTGAATTATTTAAAGCTTTCTCACTGAGGTTATAAATAGAGAGCATCTTCGGGATATCAAAACTGTAAATGCATTTTGAATGCTCATGCATGAAAATGCAATTAAAATAACTGCATATTCTGAGGATAACTACGTTCTAATTTATGCTTATGCAAATTTCCACCCTGTCTCTCTGCCCCTCGGGTAGCCACAGCAGTAACTAACAACATTGGTTTTTAAAAAATAATAATAATCCAGTAATGAAGCCAAATGCATGCAGTGTCAAAACACAGAAATAGTTTTAAAAACAAGAGCAGATCAAGAGAGCAGGCAGCTCAGATCGGAAGCATCCACCATCAGCCAGAAAATAGTCAAGACAGCAGGACAGATTAAAAGGGTTTTTGCATTTATATCCCACCTGTTCTCCAAGGGGCTCAAGATTGTGTATATATAGCTCTTTCCCTCACAACCACCCTGTGAGGTAAGTTAGGCTGAGAGACAGTGTGTGGCCCAAGATGACCCAGTGAGCTCCATGGCCAAGTAGGGGGTAAATCATGGGTAGGCAAACTAAGCCCCAGGGGCAGGATCCGGCCCAATCGCCTTCTCAATCCGGCCTGCAGACGGTCTGGGAATCAGCGTGTTTTTACATGAGTAGAATTTAAAATGCATCTCTGGGTTATTTGTGGGGCTTAGGAATTCGTTCTTTCTTTTCCCCAAAAAATGTAGTCTGGCCCCCCACAAGGTCTGAGGGACAGTGGACCGGCCCCCTGGTTAAAAGGTTTGCTGACCCCTGGGGTATATGAACCCCGATCCCCCAGATCATAGTGCAGCCCTCTAACATCTACACCACACTGACTCTCTGTTGTGCGCCCGGAAAAGGCGTTATTTGTTCACTAGCAGACTGCCATGGAGGCCCCAGAACATCACTGCGATGGACGGACAGGTCCTCCTCACCCTCTCCCTGATTCTGCTGTCACTTACGTGCAGGTCTCATCCTCTGCATGCGTGGACCACAATGCGGAAAGAGCCAAAATGGGGAGAAGCAGCCACAACATCCTACATGGCGCAGCGCGTGACGGGTTCCACCAGCTCTTCCCATTGCTCGCGACATCACAAACTGTCCTTTTGGGGTCTGGCCAATCAGCTTGCAGCCAATATGACATCACACATGGTAGAATGACATTCTGGGTTTTCTTTTTCCTCCCTGGAATGGATGGTGCCCAAGAGTCCGGGCCCAAGGTTCCCATATGCCCAGGGCCGGATTTAGGTTTGATGAGGCCCTCAGCTCCTGAAGGTCATGGGGCCCTTGATATGTCCAGCTCTCCTTTGTCAACAACAAATGGTTGCTGTTTTTTGTGTTGAATATAAGCTATATGGTCATTGATGGACCTAATAGGTATCTAAAGCCATTTCCACATAACAAAATAGGAGCCCACACAACACAAAAACACTGTTTCTGTATGTAGGTTTTATTTGTTTAAACCCAAACCGGAATTAAGATTGCCGGAAGAAATATCAACAACCTCAGATATGCAGATGACACAACCTTGGTGGCAGAAAGTGAGGAGGAATTAAAGAACCTTTTAATGAGGGTGAAAGAGGAGAGCGCAAAATATGGTTTGAAGCTCAACATCAAAAAAATGAAGATCATGGCCACGTGTCCCATCACCTCCTGGCAAATAGAAGGGGAACAAATGGAGGCAGTGAGAGATTTTACTTTCTTGGGCTCCATGATCACTGCAGATGGTGATAGCAGTCACGAAATTAAAAGACGCCTGCTTCTTGGGAGAAAAGCAATGACAAACCTAGACAGCACCTAGCATCCATTGATTGTCCTCTCCTGCTTCTCCCTGAATTTGTGCAATTCTTTTAAAGCCATCCAAGTTGGGGACCATCGCCGCCTCCTGCAGCAGTGAGTTCCACAGTTTGACAATGTGCTGCTTTTACCTCTCCTGAATCTCCCAACATTCAGCTTGGTGGGTGTCCGGGAGTTCTGGTGTTAGGAGAGAGGGAGAATGACTTTTTCTCCATTTGCTTTCTCCTTAATTCATCCATAACACTGGGGAACAATTCCCCCCCCCCATTTTCTGTTGCATGAGATTTTTCAACTGTTCTTATATGTTCTTTCAATGCTGGTTTCAAATCTGAAATCAATTTTCGTGTACGTGCTATAGTTATCTTTCAATTTCCGACTTTTGCCGATATGTCATATTTACACTGGGGATAAGTGGACACTGACACGTTGATCTACCCTAAGCACGTGGTAATTCTTGTTTTGCAAACTTAATTTTTCTTTATTTTTATAGTTTTGTAACCTAAATATTTCTATTTTTCAGATCGGACCATGGCTTCTTCAAAAAATGTGTAAACAAGGGAATACATTTTTTTGCATACTTCCAACTGTACATAGATATAAATGTCATTTTCAATGCTATACACAACATGTTCAATGTTATATAAGTCACTTACATTTATACTCATATTGTACTACTTTGGCTATTAGGAATCGTGTTTTTTCGGGCGACCTTGAATCAAGGCACCTCTCCCTTTGGCAATGAAACCCTGATGATGTACCCCACCCCTCCCCCTGCCCAGTAAACGGTACTGGGAATTTGTGGGTCACAGTGAAGATGGCAAGTGGGCATGGGTTCATAGTTTGGCACAGACCTGTGGAAATGGCAGTTGCAACCAAGAGAAAAGGCATGCTTAAGTCAATAAGCAGAGACATCACCTTGCCGACAAAGGTCCGTATAGTTAAAGCTATGGTTTTCCCAGTAGTGATGTATGGAAGCGAGAGCTGGACCATAAAAAAGGCTGATCGCCAAAGAATTCATGCTTTTGAATTCTGGTGCTGGAGGAGACTCTTTGAGAGTCCCATGGAAGATCAGACCTCTCCATTCTTAAGGAAACAACTAAACAACAACAAAATCTTATATTTTGGAAATGTACATCCAGGTTTCCCCCCCCCCCCGTTAATTGTTTTTGCGGGACCCTAAGCTATAGCTTGTTTAGCTTATACAAAATCCGGCACTGCATTTGCCTCCGTGGGTTCGGCATGGTCTCCAGCCAAACAACTTTGAAGACAAGCAACAAGATCACCTCAAATAACTTTCGTGATTGAGGCCTCTGGAGTTCAAATGTCTTCCAGTCAGAAAAAGGGGTTTCTCAACCATTCCCTCTGCCTTGGAGCCTCCATGAGTGGCAAAGGATTCTGGGTGCAGCACATTTCCTGGTGCTCATTACCGCTTTGAATTTGCAAGGCCATTGTCCAGTGGCAAGGAGAGAGTGAAGAGAGGGGAAAGTTTTTCTCTCTCTCTCTCCTAACAACAGAAGTCATGGGCATCTAATGAAGCCAAATTTTGGAGTATTCAGCACAGATAAACAGAAACCCCTTCACCCAGCGCATAGTTAAACTATGGAACTCCCCCCCCCCACAGGAGGCAGTGAAGGTGTCATGAATGAGCCAGCCCCCAGGGAAGGTTTGCAGCCAGATCCCAGTGAAGGTTTGCAACCAGCTGAAGAAAGCAGCCAGTGGTCGGCCAATCGGTGCTAAAGAAGGATAGAATTTTCTTTATGTACGCTACAACAGCAGCAAGAATACTCATCGCAAGGTATTGGAAGACACAAGATTTACCCACCCTGGAAGAATGGCAGATGAAGGTGATAGACTATATGGGACTGGCAGAAATGACTGGCAGAATCCGAGACCAGGGGAGAGAGACAGCGGAAGAAGATTGGAAGAAATTTAAGGACTATCTTAAGAAATATTGCAAAATTAATGAATGCTAGAATGACGATGGTTTAGAAAATAAGTGGTTTCTAGCTGTAATGGATAAGTAAAAAGAAAAGAAAGGTTAAAAACTAAATGAAAATCAAGGGAAGGGACTTGCTGAATCAATAAATTAGAAATTGGAATACAGAAAGGGGAGGTATGAGGAGGTCGGGGAAGTAAGGTATAAGAAAATAAGGGAATGAAATTATGCATGTTATTTTTTTCTGTTTGTATTGTCTGTATTTCTGTTTTTATTGTGGTTATCTTTTTTATAAAATCTTTGAAACTTTAATAAATATCTCTTTTAAAAAAAGGAAATATTGTAAAATTAATGAATGTTAAATGATGTTGGTTAGAAATTAAGTGGTCTTAGTAACAAGGTTAATAAGAATATGTAAAAAAGGGACGGATAACGGATGAAAATATAAGGTTATAACATGTTGAGATATTGAGTTAAGATAAAAGAAAGAGGGTAAGGATTTGCTGATTTAATTATCTGAATGGGAATACAAAAAAGGGGGGTGTGAGGAGGTCAGGGAAATAGGCAAAGGAAATTTAAAATTTGAAAAACTGATTCGTTTTTAATTACTTTTTTGTCTTTTTATTTTTTCTGTATTTTATTTTTTGTGTATCTTTGCATTTTATGTACTTTCTTATTTGTTTTTCTGTATTTTTTCTATTTTGTAATTTTTTCTTTTTTATAAAACTTTAATAAATATCTTTAAAAAAAAAAAGAAGAAGAAGAAGAAGAAGAAAGCAGCCAGGAACAGAGAGGGTTAACTGCCAGGCAGGATGAGCACTGGCTAGTGCCAACTCCCCCACCCCTTGGAGTGCCATTTGATAAGGGAATGGCTGAGAGCAGGCCAACGCTCTTAAGATGTGCAAACTGGCACGAACAGAGAAGGAAGCAGTTTGTCAGAATGGGAAGAGATCGGAGCTGAGCCAATCCCTTCTAAGAGTAGGCTAAGGGGAGGGCTGTTAGACCGGAAACAAAGGAAGAGGCACAAAGCGAGAAAGTTCAATATCTTCTGTAAACAGAAGGGGTCTTCAATGTTGGAAAAACGCCCAGGAAGGCCACCACCTTCCCAAGACCCCGGGGCGTCTTTCCGATGGTCACTCTCCGGCTGTAAATCTCCCCCAGTCCAGAGAGACTGGTGATAAGCAACCCCTCCCTCCTGAGAGGATGTTATGTACTGAGTTGAATAGTATCCAAAATGCAGCAGTCTGATTGGTCCTAGAACAATAGGATCCAAAATGCAGCAGTCTGATTGGTCCTAGAACAATAGGATCCAAAATGCAGCAGTCTGATTGGTCCTAGAACAATGCAGCAGTATGATTGGTCTGCAGGAGCCACCCAATCCAGCTCCAGATGGAAGTAAATCCACAACCTGATTGGCCTACAGGAGAATTCCGGAATTAGCCAATCACGTGCAGCCATTGTGTAAATAATGTATATAAAGCAGATACTTTGAGGGGACTTTCATTCCTCCTCACCACTATGAGCTGAATAAAGAGCATGAAATCCACTCTCGACTCTGAGTATATTTCAAAGGAGCACGCTCATCTTCTGGCTTCTCATTGCAGAAGAAAGAGCCATTTAGTAGCTCTAAACTACTTTATTTTACGGTCTATATACAAAGAATCCATCAGAATGTCTGTGCTCTCTCAGCATCAGTACAGAAAAACATCACACACAGAAGTGAACTAAAGTTCCAACAGTATTAAGACTTCCTGTCTCACGCTCTCAGGCACTCACATGATATAAACAACATAGTGCTACGTACTGGAGCAGCACGGGTGGATAAAAATCCTAACATCACTCCCATTTTTAGGTAACCCTCACTGTGAAAGCTGGTGCAGCATCAAGAGACAGAAACATTTGTCATACACATAGTATACCCCTGATTTACGAGTTCCATTTCTGGAACTACCTGCAACTGGACTGACCAGTTCAAACCTCTGGTTACCTGTCTTCCATGGGACCAGAGCTCTTGCTCTATCTTGGTCTGAGGAAACAGTGTTGACTCTTGCAGCCTTCAGGTGTGGCTTTGTCTCTCCTGTGGACAAACCATGTACTCACTGAAGACCTCAGTGTCTGAAACCTGGTTTGAGCTGCTAGCCACAGCTATGCATGCAGCAGCTGTGTTAGGAAACTCCCAAGAGTACCTCTTGGGTGGCAATCCCTTTGTGACTCTCTCAGATCTACGTAGCAGGTGCAGATCCTCTTTGCTGGCTGGTTCTTCCTTGGGACTTTTGGGAGAACCATGACCAACAGTAAACAGTGGCTCTGGCAATTCCAGTTCAGCCTCAGATGATGGGTCTGGACATTGCTTGTGTACCTCTCTCAATAACCGTGTCATCTGTACTAGAACTCTCAGTGGTGCTTTCAGCGTCACTCTCAATGTCATAATCTATACATGTGTTGGCATTTATGGGGAAACTGTGGAGAAACTCTCCTGTCATGGAGTGCATTCTGCATTCCTAGTAAGAATCACTGTGTCAGAATCAGGCAATAAAACTCTGTATTGACCTTTCTCATAACCCATGAAAATGCCTTGTCATCATGATTGAGCCGTCTGGAGCTATCTGTTGTTTTGACAATAAATCATCCCTTTTAATTAACTTCGCTTACTGGAAGTGAAAGCTGGACCATAAAGAAGGCTGATCGCCGAAGAATAGATGCTTTTGAATTCTGGTGCTGGAGGAGACTCTTGAGAGTCCCGTGGACTGCGAGAAGATCAAACGCATCCATTCTTAAGGAAATTAGCCCTGAGTGCTCACTGGAAGGACAGATCCTGAAGCTGAGGCTCCAAGACTTTGGCCACCTCATGAGAAGAGAAGACTCCCTGGAAAAGACCCTGATGTTGGGAAAGATGGAGGGCACAAGGAGAAGGGGACGACAGAGGACGAGATGGTGGGACAGTGTTCTCGAAGCTACCAGCATGAGTTTGACCAAACTGCGGCAGGCAGTGGAAGACAGGAGTGCCTGGCGTGCTCTGGTCCACCGGGTCACAAAGAGTCGGACACGACTAAACGACTAAACAACAACAACACTGTGTGATCAAGCCAGGGACTGGACTCCTGACAGAAGGCCACCAACCTAGATGGCTTTAAAGGAAAATCTGACAAATTCATGGAAGCAAGTGCTATTTAATTATTTATTTATTTATCATCATTCATTCATTCATTCATTCAATTCAATTTATACACCACCCTATCTATACCTGGAGGTCTACCAGCCATGATGTCTTTGCTTCTGCCTCTACAGTTGGAGGAACCCTCATTTGCATCGTAGAAGGCATCTGATAAGGTATGCTGGCACCTCAAGATTCTTTGCCACGTTATTGCGGACCTCTATGGTGCTTCAGAGCATTTCAGCATTAGCTGAGAGACTGTAAGTCAACATAGCCTGGAAAAAACTATTCCTAAAGGAGAGTTTACAATCCCAAATTCTTGTATTCTTGTATTTATTAGCAGACTATATAAGCATATAGACTATATAAGGGGCCATCTAAGACTGCTTGATGGATCTGTGTGTGTGTGCATGCATGCACATATTTGCGCGTGTCCACAATGTGAGAGAGAACTCGAGGTGGGCACACCAACTTTGGGGCATGCCCACTGCATTCATGAACCGCCCTGGGAGACTTGGCCAGGGGTGCCTGCAGTGTTGGAGTCAAGGGTTAGGGTTGAATTCAACCAAAAAAAGACCCAGTGAAATTAATGCACCTAAGTTAGTCCATGGTGTCTCCCTGTTGTTGTTGTTGTTCAGTCATTTAGTCGTGTCCGACTCTTCGTGACCCCTGGACCAGAGCACGCCAGGCACTCCTGTCTTCCACTGCCTCCCGCAGTCTGGTCAAACTCATGTTGGTCTCTTCAAGAACACTGTCCCACCATCTTGTCCTCTGTCGTACCCTTCTCCTTGCACCCTCCATCTTTCCCAACATCAGGGTCTTTTCCAGGGAGTCTTCTCTTCTCATGAGGTGGGCAAAGTCTCCCTACTTGTTCCTTTTCACCCTTGGGGAGCTTGGGGACCCAAGCTCTCCTATTCAAATTTTCACCATGCAGGGACTCTCCAGCTCTGTGGAGGAGAACGTGTGGGGCAGCAGCAGTTGCAGAAGAAGGCTGCATGGCTGAGGAGGAATGGAAGCGGGTGCAATGGGCTCATGATCCACATTAAGCTGAGGTGTGGACAAGCCCCATTTGATGGACAGCAGAGCCAGATCAGAGTCTGGTGATGAAATGCCTTGGAATTCCCCTGGAGGGCTGGAGCATCTCTCTTATGGGCTATCTCAGCCCCTAGGAATTGGCTCCTATACACACTGTGTTGGGTAGGGTGTGTGTTTATAACCTCCCCCATAAGTATCTTAACAGAAAGCTTGTGGCGATGCCACCTCCTTGAACTCATCTCTCACGGGTGCAGATAAAAGAATCATTTTGCTGTGGACAAAAATTAATTCCTATTTCTTTTTGTGGATGCAGGGGGTGATGACACAATCTGTCTCTTAGGTGTGTCCTTCGGGGATGAGGGAAGAGGGACCCTGGAAACTGAGAAATGAGAGGGACAGGTAGATGAACCGTTTATTGATTTATGGGGTTTGAGTAAGAAAGACTCCCAGAACAGCTTACAAAAATCCCTATGAAGGTGGTACTTATTCTCAGAAAGACACAGCAGACAAGGAAAAGGATACGGGATGGAGAAGGGAAAGAATTTAATTTATTCATCAAATTCATGTATTTAATGTACTCAGGGTATTTATTCAGGAACGGGGAAATGCACACATGGAGTAGATGTGCATTTTGGTTGGAGGATGGCAATGGGGGCCTTTGTGGTGGGGGGAGGGGGAGAAACTTCAGCCCCCAGCCCAGGAAGCCTTTCAGAGGACCAGCATGTTTTCCTCTGCAAAGTCCTTCTCAGGAGTGATGCCACATGGAAGTTTCCAGAGAAAAGACGAAGGCCACAATTCACCCATCTGGTGGGGAGAGGGATGGGCCTGCCCTGTTAGGACCCTCATCAAAAAGTTCTCATGGAGCAACATTCCAGGACCATGGCTGGCAGGAGTTCAAAATGGCGTCCAACTTTGGTACCACTTGCATTCCGGGGCAAGAAAATAATAATAAAGCAATGGTGGAGGATTTGGACTGATTACAGGGGTGAAATTTGGACTGGTAGGGCGGTGGGGAGTAACTCACCAACCAGCTCTGGAGCTCATTTTGGTGAGCACTATTTTTCTTTCCATTTAGCCTCCCAGAGCTGTTTGATGGTGGCAGCGTGATGGCAGAAGTTCTAAGATTTGGTGTGTCGCTCGGGATTGCCTCTGGGTGACTACTGGCAGAGGAAGGCGGGTGTGGGGAGTGCTGTGCGCACTGTGTCGTGAGGGTGGGTGACATCACTGCGCCACTCCCAACTCCACCCCACGCTCGCCGTATGGGAGACGCCCCTGGACACTGGCTTTGTGGACAGGAGGCAGCTAGGGATGCTCGCCACACGGCCAGTTGCCCCTCCCCCACACTGCTCTGGATGATGGGGCAGATAGCTCCGCCCCTGTGGGTGACATCAAGTTTTTACACCTTACATCAAGTAGTCTTTCCACCTGCCTCATGAAGACCAAGGTGTTAGGAGTTCAGCCTACACTCGAGTAGGACCCTGGCAGAGACCCATGCCCGACTGGCATGTTCCCTCCCTCCCGGTCGATCGTTCGGGAGCTTCATAAGCTTTCTTCAGCCCGAACATCACAGAGACTGATGCCAACCGACACCAGCACATTTAGGGATCCACAGAGTTTGCACAACTTCCGTGACAGACTTCAGCAACTCAGCATTTTGGCTAATCTACTTTATTTACATATAAACACACACAGAGCACTGCAACATGGCTCCCTCTCTCTCTCTAGCATCAGACAGCAAAGAGAGAGAACAAAGGACAATAGTCCCACTTCATGGAACACAGGAACACAAACATCCTGTCTCCGTCACTTCCCACTCTGTGGAGTCAAAACATACACCGTCATGTGAAAGACAACAATCTCATGACTGCAATCATGGAGCAGGAATTCTAACACAAACATCCCAGTAAAGGTAAAGGAACCCCTGACCATTAGGTCCAGTCGTGGCCGACTAAGGGTTGCGGCGCTCATCTCGCTTTATTGGCCGAGGGAGCCAGCGTACAGCTTCCGGGTCATGTGGCCAGCATGACTAAGCCGCTTCTGGAGAACCAGAGCAGCGCACAGAAACACCATTTACCTTCCCGCCGGAGTGGTACCTATTTATCTACTTGCACTTTGAGGTGCTTTCGAACTGCTAGGTTGGCAGGAGCAGGGACTGAGCAACGGGAGCTCACCCCGTCTTGGGGATTTGAACCGCCGACCTTCTGATCGGCCAGTCCTAGGCTCTGTGGTTTAACCCACAGTGCCATCCCAGTAGCCTCATTCTATTTCACTTCCATTGACCCCCCACCCATCTCTTTCTCTCTCTTCTGCCCTCAGAGCATTGCCTACTTAACTGAAGGGGAAATATATGAATAGATGAGTCTTGGGGTCCCTTCCAGCAATACAATCCCTTGATTTGAAGGCGAAGGATCTCCCTGCATCTAGCAGCAGCTGGAAAACACTCTCTGACTAAAGGAGAAATCACCAGGGGAAATAAAACCTGAGAACCTTATTTTTTAACATTTCTTTGGTGAGGGGAGGGGCAAAGACAAACCCCAGAACCTGCCCAGTTATGCTAGAGAGGAAGTCTGCTGGGTGATGGTGCACATGCAATTCCCCCTTTAAAAAGCACAACAACTTTGGGCCATCTCCCCTCAATTTCTTTAAATTTAGTTCCCCAAAATAGGGGATGTCTTATACACAGAAAAATACGGTATGTGCTGCCCCCCTTCCCTTGATGCCCTAAGCCCCTGCTTATTTTGCTTCATGGTTCATCCAGCCCTAGTCTGCCATCAAATTTGCCTGCTGCCAAAAGACGACTGTCGTTCTCACATAATAAACACAGCGGCAAACCTGATGTTCCTTGCTAGAGATTAACTCCACCTCTTTGGAACATAGTTTACAACATTCTGATATTCCTGGAGGTGTTTCAGGTTGCTTATTCCTATAGATGACGTGTTCTTCATTCAATGTGTACATCAGGAGTCCCTTTTTTTACTTCCTTCAGATCCTTTTCTCTCTTGATGGTTTTAGCTTTCATCTTTCCTGACAGCTGGACAGATATCTCCTCCCTTCTACAGGAACATTTTACAAGACCTCTGGGAGTCCTCCTTAAACCACCGAACCTTTGATACGCCTTCTGGTGCCATCAGCACAGCTGCAGAGTAGGCTCAGAAGAAAGCTTTGGTTCTGGAGAAAGTCTGGATGGTATTAGTGTTATCAGAGAGTAAACACTAGGGATAAGGATCCCCATTGTCCAACAGACAGTTCTGAAGAAGCAGGGATGTTTACTCTTCAAATCCCCAAGTAACTAGGCCTTTGTTGACTGAAAGTGATATCTAGGAAGCGTTTCCCCCCCTTCCATCTACCACCTGTAACTTCAGAGTTTAGAAGATGCACCTATTATGTCGGTTAGTAGCCAAGATGACTATGTTCTTCCTCCACGATTGGAGCTGGTATGTCTCTGAGTAACAGCAGCTGCTGGAAACCGGAGGACGAGAGAGGGGTCTTGGGTTTGAATCCTGCTTGCAGGTTTCCCATGATGGGCACCTCGTTGGCCACTGTGAGAACAGGACGTGGGACCACATGGGTCGTTGCCCTCCTTTCTTATAGTCAAGAGTCCTACTTTGTAGCCTACCAGATGGTACTGTCAGGGTACTGCCATCGAAAGGGGGGGAGGGGGGCAGAAGAGCACAGGGAGCCTCCAATGTTGCTGAGCAGAAGCACTTGGTCAGGCAGTGGAGAGAGTCACCTCGGAGGAAGCAGAGGGGGAATTGAGGGGCAAAGCGAGGCAAAGGCTCACAGAAGTTACTGTGAGCTCAAGCACCTCGCTCAGCCAGGCTGGTTCGAAAACTGACATGCTACTTCCATCACCCAGTTTTTGCAAGGGGGTCAAACGTAAGGAGGGGAAGCAGAGATTTGGGGTGTCTATGTTCTTATGCTGGGGGGGGACAGGAGGAGGCCACTCTTGGAATCTGCAAGTGACTGAGACAGACATGAACTTTGGGTTTCTGCACTGTACATAAAAGGGTAAAGGGACCCCTGACCATAAGGTCCAGTCATGGCCGACTCTGGGGTTGCGGCGCTCATCTCACTTTACTGGCCAAGGGAGCCGGCGTACAGCTTCCGGGTCATGTGGCCAGCAGGACTAAGCCGCTTCTGGCGAACCAGAGCAGCACACGGAAACGCCGTTTACCTTCCCGACGGACAGTGGCGTAGCGTGGGGGGTGCAAGGGGGGGCGGCCGCACCGGGCGCAACATCTGGGGTTAGGGCAAATCCATGGGTTAGGGGGCACAAATCCACAGGTTAGGGGGTGCAAATTACTTGCCTTGCCCCGGGTGCTGACAACCCACGCTACTCCACTGCTAACGGAGCGGTACCTATTTATCTACTTGCACTTTGACGTGCTTTCTAACTGTTAGGTGGACAGGAGCAGGGACAGAGCAACGGGAGCTCACCCCGTCGCGGGGTGATCGGCAAGTCCTAGGCTCTGTGGTTTAACCCACAGCGTCACCCACATCCCTTTACACTGTACATAGTTTGCACTAAATAAAACCTGTAAAAAGCAGGTCGGAGTCCTGGCTGTTTACTCGTGAGCAACCACCTGCAAACCTGACAGGTACCATTTTTTTTGCATCAACTGCGACCTGGGAGGAGGCGCTTGACCTCAGCACACAGATATAGCCCTGCCACTGCCAGTCATTCTGAGATTCACAAGCTTACCCTCCAACATTTCTCTAAATGAAAATAGGGACATCTTACACAACAACAACAACAACAATTTTATTATTCATACCCCACCAATCTGACTGAGTTGCCCCAACCACTCTGGGCAGCTTCCAACATATATTTTATAAGAATTCCAAGGTCCCAAATAGATATATAAAAAGTTCATAAATGTAAAAGGCAAACACAAACATAAGTATATAAACCACATGTCTGAAATAGCACAGGAGAGCAATCCTGAAGCCATTTTGACTCTCCCAAATTGACCTCTGCAAGGAGGGAAGAAATGGGGGAAGCCTCTCCATTGTCTTTTTGCTTGCAAATCACGTCTTAAGGCCACATTTGTGTATGGATAGGGTGAGCCTGTGACCTGGATTCAGGAACTAAAAGTATTAACCATCACAAAGGAATGGCCAGGCTGCCCAGGTGAATCAATCAGTGACCATTATCAGGTATCCTGACAACACGATTTCTACTGGAGACTGCCTCCTTCTGAGATATATGTTTTAGGGAGGTGGTCTTGGGCGACAGGGTGGGCAATTTCAGAAGTCTATATAAGGGCTTCTGCGCCATTGTTCTGGGTCCCTCCTCCCTCCTGCGTGTGGTGAGTGAGGACCTTGTTGCAACAGTTTAATAAAGAACATGCTCACTAGCCGCTTTGCTTCTCAACATTCTCTGGTTGGCCTCTGTTATTTTCTCCTACCGATAGGGAACCCACAAAAGGACTCTATATGGGCTCTTGGATACCCCATAAGGGAAAAGGAGCAGGTTTTTTTCCTTATAACATATATAAAAACATAATAAAACATTTTATGAGTAAGCCATCTTGGAGATCCTTCTATGGCTAGGGAGCGATATCATCTGCCCTTTTAATTGACGATGACCTTAAGCTGCAGGCGAGTGACTCAGCTAATAATGCATGTTGTTTCTTCACTTCATAGCTTTTTAGCCTTCATTTGGGGATAATCTCCCGCACGGCAACAGTACAAAACACAGTCTGGAACTCTGAAGCCTTCCCAAAGCCTTAAAGTTAGCCAGCACATCAAAACAAGGGTCCACACAGTGCAGTCATGAAAACATGATATTAGCAGACCCAGAACGGCACCACCGTATCAGCACAACCTCATAAAAGCAGCCAAGAACAGATGCTCAGAAGAGGAATCTCCTTTGATCCTAAAGCCAGCAAACATTCTGGAAATTTCATCCAATGCAGACATGGCTGGGAAGAGGGCACGGGGCTCCTCTTCCTCTTCTGACGTCTTTGTGTTGTATGTGGGGTGTGTGTGTGCCTTGAACGTCTGTTGGGTTACCCCAGGTCCCCTTCAGGCCCAGGCACCCAGCCCAACTGACTTCCCACCAAATGGATGCTTTAGCTGAGATTCCTGCATTGCAGGGGGTTGGAGTAGATGGCCCTTGGGGTCCCTTCCAAGTATGATTCTGTGATATTGTTACTTGAAAATCAAACTCAAACCAAGGCCGTAAGGTGTGGCCAAGTTTACAGGTGCTTCTGCTGACACCCCAATGTCATTCTTCAATATCTCAAGGCAAATGACACTACTTCAAGCACCGCCTCTTTCCATATGAACCTCCCCGGACTCTGAGATCATCTTCTGAGGCCCTTCTTTATGTACCTCCTCCAGAGGGTGACAACCTGAGAACGGGGCCTTCTCTGTAGTGGCTCCCGTCTGTGGAATGCTCTCCCCAGGGAAGCTTGCCTGGCGCCTTCATTTAGGCACCAGGCAAAAACGTTCCTTTTTAACCAGGCCTTTGGTTGATTCGATTTACATCCTATGCCCTCTTAGAATGTGGGTTTTTTGGGGGGCAGGGTGCTGTTGGGTTGTTGTGCTTAAGTATTTTGTGGTTTTGTATTTTGATTTTATTCTGTGAACCAGAATAAATGACAGGCAGGGCCACTGCCGACTACAAAAGGTTGCACAAAGATCGACAGTTTACAGAAGCAGAAAAATATTAATGGAAGAAAAGGAGCGTGGTGACACAACATTGCTGATCTATTAAATTCAGAACCCGCTCTTCCTCCTCCCAAGGGAACCTCGGGTGACAACTCTCAAATGGTAAAACTAATAATAATAATTTTTTTTATTTATACCCTGCCCTTCCTGGTTCAGAAAACCGGGCTCAGGGCGGCTAACAACAAATTTAAAACACTTAATTGTAAAAGCAGCATAAAATACAGTCTAAAACGTGAATAACAATAAATTCAGAATTTAAAAAATCAATTTAGGGGGGAAATCCATCCAGTAAATATTGGATGATCACCAGGGCTAGCTGGCTAAATTAGTCCTATTTGGGCCAGCGAGGAGACCAGGGGAGAATTAGCTGTGGGGTCCCAGAGCGGGTGATCTTCATAAAAAGGGGAAGGGGAGGGACGGAAAGGGAATAAAAGATCAGGCTAAGTTCAAATGGAAATCCAGGCAGAATAGCTCTGTCTTATAGGCCCTGCGGAAGGAGGTTAAATCCTGCAGGGCCCTGGTCTCATGGGACAGAATGTTCCACCAGGTCGGAGCCATCACTGAGAAGGCCCTGGCCTTGGTGGAGGATAATCTGACTTCCTTAGGGACCTCTAAACTATGGTTATTCATGGACCTTAAGGTCCTCTGCAGGGCAGACCAGGAGAGGTGGTCCCATAAATACGAGGGCCCTAAGCCACAAAAGGCTTTAAAGGTCAAAACCAGCACCTTAAACCTGACCCGATACTCCACCGGGAACCAGTGCAACTGGTAAAGCACTGGGTGAATATAACCAACTAGATAAGCAGGTGAACAATATTTCGGTAACCAAACAAAGGGTTTAATCTAAAAGAAAATAACAAGACATAAGACAAATTCAAGAGGGTGAACAAGGCAACCGGTGGCTACTAGACACAATGGCTATGTTCTCCTTACCCTGCCGGGGGCAAGAAGCCTCTGATTACCAGGAATCCTAGGAGGGAAGAGTGCCACAGTTATGCTCAAGTTGTGCTTGGAACAAGATGCTGGATTTAATGGGTCTCCTCTGGCCTGATCCAGCAGCCAGCTTCTTCCTTGTACTCCTATTGCTGTGGGTTTGGCAGGGGGGTCAGTCTGGATGATTCTGTGAGTCCCTTCCAATTCTTGGGGTCCTGTACCCAGTGAGGGTTAGAATTGAATACAAAATTCAGTTCCTGAACTAGCCACACAAGTTTCTTTGTAGGGCAATGGCCTTAGGTGGCCACTGGATGGCATTCCAGAGGAATGAGCCAGTTTTCAAGAGCTACAACTAAGCGAGGGGGCCCTCTAGGCTTTCCTTCACCCCCCTCAACAAAAGTTGGGGTGTGAGAGCTGAGCTGGAACCAGGCTGGAAGCTGGAGACATGGAGACCTGCTTGCTCTGTGCAGGATCAGACTACTGCAATGCGCTCTACGTGGGGCTACCTTTGAAGGTGACCCAGAAACTGAAATTAATCCAGAATGTGGCAGCTAGACTGGTGACTGGGAGCGGCCGCCAAAACCACATAACACCGGTCTTGAAAGACCTACATTGGCTCCCAGTACATTTCTGAGCACAATTCAATGTGTTGGTGCTGACCTTGAAAGCCCTAAATGGCCTCGGTCCAGTAGACCTGAAGGAGCATCTCCACCCTCATCCTTCAGCCTGGACACTGAGGTCCAGCTCCGAGGGCCTTCTGGCGGTTCCCTCATTGAGAGAAGTGAGGTTAGAGGGAACCAGGCAGAGGGCCTTCTCGGTAGTGGCACCCACCCTGTGGAACACCCTCCCTTCAGATGTGAAGGAAATAAGCAGCTATCCTATCTTTAAAAGACATTAATATTTAATGCTGTATTTTTAACACTCGATTGGGAGCTGCCGAGAGTGGCTGGGGAAACTCGGCCAGATGGGCGGGGTATAAATAATAATATATTTTTAAGTATTATTATTACTACTACTACTACTACTATTCAAAAGGGGGTTGGACTAGATGGCTAGATGAACCTTGGAGTCCTCTAGTCCAACACTACAATTCTATGGTTCTAAACCAAACCTAGGTAAGCACCTGGAACCCCCAGATTCTCAAATGGGGCAACTTGTAACCTTATGTTAGGTAAAGGTAAAGGTACCCCTGACCATTAGGTCCAGTTGAGGACGACTCTGGGGTTTCAGCACTCATCTCGCTTTATTGGCCGAGGGAACCGGCGTTTGTCCGCAGACAGTTTTTCCGGGTCGTGTGGTCAGCATGACTAAACCGCTTCTGGTGAACCAGAACAGCGCACGGAAACGCTGTTTACCTTCCCGCCGGAGCGGGACCTATTTATCTACTTGCACTTGACGTGCTTTTGAACTGCTAGGTTGGCAGGAACAGGGGCCGAGCAACGGGAGCTCACCCCATCTTGGGGATTCGAACTGCTGACCTTCTGATTGGCAAGCCCTAGGCTCTGTAGTTTAGACCACCCACTCCGCGACTGGACTTAACTGCCAGGGGTCCCTTTACCTTTACCTAAGCCTGCTTGGTTTCCTCTTCCCTCCCCAACGCTTTTTCCTTTTGTGATGTGTTTTAAATTGTGGATAGTTCTGTTCGTTCATTCCTGTGGCTAGCATGACTAATGGCGAGGGACAAAGTTAGAGATATGAAACGGTTAAACGTTGACATATTCCAGCTTTGCTCTGGCCAGACGAACTGGAACATAACACAGCTGATCATTAACAAATGGCCAGCTGCCCCCTCCCCCTTCTTATGGGGGGTCCCTCATAGCTAACCAGAGATAAGAAGGGGAAAACAGAAGAATCATTTTCCTTAATCCCTGGGTCACATCACCAACAGCCAGGACACACACATATGATGATATGTACTTCTTTGGGGTCTATCCTGAATCTGCCACTATTTGTCTTCATTGGACAAACGTCCAACATGTCCTCTTTTCTCACCTAAAAATGTTTCTCCAAATGTTTCTTCCCTCGATCATCATCATTTTAAATTTGTATACCGTCTTTCTATCTTACAGCACTCAAGGCGTTTACAAGCTGAAGAGAAAAGAAATGTACATCTTATAACAATCTAATGCAATACAAAATGTGATAATAAAACATAACATTAAAATAGGCAACCTACATCAAAAAGTAACATTCAACAATCATTAGAATATTATTAAATAATAATAACATATAAAAGTTATACAGAAATCCACTCAACAGTTACCATAAATAATTTCTAAACTATAATCAATAAAACAACGGCAAGCCACAGTACATACAATACATACAATACAAATGGAGAAGCGGTTGCCTGTTTCTGAGACTTTTCCAACTCTACAATATCCTTTTTTGAGGCAAGGCGACCAGAGCCATACACTATGTTACAAATTCAGTTGCCTCATAGATTTGTATAACCACATTGTGATATTGGCAGTTTTATTTTTAATTCCATGGCAGGTGCTGCAACCTTCCAAGGTTTGACTTCACCACCCAAAGGACTCTCCGTTCCCATTGATCCCTTGCATGAAATTTGCCCGGGGCCCAGAGTTCCTCCTTCTCCTGGAAGTCTCTGCCTCCATGCTTCCACACTGCGCCTCTCGTCTTCTCCCCTAATCAGCCACTGAACGCTCACAATCATGAGATGTTGTAGGAACTTTCCATGGCTGCTTGTGGCTTTTAAAAAAAAATGGATAGCAGATATATATGCAGATGGTCAAGTCTCCTTTGCAGCCTTGGAAGACCATACTTTGTGTTTGGTAATCAGTTCTGAAAATATAATTTTTCATTTTTCATTTTTTTATGATTCCCAGTTTTACACATTTCAATAATTTTACACTCATTCTAACATTTCAAAACTTGACTTTCTGCCGTTCCTGAAATTTGTTTTTTATATTTTCTGCATATTCCAAATTAACTTAATTTGCTCATTTGTTCATCTTCTTTAAATACATACTCTTATAAAACTGCGGGTTATTACAGTAACCCTGCTAATGTTCTTATCTGTTTACAGTTTATTTGTAAATATTCAACCAACCCTTTCCATGCTTTTAGAAAAACATTTGTTATCTTGATTTCTTATTTTTCTGGAAAGTTTTGCCATTTCTGCATATTCCATAAGTTTTTGTATCCATTCTTCTTTCTCAGGGACTTCTTCTTCTTCTTTCCATTTTTGGGCAAACTTTTCCTAAAATTTTCAATAAGGTTTAAAATGATAAAAAGAAACCACTGGGTTACCTGGTGGTGTTAGCCACTTGGAGATGCTTTTGTAAAAATAAAAAGGTAAGGGTAAAGGGACCCCTGACCATTAGGTCTAGTCATGACCGACCCTGGAGTTGTGGCGCTCATCTCACTTTACTGGCCGAGGGAGCCGGCGCACAGCTTCCGGGTCATGGGGCCAGCATGATGAAGCCGCTTCTGGCGAACCAGAGCAGCGCATGGAAACGCCGTTTACCTTCCCGCCGAAGCGGTACCTATTTATCCACTTGCACTTTGAGGTGCTTTTGAACTTCTAGGTTGGCAGGAGCAGGGACCGAGCAACGGGAGCTCACCCCGTTGCGGGGATTTGAACCGCCAACCTTCTGAACGGCAAGTCCTAGGCTCTTTGGTTTAACCCACAGCACCACCTGCATCCCTAAAAATAAAAAGCAACTGATAAATTTAAATAAGAATAATGGTGGCGATGGCGATGATAGATGGAGATGATTTTATTTTATTAATGCATTTGAACTGCATCTTTCCCCCCAAGCAGCTCAAGGTGGCACCTATGGCCCTTCCCTTCCTCATTTAATCCCCACAACAACCCTACATTAGGTGAAGAAAGGAAACATCTCCATTCCCACCGTCACCCAGGGAGCTTCATGGCCGAGGTGGGATTTGAACCCAGGTCTCAGTCCGATGCTCTAACCACTACACCACCGCTGCCTCCCCCCTGCTGTTTGCTGTTCCGCAAAACCTGTCTGCTTCCATTGAGAAGTTTCTGCATGTCAGTACGTACCTCACTCCTTCCAGATTACAGTGGTGCTTCGCAAGACGAAATTAATTCGTTCTGCGAGTTTTTTCGTCTTGCGAATTTTTCATCTTGCGAAGCACGGTTTCCCATAGGAATGCGGTTTTAAGAAAAAGGAAAGAAACTTGCAAGACGTTTTCACCTTGCGAAGCAAGCCCATAGGGAAATTCGTCTTGCGAAGGAACTCAAAAAACGAAAAACTCTTTCGTCTTGCGAGTTTTTCGTCTTGCGAGGCATCACTGTATCAAGAATGTATAAAATTTGGTGAACGCTTGTTGGAAATGTGGAGGAAATAACGGTGACATGATCCACATGTGGTGGACGTGTGAAAAGATTAAGATATTTTTTTGGGGGGGAATATACAATAAATTAAAAAAGATGATGGGGATAACCTTTATTTAAAAACTGGAGGCATTTCTATTATTTTAGACAAAGAGATCCCAAAAAGTTTAAGAGAGTTATTCTTGTATGCAACTGCAGTGGCTCAGATACTCGTGGCCAAGGGATGGAAAGATCAGGAGGCTCCCAAAATAACAGATTGGCAAATCAAATTAGAGGAATTTGTGGAGACGGCTCAATTGTTTTTTGTAATATAAAATCATTCAATAAAAAATATTATTATTATTTTTTTAAAAAAGAAGAAGTTGTTTCTGCATGTCATGAATGTCCCGGGACTTGTTTTAACTTTGCACTGTTCCGTTTATTTTTTTTTTGAAAAAACAGAACAGTCCTTTTTTGTGCTGCCAGCTGCTGGGCCCAAGAGGAAAAAAAAAGGAGGAGGTCAGACTGCAGTGACAATGCAGACATAGAGAATCTCCCATCCCTTCCTTTCATCTCCAGCTCCTGCCTTTGATCTCTCTGATAAGAGGACCATCCCTGTCTGTCCGGTTTGCTGAATCTCTCTAATCTCTTGTTTGCTTTGGGC
The DNA here is from genome assembly GCA_034642415.1 of Podarcis siculus. Classification (NCBI taxonomy): domain Eukaryota; kingdom Metazoa; phylum Chordata; class Lepidosauria; order Squamata; family Lacertidae; genus Podarcis; species Podarcis siculus. The sequence continues at coordinate 372,839 of JAXCMG010000082.1, forward strand.
GGGGTGGGGGCTTTTGGGTTACATCTGCCACATGTCCTGCAGAGAGCCGGATCTCCCCAGATGGAGGGGTATAAAGGCAGCAGAAGCCACCCGTCCCCTACATTGGCTGACCTGGAATCGCCTCCCTTTGGACGGACAGGTGAGTCTCACCCGCTTACCCTTCCTTTTCTTCCCCTTTATGCTAGAAAGCAGCAAGCTCTCCTTGTTTGATCGGTGGGTTTAGCCAACTGATGTTTGGCAGAGGATTAATATTTTTATTCCTTTTTTAAAAAAAATCATAGCCCTTTAGCCGGAGATTTGCTAGCCCCTTTGAGCCGATTTGGCACCCAACGCCGAGTCAAAGAGCTCACATGGAAGCATAGCTGTCAACTTTTAGATTTGAAAATAAGGGATCGGCAGCCTCAAAGATAAGGGATCAGCAGTCTCACCTGTCCCAGGGACAGTCTACGGGATATCTAACAATCTGGGATAGCAGCGGGAAACAGTGCTGGAATAAGGGAATTTCCTGCAAAAAAGGGGAAGGTTGACAGCTATGCACAGAAGGGAAACTTTCTGCACTTGCCAGGCCTGTTGTTGGCACCTTGCAAGTAGGTGCTCAGCAGAACAGCAGCACCTAGAAAGCACAATGGCTTTGCCCTGTCCCCGCTGCTTCCCCCTGGAAAACCTTTTCTTTAGGGATAGGTAAAGGTAAAGGGACTCCTGACCATAAGGTCCAGTTGTGGCCGACTCTGGGGTTGCGGCGCTCATCTTGCTTTATTGGCCGAGGGAACCGGTGTACAGCTTCCGGGTCATGTGGCCAGCAGGACTAAGCTGCTTCTGGTGAACCAGAGCAGAGCACGGAAACGCCGTTTACCTTCCCGCCAGAGTGGTACCTATTTATCTACTTGCACTGCATGCTTTCGAATTGCTAGGTTGGCAGGAGCAGGGACTGAGCAACGGCAGCTCACCCCGTCGCAGGGATTCAAACTGCTGACCTTCTGATCGGCAAGCCCTAGGCTCTGTGGTTTAACCCACAGCACCACCTGCGTCCCTTCTGTAGGGATAAATCAGAGCAAATGTGAGTTCAGAGAAAACCCAGTAGATGTTTGCTCTGATTCAACGGTAAATATCAGGTTTCGCCAGGGGAAAGAGGTGGAGCAAGAGCAAGTCTGGATGAGACCATAGAATCGTAGGGTTGGCAGGGACCCCCAGGGGACATCTAGTCCAACCCCTTGGAATCACAGCAAGAGAATCCCTGACAAGGGCTGGCCGGCTGCCGAGATGCTATTGAAGTACTCAGAGGCATACAAATGCTTACAAAGTGTATTAAACAAAAAAATCTGCCCTTATTCCCTCATGGGGAACACAAGAGCCCATATAGAGTCCTTCGCAGGTTCTCCATCGGCCGGAGAAAAGAACAGAGGCCAACCAGAGAAAATTGAGAAGCAAAGCAGTTAGTAAGCCTGATCTTTATTGATCTGTTGCGAGAGGGTGCTCCCCTTACACGCAGGAAAGGAGGAGGACCCAGAACAAAGGTGTGCCTGCCTTTATATAGACATTTTAAATTCCCTGCCCTGGAGCTCAAGACCACTCCTCAGATATATCATACCTACATCATAGAAAAGGTGGTCTACAACAGAAATTTGAGTGTTGTTGTTTTTCCTGTCTGGCAGGTTTTCTGATAGTGCCTTATCTGATGGCCTTTCCTGGTAGTCTGGCCATTCCTTTGAGATGGTGATTTCTCAATTCCTGAGACAATGGGAAGGTTCCCTCACCCCCTCCCTCCTCGCAGAGAAAACGTTTGCTCAGTTTAGGAGTCAAAATGGTTTCAGGGAGTCAAAATGGATTCAGAAAGGTCTTCCTGTGCTGCTCCAGACATTGGTACATTTATGAACATTTATTATACAGTGGTACCTTAGGTTACATACGCTTCAGGTTACAGATGCTTCAGGTTACAGACTCTGCTAACCCAGAAATATTACCTTGGGTTAAGAACTTTGCTTCAGGATAAGAACAGAAATCGTGTTCCGGCAGCAGCAGGAGGCCCCATTAGCTAAAGTGGTGCTTCAGGTTAAGAACAGTTTCAGGTTAAGAACGGACCTCCGGAATGAATTAAGTATGTAACCAGAGGTACCACTGTATATATAAGACCTTTTTTTATATTATTTCAAAAGAAACAAACAGCACTGGCCACCCAAGGCAGTCAGCTCAGGGATGGCAAGGTTGTCTCTGAACATTTCTGCTTCTGGCACTGAATGGGCAAGGACCACAGAGCCCTCCTCTCTTCTCCTGATTCCTCTTCCTCTCTCTCTTTCTTCCCAGAGCTGAAGAAGAAGCAAGAAGATGGGTCTGGTTTCCTATTTCAGCCTTGGGCTCCTGGGATGCTTAGTAGTTGGACCCTTCATGAGTGGTGAGTTCCTCCAAGACCCCAGTGGGGATGCATGGCCCCCCGCCCTGTCTCTTGCACCCTGAAGATTTCGAGGGGATCATCCTGGTCCAGTACCCATTATTATTATTATTATTATTATTATTATTATTATTATTATTCCTGCTTTTTTCTTTAAGAAATGTTTAGGGGAACTCATTTTGGCTCAAGAAAATCACCCTTTTATAGTTCAAATCAGGGAAAATAAATGGACAAAAGTACAAAGATTCACAAAATGTTTCGGGGTGTGCATACCCCTGTGTACCCCCAGAAAAAAAGCACTGATGATGGTGGTGATGATGAATTTATACCCTGCCTTTCCCCCTAACAGGGACACAAGGCAGCTTGCAGATAAAAATAAACGCAGCTAAAAAAACCCTGGGGAGAACAATAATTTAAAAAGCAACTAAACTTTGATAGTATATATGTGTATATTGGTGTGTAAGAGAGAGAGAGAGAGAGATCTAGCCAAACTTACAGACCATTGCAATAAAAGCAACACAGCGGCTGTGCTTTCCTTAAAAGCAGTCCGTTCCCAAAAGCCTCTTGGGGCAAGAAAGCCTTCGCCAGCGCCAAGGAGGGGCGACAAGGAGGGAGCCGGTCTGGTGTCCCTAAGGAGGGAAAATCAGAGTTGCCTGGGAGTTTTGGTCCTAGCTTTTTGACTGTGTCATTCTAATTTGTCCACCTTGAGTCTCGATATGGAGATCTGCACCGGGTTGTATATATAGAGTGAGAAATATTAGTTTGTTGTTGGCTTGGTTGCACGGCCAGGGAATGCTGTCCAGGGTTGTAAAGACTGCAGAGAGAATAATTGGGTGCACTCTTCCCACCTTGGATCAAATCTATGCTTCCGGGTGCCATAAGAAAGTTGCAGGATAGTGCGCACCCCGGAAATGATCTCTTTCAGCTTCTGCCTTCTGGAAGAAGGTGCAGGTTTATAAAGACCAGGACTAGCCGCCTGAGAAACAGTTTCTATCCAAATGCGATTTTGGTTCTAAACGCAGCATAAGGGGTCTCTATAGTATAGTGTATTTTAAAATGGGGTTTCAGAGTTTTTAGGGGTTTTTGAATGTTTTATGTAGTTTTGTAGTAGTTTTATGTAGTTTTATGTAGTTTTATGTAGTTTTATGTAGTTTTTATGTAGTTTTATGTAGTTTTTATGTAGTTTTGTGGTAGTTTTATGTAGTTTTATGTAGTTTTATGTAGTTTTATGTAGTTTTTATTTAGTTTTATGTAGTTTTATGTAGTTTTTATGTAGTTTTATGTAGTTTTATGTAGTTTTTATGTAGTTTTGTGGTAGTTTTATGTAGTTTTATGTAGTTTTATGTAGTTTTATGTAGTTTTTATGTAGTTTTTATGTAGTTTTATGTAGTTTTATGTAGTTTTTAAGTAGTTTTATGTAGTTTTGCAATTTCATTGTCCTGCATGGGACAATGACAATAAAGATATATCGCATATATCGTTGGTTGCTTAGTGAAAGCTGATAGTGTAGTTGTGTGTATAGTTGGTCAGTCGCTTTTGCAGGAAGACTTCTAAGAATAAAAGCAGAAAGTACTCTGCAAGGATACTTTTCTCGTCGACTCTTTTATGCTGACATGGGTCCGAGGACTAGGCTGAGGTGACAAAGGGAGGTCAGAACCTTTTTTTTTTTTTTTTTTACAAACATTGACAAGATCGGCATACAGTGGTACCTTGGGTTACAGATGCTTCAGGTTACAGATGCTTCAGGTTACAGACTCCGCTAACCCAGAAATAGTACCTTGGGTTAAGAACTTTGCTTCAGGATGAGAACAGAAATTGTGCAGCAGCGGCAGTGGGAGGCCCCATTAGCTAAAGTGGTGCTTCAGGTTAAGAACAATTTCAGGTTAAGAATGGTCTTCCGGAACGAATTAAGTACTTAACCCGAGGTGTTGTTGTTTAGTCGTTTAGTTGTGTCCGGCTCTTTGTGACCCCCTGGACCAGAGCACGCCAGGCACCCCTTTCTTCCACTGCCTCCCGCAGTTTGGTCAAACTCATGCTGGTCGCTTCGAGAACACTGTCCAACCATCTCGTCCTCTGTCGTCCCCTTCTCCTTGCGCCCTCCATCTTTCCCAACACCAGGGTCTTTTCCAGGGAGTCTTCTCTTCTCATGAGGTGGCCAAAGTCTTGGAGCCTCAGCTTCAGGATCTGTCCTTCCAGTGAGCACTCAGGGCTGATTTCCTTCAGAATGGATTAACCCGAGGTGCCACTGTATAAATAAAATAAAACAAGAATAGCAAATAAACAAATAAGCCTGCAGCCCAGACCCTTTGTGCCCACCATTGGAATGGGGCATGCTACCCAGAGGTGCCCCTCCCTGTCCTCCTCTCTCCTAGGATGGGTGGCTGGGGGGCAACCAGGGGGTTCTCTATCTCTCACGATGACGCTCTGTGTCCCACGCAGGAGGTGTCTGTGCTGCACAATGTCCCAACAACTGGCTGTCTTTCCAGGGGAAATGCTATGGTTACTTCCCCCAGGAGGTGTCCTGGCAGCATGCGGAGGTGAGCAGCGTAAAAGGGTTCCCCCCAAGATGGGGTGGGAGGGAGCCCTCCCCCTTTGTGGGTCCTGCTAGCAACATGAGTAGGGATGCGGGTGGTGCTGTGGTCTAAACCACTGACCCTCTTGGGCTTGCCGGTCAGTGGTTCGAATCCCCGCGACAGGGTGAGCTCCCGTTGCTCTGTCCCAGCTCCAAGATACGACTATATTTATTAAATTACTATAAGCTAAAAAGTCCCAAACTCTGCACCCTTTCCCCTGTATTTATTAAATTTCTGTATTTATTAAATTTCTATAAGCTAAAAAGTCCCAAACTCTGCACCCTTTCCCCTGTATTTATTAAATTTCTGTGTTTATTAAATTTCTATAAGCTAAAAAGTCCCAAACTCTGCCCCCTTTCCCCTGTATTTATTAAATTTCTGTATTTATTAAATTTCCATAAGCTAAAAAGTCCCAAACTCTGCCCCCTTTCCCCACAGGGGAGTCTCCCCACCCCAGTGATAATTTTGGTTCTGAACCTTTTCCAACTCCTTTTTGAAGTAAGGCAACCAGAACATTACTCAGTATTCTGAATATCTTGGACTCACCTTTTCCCCTCCCTTGACCAGAATGAATGCCAGCGCCTGGGGGGACACCTGGCTTCCATTTTGGACAGGAATGAGCACAGCGCCGTGGCCAGGTTCCTGCAGCAGGCCCAGAGGTGGGACGACGACGACGTCTGGTTCGGGCTCTCCATCCCTGGCAGGGTGAGTGAAAAACATCATTGCCCATCAAAGAATTGTAGCCTTGGAAGGGTCCCCTGAGGGTCATCTAGTCCAACCCCCTGCGATGCAGGAATATGCCCCTATATGCCGCTCTTGCTTGTGGCGCATGTTGATGTCCCATGTTTCCATGTGGAAGAGGCCAGAGCACCTGAGAAATTGCTGGAAGGGAGAATTCAGGCTCTCACCTGAATACAGAATTCCCACAGCCCCAAACACAGTTATCCTCTGACAGGGCACTTCTGGGGGTTCCCCGCACAGCCCCTGAGGTTTGGTCGGCCTTTACTAGGGACCAAGCCTTTGGTGTGGGAAGCTTTGCCCTGTGGAACTCCCCGCCAGGGGAAGTTCAGCGGGAACCATAGAATTGTATGTTAGAATTTCTGCTCCGTGATTGCAGTCATGGGATTGTTGTCTTTCACATGACGGTGTATGTTTTGACTCCACAGAGTGGGAAGTGACGGAGACAGGATGTTTGTGTTCCTGTGTTCCGTGAAGTGGGACTATTGTCCTTTGTTCTCTCTCTTTGCTGTCTGATGCTAGAGAGAGAGAGGGAGCCATGTTGCAGTGCTCCGTGTGTGTTTATATGTAAATACAGTAGATTAGCCAAAATGCTGAGTTGCTGAGGTCTGTCATGCATGATGCGCAGGCTCTGCGGATCCCTAAGTGTGCTGGTGTCTGTTGGCATGTGATGTTCAGGAAGAAGAAAGCTTATGAAGCTCCCGAAAGAACGACCAGGAGGGAGAGAACATGCCAGTCGCGCATGTGTCTCTGCCAGGGTCCTACTCAAGTGTAGGCTGAACTCCTCACATTGTACAGTTGGAAGGGACCCTGACGATCATCTAGCCCAACCCCCTGCAATGCAGCTGTCCCACACGGGGATCAAACCTGCAACCTTGGCGTTATCAGCACCACACTCTAAGCAACTGAGCTATCCAGGCTGACATCCCTACCTTCTTTTAGATGCCAACTAAATTGTGTTATTCACACAGTCCTTTGAGATGAGTTTCTTTCTACCAAGCAGTATTTATTTATGTATTTGTTGTGTTTATTTATTTATTCTTTAAAAATGTTACGTAGCACCTTGCTGGGTTTTTCTGAAAGCTCGGCCCCTAAATATTCCAAATCCCGGTTCCCAGATGCATTTCTTGTCTTCCCCATTTGCAGAGCACCACCTGGGCCTGGGCGGATGGCAGCCCCGTGAGCTACACAGCCTGGGAAAAGTACAAGAGCTATCCTGCCCTGAAAGGAGAACATTGCGCTGCCCTGGATGAGTCTTCAGGTGAGGAAGTGTGTGTGAGAGAGGGGGATTTAGGAGGGTGGCTCTGTTCTGGGCACCAGGCAGCGCTCGCGGCAGGAATCATTCACGCTCGACACTGTTAATCTGCGGAACTCCCTGCCTCAGGCTGTTGTGATAAGAACTCAACGGGGTGCGACACATATGGAAATATAAAGGCAGTGTGGCATTTGTTAGGTGGGTTCCCGTGGCAACGTGCATGTTTGTAATAGGGTCTGCGGTGAACGGGAGGGGAAGGAGCTATGGAACTCACAGCCACAGGAGGCAACCCAGTCCTTTTTTTAAAGAGGGACCAATTCATGGAGGGGACGGCTAGCCATGGCTACTGGCCACAGTGGCTATTCTCTGCCTCCACGGTCAGAGGCAGCAAGGCTTCTGAATCCCAGTTGCTGGAAACCGCAGGGCAGAGGGCTCTGGTGCTCAGGTCCTGCATTTTTTCCTTTTGGAATAGAATAGAATTTATTATTTATACCCCGCCCATCTGTCTGGGTTTCCCCAGCCACTCTGGGTGGCTTCCAACAGAATATTAAAATACAGTAGTCCATCAAACATTAAAAGCTTCCCTAAACAGGGCTGCCGTCAGATGTCTTCTAAAAGTCTGGTAGTTGTTTATCTCTTTGACATCTGGTGGGAGGGTGTTCCACAGGGCAGGTGCCACCACTGAGAAGGCCCTCTGCCTGGTTCCCTGAAGCTTGGCTTCTCACAGCAAGGGAACCACCAGAAGGCCCTCAGAGCTGGACCTCAGTGTCCAGGTAGAATGATTGGGGTGTAGACGCTCCTTCAGGTATACTGGACCGAGGCTGTTTAGGGCTTTCAAGGTCAGCACCAACACTTTTGGGGCATGTGGTCAGCCTCTGCAAAAACAGGCTCTTCGGATATTCTTATTGGGCAGGTTTCCCAGGACTGACTCCTCCCTCTCTCCCCATTTCCAGGGTTCATGCTGTGGGACAACGATTCCTGCTACGACCGGAACCCCTTCGTCTGCAAGGTGTAGACAAGCACACCTGGTGGGCAGGAATCCTGGAAAATTCAGCACAGACCACAACCTGCCCTGTCCTGGGCGGGTGTCTGGAGGCCCCGGTCTCCTGTCTCCAGCCCTGCACAGACCCCCACTACACATCCCCTTTCTCCCTCTCTCAAATCAGCCCCCCCTCAGCTCCCTTGCTCTGACTCTGGATGCCAACCCAGGCAGGCAGCAGCACAGTAGTAGCAATAAACCTCTCTTGAGCATGTAGAATGCACCGTCTCTCTTCGTTTTCTGTGGGGGGCTATTTTTTTTAAGGAGATACATGGAAATTGGGACCCTCTAAAGCATGGGCAGGCAAACCAAGGCCCGGGGGCCAGATCTGGCTCAATTGCCTTCTCAATCCAGCCCACGGACGGTCCGGGAATCAGCGTGTTTTTACACGAGTAGAATGTGTCCTTTATTTAAAATGCATCTCTGGGTTATTTGTGGGGCACAGGACTTCATTCATTTCCCCCCCCAAATATAGTCCGGCCCCCCCACAAGGTCTGAGGGACAGTGGACTGGCCCCTTGCTGGAAAAGTTTGCTGACCGCTGCTCTAAAGCAAGTCCCGATTTTCATGCATCAGAGGCTAGGGGGTCCGAACTCCTCCTGGCTCAGGGGCAGCCTTCTCTCCCCTGGTGCCCTCCAGCTGGTTGGACTACCATCCCCATCAGCCCCTGCATCGGATGGCCACAGAGGCAGTGGATGAGGGGATCTGTAGTCCAGAGTAGCAGAAAGATGCCATGCTGTGGTGTGTGTGTGTGTGTGTGTGTGTGTGTGTGTGTGTGTGTGTGTCTAGATCAGAGGCCAACCAGGCCTGGTTAGCTTTGCTCTCTGTTCAAGCCTGATGGGGAACAAAGTGGGACTGGCTGTGGCAGGCAATGACCCATAGAATCATAATATTGTAGACTTGGAAGCTACCTCCAAGAACCATCTAGTCCAACCCCCTGCAATGCAGGAATCTCAACCAAAGCATCCATGCCAGATGGCCAGCCAACCTCTGCTTAAAAACCTCCAAGGAAGGAGGAGAGTCCGAAACCTCCCTGGGCATGTTTGCTGTGTGGCCTTCAGGGGACGGGGAGACTTTTCCTTGGCACGTCCAAAGCGATAGCATAGCTGAAGATAAAAGTCTTGCAGGAGCGAGGAGGCAGGGCTGCAGAGGGCAGACAATGTGGCACAGGGTCAAGAAGGCAGTTGGTAAAGGGACCTCTGACCATTAGGTCCAGTTGTGGTCGATTCTGGGGTTGTGGCACTCATCTCGCTTTATTGGCTGAGGGAGCCGGCATACAGCTTCCGGGTCATGTGGCCAGCATGACTAAGCCGCTTCTGGTGAACCAGAGCAGCGCACGGAAACGCCGTTTACCTTCCCACCAGAGCAGTACCTATTTATCTACTTGCACTTTGACGTGCTTTCGAACTGCTATGTGGGCAGGAGCAGGGACCGAGCAACGGGAGCTCACCCCATCGTGGGGATTCGAACCGCCAGCCTTCTGATCGGCAAGCCCTAGTCTCTGTGGTTTAACCCACAGCGCCACCCACGTCAGTTGAGGTAGCCCCAAATCTGAAAAGGCTTCGGTCGTTCTCATCTCTCGGTGGGGCAGCGAAAAGTATGGATCCCCCTCCATGCAGGCTGAAGGTGCAAATAGGTGAATAAACCATATTTCTTGAAGCTATGAGTCTCTCCCATGTCTCAGGACTCCAGAGGAACTACAGTGCTGGGAACCTCCTGGAGTCTTGCAGAGAGTTGGCACCCGACTTGTGTTACAATACTGAGCAAGAAAGACCATTGGTCAGACAGAGGGGCTGTGCCACACGTCCAGTTGTGCTGTGCCCAGAAAGCACTGGCCCCAGGGATTTTCTGCCTTTCCTATCTGAGTGGTTTTCTGTTTGCCACGCTGCTCTCCCCTGGAAAGCCAGCTCTTTGGAACTAAAACAGAGCAAATGTCAATCCGGGGAAACATTCTTTGTGCCTTGGCTGGGGCTGGAGAGGGATGGGCCCTGGAAATGCACATACCACCCAAGAAAGAAGCTGAGGGGGAGCCCCCAGCTCCTGCCACCCCCCTGCCCAACTTGCATTTCCTCTGCCCCCCTCCCCGTTCCCTGTTAAGAGACACCTACAGCAGAGCAGCTTAGAAAACAGGCTCAGCGCCAGGCACCAGCAGCCAAAAGTGTTCCTCCTTTATGAGTGACATCGTAAATACACCCTGCCCCACCCTCTTGCCCGTCTCCCGCCAGCCTCTGGGGTCCCTCCATGGGGCGCCTCCTCCGGGCAGAGAGGGCTGGGGGGGCAGCAGCTGGCAGTGGGGCCCAGAAGCATCCTCTTGCTTTCCACTTGCCAGGAAGGAGCCAGATCTGCAGCCAGATGGCCGGTGTGTGTGTGTGTGTCCGTGTGTTCCTTGTGGCTCCGGTCAGAGTGGGCCCAGGACAGAGGGGTCACCGCCATCGGAAGCCCAGTCCAAGCTCAGTCGGCCACTTTCTTGGGTGGCGTTTCAAAGAGGGCTGCAATGTCCAGCATCGCCCGGTGGATGTTCTTCCCAAAGCGCTTGGAGTCCTGGGGAAGAAAAGAGAGTTGGGAAAAGGCAGTCAAAATGACCAAGGGGGTGGAGATTCTCCCCCGAGTGGAAAGGTTGCAGCGTTTGGGACTCAAGAGAGTGGCGACATGATAGAGGATTGTGTGATTATATTTGGCATGGAGAAAGAGGGAAGATGGAAGTTTTTCTCCCTTGTGGAAGTCCAGCGAAGCTGAACGTTGGAAGATTCAGGATGGATAAAATAACTTCTTCACGCCGCACATTAACTATGGAACTCACTGCTGCAGGAAACAGGGATGCCCCCCACCCAAGTTGGATGGCTTTAAAAGAGGATTAGACAAAGTCATGGAGGATCATAAGGCTATGCTCTGTCTCCGCAGTTGAATCAGCAACTGAAATAACCAGTTGCTGGAAACCAGACGAGGGGAGAGTCTTCTTGCGTTCGAATCCTGCTTACAAGGTTTCCCACAGGCATCTTGGTTGGCCACTATGAGAACAGGATGCCGGACTCAATGGGCCATTGGCTGAATCCAGCAGACTCTTCTTATGACAAAGGGATGCTCAAGGCACTTTCCCAAATGGGCCTCATCCCCGTAGCCCCCAGGAGACCCCAACCCTGCCTCCCCAGGCACGCTCACCGTCTCAGGGCTGGAGAACTTGCTGGAGACATGGAAAGTGATCAGGTTCTCTCCAGCAATGATGTAGGAGACGCCATAACCGTCATCAGCCACCTGCAGGGAGCAGAGGGAGAGGTGCTGAGCCCCACGGCAGAAGTGGGGTGGCCAGTTCCACACCAGAGGGAAAGTGCACTAAAGGCAGGGGGCAGTAGGGGCTAGTGGCACCGGCAGGTGTCAGAGGATGCCTGCATTTCAATGCCAGCTTCCTGGGGTCTATCATCATCATCAACAACAACAACAAATTTATTATTTGTACCCCACCCATCTGACTGGGTTGCTTCCAACACGTATAAAAATATAATAAAACATCACACATTTAAAACTTCCCGATACAGAGCTGCCTTCAGATGTCTTCTAAAAGTCATTTAGCTGTTTATTCTTTTGACATTTGGTGGGAGGGCGTTCCACAGGGAGGGCGCCACCACCGAGAAGGCCCTCTGCTTGGTTCCCTGTAGCTTTGCTTCTCGCAATGAGGGAACCGCCAGAAGGCCCTCGGCGCTGGACCTCAGTGTCCGGGCTGAACGATGGGGGTGGAGACGCTCCTTCAGGTATACTGGACCAAGGCTGTTTAGGGCTTTCAAGGTCAGCACCAACATGTTGAATTGTGTTCAGAAATGTACTGGGAGCCAATGCAGATCTCTCAGGACCGGTGTTATGTGGTCTTGGTGGCCACTCCCAGTCACCAGTCTAGCTGCCGCATTCTGGATTAATTGCAGTTTCCGGGTCACCTTCAAAGGTAGCCCCACATAGAGCGCATTGTAGAGTCCAAGTGGGAGATAACCAGAGCATGCACCACTCTGGCAAGACAGTCTGCGGACAGGTAGGGTCTCATCCTGCGTACCAGACGGAGCTGATAAACAGCTGACCAGGACACAAAATGGACCTGCACCTCCATGGACAGCTGTGGGTCCAAAATGACTCCCAGGCTGCACACCTGGTCCTTCAGGGGCTCCATTCATGACCAGGGAACCCCCCACACCTGCCTGCCCCATCCCCCAGAAATGGGCCTCCCAGGTTTCCCAGTCGTACCTGGGAATGTCAAGGGGTCAACCTGGAACCTTCTACATGCCAAGCAGTTATTTGAGTTACGTCGGCTCTTCCTTTTAAATACCTCCATTGCCCCCCGCTCCCCTCCACCCACCCTGGGGTCCCCAGAAAGCCTTTTCCCATTCTCCCCCTGTCTTTTACACAGCTCCTACTCACTGGGCCAAAGCCCCCTCCTGAGGAGACGTGGTCCGGATTGGCTTCCATGTCGAACATTTTGATCTGCTGCTGGGGGGTCTGGCTGGTGGAGAGGCGCCAGGGTTCAGACAGCACCTATGGGCGACAGGGCGGGGACAGAGTGAGTGGCAGTTTCACCCCCCACCCCCACCCCTGCAAAAGCACCTGGGTCAGCCGCCTTCGCTGGACATGCGAGTCGTGGGACACCAGCTGCAGGGAGCCCCTGGCTGCGCATCGAGGCTCAACCTGCCTAGTCCAGGTGGGTGGGGAGGGAAGCCCCAAGTTGCGTCACCTTGGCGAGGAAGGGCGAGTCGACCCCCAGGTAGCGAGAGACCACATAGAGGCAGAAGAGGTGCCTGTCGATGCCAGACCCCGTCATGGCCAGGCGGTACATGTTCTGGTGCTTCTCAGCCGCCACCTTGAACAGCCGCAGGGACTCGGCCGGCTGCAAGGGGGAATCGTAAAATTATGGAGGAAGCGGGTGGAAGAAAAAGGGTTTTCCTCCCTCTCTCGCGACGCCAGAACTCAGGGATGTCAACATTATTTTTTTCTGGAGTACCATACAGATATATTTTCACACTTATTATTTGTAGGGATGTGCAGAGAGGAGATGTTTATTAGATATGGGTGGCGCTGTTGGTTAAACCATAGAGCCTAGGGCTTGCCGATCAGAAGGTTGGTGGTTCAAATCCCCGCCACGGGGTGAGCTCCCGTTGCTTGGTGCCTGCTCCTGCCAACCTAGCAGTTCGAAAGCACGTCAAAGTGCAAGTAGATAAATAGGTACCACTCCGGCAGGAAGGTAAACAGCGTTTCCGTGCACTGCTCTGGTTCGCCAGAAGCGGCTCAGTCATGCTGGCCACGTGATCCGGAAGCTGTACACCGGCTGTACGTTCCTCGGCCAGTAAAGCGAGATGAGCGCCACAAGCCCAGAGTCGGCCACGACTGGACCTAATGGTCAGAGGTCCCTTTACCCTTTACCTTTATTCTCCTGGCACCTATCTAGCAAACATGGCTGTTGGTTTGACTGCATTGTAAATATCCCACAATAATAGTAATAATAATAAATTAATAGTGTTTTTGGAACGCTTTGCTTTTGGAACGGACATCCGGAACGGATCAAGTTTGAGAACCAAGGTACCACTGCATAAAAATATAGAGTGGGAGGGAGGGAGAGAAAGCGCAAAGGGGCTTCTGATAGGCAGGAGGGAAGGGGTCAGGATGAGGGCCAAGGGGGCACGGGGAGACCCTCGCAACAATGAAACTCACACTGCACTTTGCGTTGGACATGCTGCGCACGAAGGCTGTGGACTCACTGGTGCAGGATCGAACCGTCTCCGTCCTCCCTTCCCTGAAGAGCCGCGTCATGGAGGCCTCGTAGGTGAGGCAGAACTGGCCCTTGTCCTGGAAGAAGAGGCATTGAGGACGTGGGCTGGGGGTCAGGAGAGGAAGCCCACCTGACGGCCCCCATCAGGGCCGGATTTCGGTTTGATGAGGCCCTCAGCTACTGAAGGTCAACAACAAATGGTCACTGTTTTTTGTGTTGAATATATGCTGTATGGTAATATATGGACCTAATAGGTATCTCAAGCCATTTGCCCTGCGACCAGTCCATGCAGAATGCAGGCACCCTATATATAGAAAGGAGCAAACCAGGGATATTTGAGGGCATAGCTGCCAACGTTTCCCTTTTTTAAAAGGGAAATTCCCTTATTCCGAATAGGATTCCTCGCAAGATAAGGGAAAAGTTGACAGCTATGTTTTAGGGAGAAGGCTAGCAGGCGGGGCCCATGATTTACTGTATTTTTCGCTCTATAGGATGCACTTTTCCCCCTCCAAAAATTAAGGGGAAATGTGTGTGCGTCCTATGGAGCGAATGCAGGCTCCTTGGCTTCAGCAATAGCAACGCGAAGTCTCTGAAGCGCAGAGGGAGTGCTCCCTCTGCGCTCCAGAGGCTTTGCGTTGCTTTATCTGAAGCCTGGAGAGCGAGAGGGGTCGGTGCGCTCCAAAGGCTTCAGGTGGCTATCCCTGAAGCCTTTGGAGCGCAGCGGGAATTCGCGCTGCGCTCCAAAGGCTTCGGGTTCCTTTCGCTGAAGCCGGGAGAGCAAGACTCTCCTGGCTTCAGCAGAGAGGGAGAGCTGCGCAGCGCCCCTTCAGCCAAGCGGGAGGAGAAATGGAAGGGGCTCCGTTTCTCCTGCCGCTTCGCTGAAGGGGCGCTGAGCAGAGAGGGGGAGATTTTTTTCTTCTTGTTCTCCCCCTCTAAAACAAGGTGCGTCCTATGGTCCTGTGCGTCCTATGGAGCGAAAAATACTGCACACCATAGGAACACACAAACACTGTTGCTGTATGTAGGTTTTATTTTATTTGTTTTTTTTATCATAGATTTTGGAAATGTACATCCAGGTTGTTGTTTTCTTTAATTTTTTTTGGGGGGGGCCAAGAGAGTGGGGCCCTAAGCTGTAGCTTGTTTAGCTTATACATGAATCCAGCACTGGCCCCCATGTCCCCAACTTTGCAAGGAACACAGCCAGACCCCCATCTTCTCCTAAGCCCCTTCTCAAGGCTTTGTGCGCCCTGACACTTCAGGAAAGGGTGCCCAGCTAGTGGTCCCCCTCCCCATTTTTTTTTGGGGGGGGGGAATACCACCCCCTCCGTTCCATAAACTCATCCCTCACATGACTCTATAAAAAGCATTATTCATTAGGCAGTTTGCACAGCCCACTAAGGGAGAACCACAATAAGATTCAATGCAGTAGCAATCAGTTGCAGATTTCTTCAACATCAAAGCTATTTAGCTTAACAAACAAAACTGGTGGACTTTGGCGGGGTCTCCAATGGCCATCTAGTCTGACCCCATGCAGTGCAGGGGTCACGGCTGAATAATCCATGATGCAGGGAGGACAGAGAGAGGTTTGTGCCAGGGTGGATTTGATTTAAATCATGATTTAAATCATTAGTCAGCAAGACTTGTTTTAAATCTTTCTCTTTTTTTTACAGAAAGACTCATTCTTGCTGGTATAATCATAATATTTACAACCAGATGAAGGTTTCACTTTTGGAATAATAAATTTTCAGAGTAGTTTTTACAGTTATATCAGAAATTACTGATTTGGTTATACTGTTAGAAATACATAGACTGATAATTATGGAAGTATTGTGAGGTTTAATAAGTTAACTGTTTATATTTGGACAACTTTTCCGCTGTATTTTATTGGAATGAGAAAAACAATCATTTCCTTAATAACAATTTAAACAAATTATTTAACTAAAAAAATAACATTATAGCATATGTATCCATGTTTGTTAACTGATGTGGTTAAACGATTAAAAACAACTTAGACTGAGTTTTAGTGCACATGAAAAACTTAAAAGAAATCCTTACTTCCTGATGAAGAGCCTTTGGACTATCATGTAACTTCAATAGAAAATCTTTAGAAAGGTTTTTCCTCTGAAAGCATTTTATTTTAAAAATCCGATTAATTTTTTTTAAAATCCGATTTAAATTTTTAAAAAATCATTCATTTTTATCCACCCTGGTTTGTGCGCCGCAGCTGTGAAGAAACTCCTGCTTTTGCACGTGGCCAGTTGTGCAAAGGTGAGCACCGCATCCTGCAGGCCCTTGCCCCCGACCCCACCCACTGCCATTCATTGGGGAGGGGGGACGAGGGGGACGCTTACCCGGAAATGCGCCAGCTGCAGGGCAATCTGGATGAAGCTGTCTGGACTGGTCCTGCACTTCTTGATGCGCCCTTTGCCAAACTCTGTGAAGCGGAAGGAGTGGAAATCCACGTCGTCCGCCAGGGTCCTGGCCACGCGGTACGAAAGCTCGATGGCTTGGCTGCACTGTAAGGATAAGCCGGGGGGGGTGAGAGCTCGGAGGGAAGCCCCCCACCCTGCCCCACGCTCTCGAGGGTGAGGAGGAGGCGCAACACCTCTCGGTTGGGAGCCAGAGAGCAGCATGGGCCATGTGGCCCTGGAGATGTTTCGCAAAGCGCCTGGCACTCCGCCAGAGCAAAAAATGGGGGTGCTGTTAATGGAGAATCTGAGGGCTCCCTTGGACAAAAAAACAAGGACACCAGTCAGGAAGACCAGAGCAAAACAGCAGCCAGTAGGCTTGGTCTTTATTGAAGACTGTCGCAACAGGACTCCCACCTGCCACAAGGTGGAAGAAGATGGAAGCCCCGAACAAAAGAAGACCCCAACTTTTATTAGCTGATAATCTCCATGTTACACCCCTAAGAATACATCACTCATACATCATGGTTACATCATGAAAGGGGAGGTCTGGTGGCAGGAATCTGAGCATGCTGGACCCTGCCCCATGGTTCCCCTTGCCCTCCACCAAACACCCATCAAGTGTAAGAAAAGAGATCTTTGCATTTCCCTGTTTCCCAGCCAAGTTAATCCCACCCTTTTGTCTTCATCTGGGTTTGTTCTTTCTGGAATGGCTCCCTGTCTGGCACTCAGGTATCAGGATGCCAGGGATTATCACTCAGGCAGAGGGGCTGCTGAGGAGCTGAGCTCACATGTCTATATGAATTTCTGAAGTTACCCCAGTGAGCCAGTACATAGAGACATTTATCAGTGAATTATTACATGTGGTATTGTGCAGCAGAGGCCCTTTGAATAGATAGGAAGAAACTGTGATGAACAAAAGTGATGAACTTTTCTGTGATGAACTTTTCTGACAAAAGTCAGAAAAGTGGTAGTGGGCTGCATGTGCATGATATCTGCTGGAGGGGCAACCCCCCCCCCAAACCTATACATAAATTCCTGCAAGAGTGCAAAGCCTACCTCCTCAGAAATGTCCCACGTCAAGCGCTGTGGCATGGGGAGGTCTGTGTTGGGCACCCCGTGGCAATGTCCGCTGCTGCAGTACCCCAGCTGGAACACGTCTGTGGCCAGCATGAACTGGGGAGGAAGGCAGAAAGGATGAGAGCTGGGCGGGGGGAGAGAAGTTCCTATAGAACAGACACCCCCAAACTCAGCCTGCCAGATGTTTTGGGACTACAATTCCTATCATCCCTGACCATTGGCCCTGTTAGCTAGGGATGATGGGAGTTGTAGTCCCAAAACATAGCCCCTTATGTTTCCCTCCCCTTATGGTCTTGATTTATCAGCTACTTTAAAATGAGGCTGCATTTTAAATTGCATTTTAACCTGTATTTTAAATTGGGTTTCCCCCCCCCTCTTTTCCTCCCCCCCTTT
Organism: Podarcis siculus; assembly: GCA_034642415.1. Lineage (NCBI taxonomy): Eukaryota > Metazoa > Chordata > Lepidosauria > Squamata > Lacertidae > Podarcis > Podarcis siculus. The sequence continues at coordinate 390,453 of JAXCMG010000082.1, forward strand.
CCCCCCCCCCATTATGTTTTTACTGTGATTTTATTGGTGTTAGCCACCCTGAGCCCATCTCTGGCCAGGGAGGGGGGGTATAAATAAAATTTATTATTATTATTATTATAAAACAGCTGGAGAGCCGAGTTTGGGGGTGCCTGCTATAGAATCACAGAACTGCACAGTTGGAAGGGGCACCCAAGGTTCATCCAGCCCAACCCGCTGCAACGCATCAGCCCTCTCTCACAGTTGTTCACATGGGGGAGTAAAAAGGAGGGACTCCTCCCTGCCTGCCTCTCACCTCCCAGAGGTGCCCCATGATGGGCGCGTCTGCCCACGAGTGCTCAGCGTTGGCACCCAGCTTGCCATTGCGATACACCACCAGCGTGAAGGACTTGTCAAACCACCTGCAGAGAGAATGACGACCCGCGTCAGAACGGAGGCTGGGGCAAGCCAGGCAGCCACAAGCAGGGCTGGATTGAGGTTGGATGAGGCCCTGAGCTCCTGAAGGTAATGGGGCCCTTGATATCTCCAGCTGTCCTTTGTCAACAACAAATATATATGCTAGATGGTCATTTATGGACCTCATAGGTATCTCAAGCCATTTGCACATAACAAAACTTGTATTTTAACAAAGCGAACTGAACTGAAATTGTTGAACTGAAATACAATTAAGAAGTAGTCTATTAATAGTGACATAATTATTAAGCTCTAACTTAACATGATTTTTTTATTCATAACAAACTTAATAATGCAAACACATTGGCATTTGACAATAACAAAAGTTCCTTTAGAAACACAATTTACAAAGACTCATAATCTAGTCTCTAGAAACTTGCTATAATATGAAATAATAATAGGTGTAAATATATGATGCAAATAATTAAAATATCCCTCCGCATGTGGCCCAATCGCCTTCTAAATCCAGCCCCCGGACAGTCTGGGAACCAGCGTATTTTTAGATGAGTAGAATGTGTCCTTTTATTTAAAATGCATCTCTGGGTTATTTGTGGGGCATAGGAATTCGTTCTTTCCCCCCTCAAAATATAGTCCAGCCCCCCACAAGGTCTGAGGGACAGTGGACCAGCCCCCTGCTGAAAAAGGTTGCTGACCCCTGCACTATGGGAATGTAGAGGTGCGATAGCCTAAGGAACATAGAGGAAGCCCAGGAAGATAGAGAAACACGGCAGCCAGTTGTGGGGGCACCTGCCGCTCCCCTGAGCAGCTGGCACCTGGAACAGGTGAGATCCCTCAGAGCAGCAGGCGGGCAGGTGTGTGCGCTGGGCTGCCCAAAGAGCTATTTTCTTCCCTGCTCGCCAGGGGAGGGGCATTTATGGGCTCTGGGCAAACAACTGGGAGCAGACGCGTCACGCCAGGTGCCCAACAGCTGCCCCAGGCGACTCGTGGAAGCGAGCCAAGCCACGCCTGCAGAACCCTACCCCGAAGGAATTCAAGAGCGAGTAATCATGGATCAGGAGTGAGGACTAGGCATATGCACTATATTCTTTTAAACCAATATTTGGAGAAAATCATGACAACCGTTGTTGTTTTAAAAAGAGCTGGCAATTTATCGTGAATCAAGCGTGGTATTGGAAAAGCTTGGGGCAGCCTATCCTTCATCCTTGCTAAATCTGCCCACCCAAACTCCTTCCTGCCTCCTGCAGGCAGAGAATCACCAGAACTGGCCGTGGCTTAAATGACTGAAAAAACACAAGCAGTGTTTCCAGTTCCCCCTGCCGACGGCTGCAAATCTCAAGAGATAGTTGGGAAAAGAAGTGAGAATCTCTCTGCAGCCAGTGGTTTGGTAGGTTGCTTAAGAATGCTGGTCCGTTACTAGCAATGCCAGATTTACGTATGAGCTAAACAAGCTATAGCTTAGGGCACCGCTGTCTTGGGAGCCCCCCAAAAATTTAAAGGAGAAAAAAAATGGATGTACATTTCCAAAATATAAGATAAAAAACCAATAAAATAAAAGCTACATACAGCAACAGTGTCTTGTGTTGTGGAGGCTCCTATGATGTAAGTCATGGGCCCCGCCTGCTAGCCTGCTCCCTCAAATATCACTGATATTGACTACGAAACAATAGTCAATATTCGGAATCACTGTTCAGTGATGGACATCATATTTGCTGAAGACACAAAGCTTCACAGCTTGTCTTTCATCGCACAAAGTCTGGTACCTCGCTTCTTTTAAAGATTTTCAGAGACTTTGAGACTAAAGATTTCATTTTGTACTTGTTATGGTTTGAAGGAATTCTATAAAGATTGTCTATTGTGTATGTACATGGTCATCATGTCGCTTAGACTTTGCAGAAGAATATGTAGAAAGCACAGCAAGGTGAATCGGAAGTCAAAAGTGTGTGTGGAGTTAGAAGTCCTGTTGTTAGTGTGTCTGCAGTTGTTACTGACGTACTGTTCTTTTTCTTTCGTTTGCGCTGTTTTATGTAAACTGTTTTGCTATATACAGTGGACACTCGGGTTGCGAACGTGATCCGTGTGGGAGGCACGTTCACAACCCGCAGCGTTCACAACCCACAGTGCTGCATCTACGCACACACGGGTTGCAATTCGGCGCTTCTGCGCATGCACAAAGTGCGATTTAGCGCTTCTGAGCATGCACGACCGCCGAAATCTGGAAGTAACCTTTTCTGGTACTTCTGGGTTTCGGCGGGTCTGCAACCCAAAAAAGTAACCTTTTCTGGTACTTCTGGGTTTCGGCGGGTCTGCAACCCAAAAAAACGCAACCTGAAGAGTCTGTAACCCAAGGTATGACTCTCTCTCTCTCTCTCTCTCTCTCTCTCTCTCTCTCTGTGTGTGTGTGTGTGTGTGTGTGTATACAGTGGTACCTCGGGTTAAGTATTTAATTTGTTCCGGAGGTCCGTTCTTAACCTGAAACTGTTCTTAACCTGAAGCACCACTTTAGCTAATGGGGCCACCTGCTGCTGCCGCACCGCCAGAGCACAATTTCTGTTCTTATCCTGAAGCAAAGTTCTTAACCTGAAGCACTATTTCTGGCTTAGTGGAGTGTGTAACCTGAAGCGTATGTAACCTGAAGCGTACGTAACCCGAGGTAGCACTATACATGAGTAAAGTTAATTTAGAGAAAATAATAAAAGTAATAAAAAGATATATCTTGATGTTGAAAATCAGACTCCGCCCAGCCCTAGTGAGGACCACAGCGGTGGCGCTCGGAAGGGGGTTCCAGCTGGGCAGGTGAGTAGACAGAGACCCCTTACCTGTCGTAGCATCTCCCGTGCAGGAGGCTCTTGGAGTAAAGGTCCAGGCTGTCCTCGTGGTCTGGGGAGAAGCCTTGCTCATCTTCGTCCAGGGTCAGGAAGAAGGCGGCTCGCTCGATGCAGTCCAAGGAGGCCTTGTTCTTCCCTCGGCTGAAGTATTTCTTCCGGGCTTCGGCCCACGGACCCCTGGAATAGAATAAATAAATAAATAAATAAATAAATAAATAAATAATAAATTATTTATACCCCGGCCATCTGGCTGGGTTTCCCCAGCCACTCTGGGCAGCTTCCAACATAAGATTAAAAATACATTAAAACTGAAAAATACATCAAAATTGAAAAATACATTAAAAGCCCTAAAAGGAAGAGGAGAGCAGCCGTCATCCCAAAGGAGGCTCCTCCGTCTGGGGGGGGGGGGGGAAAAGAATTCCGGGGGGGGGGGGGGGGGGGGGGGGGGGGGGACCTGACCCGGGAGAGCCCCGCCTGCCCGCCTCCTCCGGCCGCAGCGCTTACCGTTCCCCGGCGGTGAGAGCGGCCAGCCGCACCTCGTTGGGCTGGGGGGGCGAAGGGTCGTCCAGGATGCGCTGGAACTGCATCTCCAGGTCGCGGGGGGAAAGCAGCTTCCCCGCCTGGTAGAGCCACAGCTTGTAGAAGCGGCCTTTGTGGAAGACGGCCAGGTGCCTGCTGTCCGACAGGTGCAGGAGGTAGTCTAGGGGGGCGGGAGACAGCCAGGATGAAAGCAGGCCTTCCTCATATATAAATTTTTATTAAATTTTCTGTTTTGCAATTTAAAGTACAGTGGTCTTCTTCTTCTTCTTCTTTGGTGATCCCTCGTAGCCGCGTACCGTGTTTTTCGCTCCATAAGACACACTTTTTTCCTTCTAAAAAGTAAGGGGAAATGTCTGTGCGTCTTATGGAGCGAATGTGTGGTCGGTCGCTGGCTCCCTTGCCCAGGCCTCCATTGTTGAATGTTCTGCAGACGGAGGCTGTTTGTTTCCCCAGCGACATGGGACTGGCTGATTAGATTATCTGTCTGGAAACTGTAGAAATGGCTCCCTTTCCTAAAGAAGCTGCAGAACTGTGAGTTGAACCCCATAAAAACAGGATTTTTTCCCTTTGCAAAAGAAGCTACAAAACTTTGAGCTGATCCTCAAAAAAGGGGGCTTTTCCTTTTTGCAAAAGAAGCTGCACAACTGTGAGCTGATCCTCAAAAAATGGGGCTTTCCCCCTTTCCTCTTCTAAAAACTAGGTGCATTTTATGGTCAGGTTCGTCCTATGGAGCGAAAAATATGGTAAGATTGCCTTCCATAAACACGGTCTTAACAATGAGTCCGTAAGTGACTCTGGAGGCCAATTCCAGACCCACACGTCCTTCCACAGTGGGGACATTGGTTTCCGGGTGGGAGTTGATCATGGTGAGGGTTTGCCAAACGTGCCTTCCTCTCAGCACGTTTCTCCCTTCCATCCTGAGTTTGAGCATCTTCAAAGCCCGTGACACCTTAGGTAAAGGCTGTTCTCCAATTGGAGCACTCGCAGGCCAGTGTTTCCCAGTTGCAGGTGTTCATACTACATTTTTAAAGATTTGCCTTGAGAGAGTCTTTAAAGCTCTTTTGTTGACCGCCAGCATGACGCTTTCCATTTTTAAGTTCAGAATAGAGTAGTTGCTTTGGAAGATGATAATCAGGCATCCAAAAAACATGACCAGTCCAGCGAAGTTGATGTTGAAGAATCATTGCTTCGACACTGGTGATCTTTGCTTCTTCCAGTACACTGGTATTAGTTCACCTGTCTTCCCAAGTGATGTGTAAAAATTTCGGAGACTCCGTTGTTGGAATCTTTCGAGGAGTTGGAGATGGCGTTTATAAGTGGTCCATGTTTCACAAGCATATAGTAAGGATGGGCACCCACGACCCCGGGCACCCACAGTTGCGGGACCAAACTGGCACTCCCACAGAGAGTCCCGAGGGCCAGGCAGAAAGGTCCGCAAGGCTGCTTTTCTGCACCACACCTGAGGAATTCCAGCGCATCACACCGGTGAGCTGGCAGAGGGCCCCTGCCCCCGCTCCGCCGTGCCACCTGCTTTGTGCCACCCTAAATGCCACCCACCTGCCTCCTCTCCAGGGATGCGGGTCGTGTTGAACATCCTCTCCATCTGGTAGGAGCACATGGGGACCAAGCCCAGCGCCATCACCTGGGGGCAGGAAGGAGGAGCGTTAGCTGCTAATGAGGTTAATCAGTTTTCGGTCCGGCTGCTGGCAAGATTGCTAATGGTAATAACATAAGCCAAAAGTTAACATCACATCTTTAAAAAATATATTAAGAACTATGGGCTAGGACCTGGGAGAGACCAGAGTTCAAATCCCTCACTTGGCCATGAAACTCATTGGTTGGTCATGGCCTCTCAGTGTCGCCTACCTCAAAGGGTTGTTGGGGTATAAAATAGGGAGAACGGTGAAATCCACCTTCAGCAACTTTGAGGAAAGAAGGTGGGGCATAAATATACGAGGGGAACTTCCACCTTGAGAAATGTCGTGACGTAGCATAAAAATGATTTTAACTTCTCTTGGGATCCCCACACAGGACCCTCCAGCCTGGCAAGAGTTGGCCCGACTTCTGTCTGGAGAGCCTGTGAATCAGGGGCATGTCTTGCAGGCAGGCAGAGGGAGTGGAGTGGAGTGGTTAGAGCAGGGGTCAGCAAACATTTTCAGCAGGGGGCCGCTCCAGTGTCCCTCAGGCCTTGTGGAGGGCCGGACTATATTTTTTTTTTGGGGGGGTGAACGAATTCCTATGCCCCACAAATAACCCAGAGATGCATTTTAAATAAAAGGGCACATTCTACTCATGTAAAAACACAGTGATTCCCAGACCGTTCGTGGGCCGGATTGCAAAGGCGATTGGGCCTGATCCGGCCCCTGGGTTAGAGTATCAGACTAGGACCTCTGAGAGACCAGGGTTCAGACCCTCCCACTTGGCCATGAACCTCAATGGGTGCCCTGGGTGGGGGCCAGTCACTGCCTTCCCTCAACCTAACCCTCCTGTTGCAGGGATTAAATGAAGGCTGGGGTGCTGGAGAGACCCGGGTTCAAATCCTCCCCATGCTTGGCTCACTGGGTGACCTTGGAGGCCAGTCCTAGCCGAACCTACCTCACAGGGCTGTTGGGGGGGATTAAACAAGGAGGTGGGGAGAGGCAATTATGCCGCCTTGAGCTCAAGGTGGAATATAAAACTCAGCAAATACCACATTCACTCAAATGCAATGCTCACCATTTTTTGGCCAAATTACGTCGTGAAAATTAGGATGTGCGTTAGATCTGATGCCATGTTGACATTCACCAGCAAATACCTTTTTAGTTCCAAGGTTTTGAAAATGGGGGAGCGCATTGGATTCGCATAAATAGGGTGACCTAAATTCCCGGATCCTTCTTTCGGGAGCCCCCCCTCCCCTCCCTGGCCCTGACTCACAGGCGGAAGGTCTTCATGATCCAGGCGTCGTCGGTACAGCATGATGGAGTGCACGGCATTGGCTGCCCTGGCCGCCTGGTTGTGGGTGGGCGTCACATACAGGAAATCCTGGCCGAGGAAAGAGGGTGGGGTCAGTATTGGGACACCTGCCCATAGTAGGGGGGCAAGGAGTGTGTGTGTGTGTGTGTGTGGAAGGGCTGGAGCCCTCCTGTGCTCTGCCCGCCCGGTGGCCAGATTCCGGCCGGTGGGATGGAGACCTGTCCCACCTCCAGGAAGACTCCTCCCCACAAGACATGCCCCCCCCCACTCACCATGACGTAGTAGTTGCTGTTCACCATAATGGGGCTTCTTCCTCGGAGGTAGATGTACTCCTCCCACCAGTCGCTCACCTGCCAGAAGTACAACAACACCTGTCACAGCCCGGCCAGGTGGGCAGAGGAAGGGGGGCGGCAATACATAGGAACACGGGAAGACCCCGCAGGATCAGGCCAAAGGGGGCCCATCTGGGCCAGCATCCTCTTATCAAAGGGGCCATATGGGGAAACCCACAGGCAGGATCTGAGCACAATTCTCCCCTCCCGCGGTTTCCATCCAAAAGCATTATCCCAGAAGCTACAGCCATCCCAACAAGCCTTTTGGTCCTCCATGAATTTGTCTGTTCCTCTTTTAAAGGCATCCTCTTCTTCCTTCCCAAGGTCCCGTCTGCCTCCTCCGGTACTTTTCAGTTTGGAGAAAAGGCAAGTGACTGGGGCATGATAGAAATTTTTTTAAAAATTAGGCATGCCATTGAGAAAGTGGATGGGAAAAAGCCCCCCCCCCCCCCATTTCTCATAAAACTATAAGTTGTGGACATTCAGTGGAGCTGAGTGTTCGAAGATTCAGGATGGATAAAATAAAGTCCTTCTTCATGCAGTTAAACTATGGAACTCACTGCCACAGGAGGCAGTGATGGCCACCAACCCAGGCGGCTATAAAAGATTAGACAAATGTTGGGGTGGTGTTGGGTGTATGTGTTGCGGAAGCTCAGTCAAGCGGTTAAGCTCACCAAAGAGAACAGTGGTTTGGCAGAGTTGTTTTTAGTAGACCAAAACCAATATGCACTGCTACACCCACTATTTACAGAGGTTACAAGCGATCTTCTCTCTCTGAGCCCAGAGAGGGCTCTTTACTTCAAAGTCCTTGCCATGACAAGGTTGGCAGCCAAGTCCTAAGTTCAGTTGCTTGCAAAGTCCTGCAACTGATAGACTTCTCTAGGTTCTGGCAATATTCCAGCACCTTTGTCATATGATCTCTCTCTGAGCCCAGAGAGGGCGCTTTGCTTCCAAGTCCCTGCTGTGATAAGGTCCAGATATGGATAAGCTAAGGTATGGAACTCGCTCCCATGGGAGGAAATGACAGCTTTGAAAGAGGGTTGTATACATTCATGGAGGAGGAGAGGGCTTTCGGCGGCTCCTCGCCAGGATGCCAAAGCTCTGCCTTCCACAGTTGAAGGCAGCCATACCAGCCGGGTATGGGCAGGGGAGACAGCCCTTGCACTTGTGTTCTGCTTCCCAGCTACCTACAGGCATCCAGGGGTTTGACCCAGCAGGTTCTTTTGGGAGGCTTTTGTCCAGGGAGCCACAGAAGAGGTGGGACGCCAGGTAAGAATTTGGGCTAGATGCCCAGGATGGAGAAGAGGAGGCAGGAGCTGCTCTGAGGGCTGGCAGAAGGCATGCAGGTGGAGACACCCTGGGGGGCTGCTCAAGCGCCCCACCCCCATTGACATGGGTCGGAGGGTGCGCCATGGTGGGGGGCAAGCAGACTCACATAGTTGGTGGCCCACCAGGACTTGAGGATGAGGTATTTCTGGAGGCGGGGGGCAACGTTCAGCTGGAAGTCCAAGGCTAAGGCCTCCATGTCGTCATACTTGTCTGCGTCCAGCAGGGGGCGGACAGATTCCAGGTACTTCAGGAGAAAGAAAGCAAGGGAGCATTGGGAGGAATCCTGCACCCTTGGGACCCCCGTCGCCTTGCCCCAAGACAGAGGAGATGCAGGATCCAAGCTTGGAAAGGACCTTGTCATCTCCTCTGCCTACAGAAGGTCCCCGGTTCCATTCCTAAGAGGATAGGTCATCTTGGGGTCGTGGGTTCGAGTCTCACACCAAGCAAGCAGTGGGTTGGGCTAGATGACCCTTGGGGTCCCAACACAATGAATCTATGAGCTCCAGCATGGCATAATGGTTAGAGTGTCAAAATATGGTCCGGCAGAGACCAGGGTTCGAATCCCCATTCAGCCACAAGGCTCCCTGGGTGTGACCTTGAGGGCCAAGTCGCCGTCTCTCAGCCTGGCCTACCTCACAGGGTTGTTGTGAGGAGGGAATGGGGAGGAGGAGAACGATGCACGGCAGCTCGAGGGAAAGGGGGCAGGTAAATGGAACAGGTGTAACAAGCAACCAAATAAAAAACAGGGCTGGGAAAGGCTCCCTGCCTGGGACCTCGAAGAGATGCTGCTAGTCTGTGCAGACTGCACTGGGTTGCATGAACCAATGGTGTGGTTCGTATGGTGGAAGGACATGCTCAGTGGAAGAATATCTGTCTCGCCAGAGTGGTGCATGCTCTAGTTATCTCTCGCTTGGACTACTGCAATGAGCTCTATGTGGGGCTACCTTTGAAGGTGACTCGGAAACTACGACTAATCCAGAATGCGGCAGCTAGACTGGTGACTGGGAGCGGCCGCCGAGACCATATAACACCGGTCTTGAAAGACCTACATTGGCTCCCAGTACGTTTCCGAGCACAATTCAAAGTGTTGGTGCTGACCTCTAAAGCCCTAAACAGCCCTAAATACCCCCATCGTTCTGCCCGGACACTGAGGTCCAGCTCCGAGGGCCTTCTGGCAGTTCTCTCACTGCGAGAAGCCAAGTTGCAGGGAACCAGACAGAGGGCCTTCTCGGTAGTGGCGCCCGCCCTGTGGAACGCCCTCCCTTCAGATGTGAAGGAAATAAGCAGCTATCCTATCTTTAAAAGACATCTGAAGGCAGCCCTGTTCAGGGAAGTTTTTAATATTTAATGCTGTACTGTTTTTAACACTCGATTGGGAGCTGCCCAGAGTGGCTGGGGAAACTCAGCCAGATGGGTGGAGTATAAATAATAAATTATTATTATTATTATCTGCCTTGCATGCAGAAGGTCCTGCATGCAGTACTCAGCACCACCAGGTATGGCAGGGAGAGAACCCTGCCTCAAACTCCACGAGAGCAGCTTCCAGTCAGTGCAGGCAGTACTGGACTAGATGTGCCGGTGGTCTGCTCAGAACAGAGCCTGGCTGCAAAGCGAGGGTGCCGGTCTGAGCTGCCTCGGGGCTGAAGCAAGATCTCTCTCTCCCCAGCTGTCTTGACTTGAAGAAACGGACCCCCATTCCCTCTTCCCTGGCTGCCATTCCCCGCCCAGGCACTGAGTGCCCAGTGCTTTGCCCGTTCCTCTTACCCTCTCAATGGTGTCCTTCACGCAGGGCACAGGCAGCTTGGGCAGGGAGGTCTGGAAGCTGTAGAGCATGGGGTTGCACCCGGACATCACCTTCACCATGGCCTGCCAAGAGAGGGGGAGGCAGATTTGACCAGTCAGCCCTGCGGGCCACAACGCTCCGCATTCCCAGAGAGGACAATTTACTTGCTCACTTTAGGGGCAGTCGGGTGGCGCTGTGGTCTCAACCACTGAGCCTCTTGGGCTTGCCGATCAGAAGGTTGGCGGTTCGAATCCCCGCAACGGGGTAAGCTCCCATTGCTCAGTCCCAGCTCCTGCCAACTAGCAGTTTGAAAGCATACCAGTGCAAGTAGATAAATAGGTACCACTGTGGCGGGAAGGTAAACAGCATTTCCGTGCGCTCTGACTTCTGTCACAGTGTCCCGTTGCGCCAGAAGTGGTTTAGTCCTGCTGGTCACACGACCCGGAAACCTGTCTGTGGACAAACGCTGGCTCCCTCGGCCTGAAAGCGAGATGAGCGCCGCAACCCCATAGTCGCCTTGGACTGGACTCAACCGTCCAGGGGTCCTTTACCTTTTTACCTTTACCTTATATGTGAAATCTCACTGTATACGAGTTGTAAGTCTTGGGTTTGGAACTTAACTGGTTAAGAAGTTCCCATGATGCCTCAACATTCTGACGTCAGCTTTAGAAGCTGGGAGGAGCTGGGAGGAGTTTCTGTTCTGTTCCTCTCTGGCCTTTGAGGGAGAAAGACGCAGCTTTGTAATGGCTGCAAGGAGCCCAGGAGATCCCTGGGGGAATGTCGGAATAAAGAGCTGAAATGGACAAACCTGGACTCTGTGTGTGTTTGTCTGGAAGCTAAGTGAAGGACGTGACAGTTTCACACCGCTGTGTTTATCTCTGCTAAGGCGTGACAGAGAGCTACTGGACGACGGAGCTGAGTGGCGCAGCTGAGGGAAGCGCGCCGGACCTGGTTGCCATAAATAGCTAATTGAGGGTCCCAATAAATCAATTAGCGGGGGTCGCGCCAGATCAATAAATCATTTCCACAGGTTATGGACCCTTAATCACCGACCGTAAAACTGTCACTAGACGTGCCGGAATGCGTTTGAAGTCTGCGGTCTAAGGCAGAGAAAGCCGGCAGGACGCAGCGGAGGAGTTTTTGCCTGGTGCTTGGGGGGCAAAGGAGTAGCTGCGGAGTTTAAAAGCGGCTGGCAAAAGGACGCAAAGTGTTTGCCTGTGCTGCAGTGCTGGAATCGCTTCTCCACGGACGGGAGCCGGATAAAGCTGGTGAGTGAGCTTGGGGCCCCTTGGGAGAACGGAGGAAGATGGCAGACGGGCATGATTCATTCTCCGTGCCTTTTGAAAAACTAAACGGCCAGAATTGGGCGGAATGGAGTCGAAAGCTGAAGGCTTGGCTGGTAGCCAAGGGCCTGTGGGAGGCGGTCTTAGGGCCTCCACTGCCCCCACCAGCCGCCGGAGCTTCGGCAGCAGATATTGCAAATGCGCATGCTTCGCAGAGAAAGAACCAGAAAGCCCTGGGAGCTATAGTGCTCAGTTTGGAGGGTTCACAGCTGCCCCTTGTGGAGGGTATGGACAATGCGCATGAAGCTTATACTGCTTTGGAAAGAGTGCACCACAGGACCACGGCTGGTGCCAAAATCCACACCACCAGGCGCTTGTTTGAAATGAAGCTGCGTCCAGGTGGGAACATCAGACAGCATGTTACTGAGATGCTTGCTGTGTTTAATGAGTTGCGGCTGTTGCAGGTGAACTTCTCCGAAGAACTGAAGGTTTATATTTTGCTCAGTTCTCTGGACAAGAGTTATGACAATTTATGTCTAACTTTGGAGTCTATGAGTCCGCAGGATTTGACTCTGGCGTACGTCACGGGACGTTTGGCTGACGAACAGGAGAGACGCCTCAGGGAGGGCAAGTCTGGCGCAGGCAGCTCCACCGGAAGCAAGGGGGGGGCCAGGCCAGATGAGAGCTCTGTTCAGGCTTTTTCCACCCGTAGGTGCTACGTGTGTGGATCAGACAGACACTTCAAGAGAGACTGCCCACAGAGAGCGAGGGCAGTCAAGGACACTTTTCATGGGAGCCAGGCGGGTTTCCATGGCAACAGGCCTGGGAAGACAGGCAGGCGTGGAACTGAACCAGGTGGTCGCAGTAAACAACAGGAAGAGTCTTATCAAGTCTCTGCCAGCATGGCCTTGTACGAAGACGGCCGTGTGGAAAATTCCGAGTTCTGCTTTGTTATTGACTCTGCAGCTACTCGCAACATGGTTCCAGAGACCCCTGCAGTTGAGATGTGGAATTGCAAGGCAGTTCCAAAAGGACAAACTGTGCTTTTCGCAAATGGACAAAGAACACAGATTTCTAGATCTGCTAACGTTTATCTTTCTGTTTTACAGGGAAAGATGGAGTTATGTATTGTTCCTGGGATGCACCACTGTCTTTTATCTGTGCCTTATTTGTTGAAACAGGGGTTTAAGGTTTGTTTCGAAGATGCTGTCTGCACAATCTCCAAAGGAGGGAGGATGCTTGCCAAGGTTAAAAAGGGGCAGAACGATCTTTTTGTTCTTAAAACACCTCTGGAGGGTGAGGGGAAGGTTGGGAAAGCACAGGCTTTACGTGCTAAAATCAACAACCACGTGACATGTGCACATGCGTGGCATGCAAAAACAGCTCATGGTTCCCTAGAGGAACTACAGGTGCTGCCGGAGGTCTCCAAAGGTTGTGAAATTACAGAATGTGGATGTGCTATGAGTTGTGAAACTTGCAGGCTGGCAAAGGTAAGGGGATGCAGTTATCCAAAAGTGGAGAGGGTAACTTCAGAACCCTTTGAACTGGTTCACATAGATTTGTGGGGTCCTGTGAGGGAACCGAGTCTGGGAGGTGCAAGGTTTCTGCTGACGATACAAGATAATTTTACGCAGAACACCTGGAACCATGGTCTCAAATCCAGGGATGATGCAGCACAGCTGATCAAAAGATGGATTGAGGAGGTAGAACTAAGGTTTTCCACCAGAGTGCAAGCAGTCACCAGTGACAGAGGCGCTCAATTTACAGGGTCTGCTTTGCAGGAGTTCTTTCGCAAGAAAGGGATACGTCACACAGTGACTTCACCCAATCAGAGGGGGGTGGCAGAGCTGAGAAGTGAGGCTCTGGTTAAGGCTGCACAGGTGATGCTGGCAGATGCTGGGTTACCTCCGAGGTTTTGGCTGGAGGCAATCAAGTATGTGAGCTTCACCTGGAATCGTACCTACAATTCACTGGTAGGTGACACACCCTTTGGTTTGTTGCATGGCAGGAAACCCCAGATCCATTTTCTGCGTATGTTTGGTTCAAGTGCATCTGTGCCGGTACCTACTGCTTTGCAGGGGCCAGATGGATCCAAGTTCCGGAAAATGATCTTCTGTGGGTATGAGCCAGCAGCGCGTGCATGGAGGTTTGCGTATCCATCAGGTGATCAGAGTAAGGTGCTGATCAGTAAACATGCTGAGTTCCATGAGCAGGATAAAAGGTCAAAGACTGCTGTCAAGCGTGATGTGCTTTCAGAATGTCTTTCTGATTCAGAGCAGGACAGTTCTGATGACGAGGAGGAAGGAGAGGCTGAGGCTGCTGATGACGACCAGGTCACTGACCAGGGTCAGGAGCAGGATGGAGCATCTCCACAAGTTGTCAAGAGTGAGCCTAGTTCTCCTGTGAGTGTGATGGAAAGGATTCGAAAACGCTTTAAGTCAGAGGGGGAATCCCGTGATGCTGAGGACACACTTTCTGGTGGCGGTGGGTCAGAGGTAACATCTGAGTTTGTGCCCAGGAGGTCCAGTCGCACAACAAAGGGTATTCCACCGGAAAGGTATCAGGCCACTAGTACGTGGGCATGTTTCGCACAGTGTGATTCTGGGAGTGTTGAAGGGGTTCAACAGGTGCCTGGGAAAGATGCCGGAAAGAGGCACAAGGCAAAGGGAAAGGTGTTGAACTCAGAAGGTCTTGTCAGAATTTTCGGCAAGAGGGGGTCTTGGGTTTGGAACTTAACTGGTTAAGAAGTTCCCATGATGCCTCAACATTCTGACGTCAGCTTTAGAAGCTGGGAGGAGCTGGGAGGAGTTTCTGTTCTGTTCCTCTCTGGCCTTTGAGGGAGAAAGACGCAGCTTTGTAATGGCTGCAAGGAGCCCAGGAGATCCCTGGGGGAATGTCGGAATAAAGAGCTGAAATGGACAAACCTGGACTCTGTGTGTGTTTGTCTGGAAGCTAAGTGAAGGACGTGACAGTTTCACACCGCTGTGTTTATCTCTGCTAAGGCGTGACAGAGAGCTACTGGACGACGGAGCTGAGTGGCGCAGCTGAGGGAAGCGCGCCGGACCTGGTTGCCATAAATAGCTAATTGAGGGTCCCAATAAATCAATTAGCGGGGGTCGCGCCAGATCAATAAATCATTTCCACAGTAAGGTAAAGGTAAAGGGACCCCTGACCATTAGGTCCAGTCGTGGCCGACTCTGGGGTTGCGGCGCTCATCTCGCTTTATTGGCCGAGGGAGCCGGCATACAGCTTCCCGGTCATGTGGCCAGCATGACTAAGCCGCTTCTGGTGAACCAGAGCTGCGCACAGAAATGCTTTTTACCTTCCCGCCGGAGTGGTACCTATTTATCTACTTGCACTTTGATGTGCTTTCGAACTGCTAGGTTGGCAGGAGCTGGGACCGAGCGACGGGAGCTCACCCCGTCGCGGGGATTCGAACCGCCAACCTTCTGATCGGCAAGCCCAAGAAGCTCAGTGGTTTAACCCACAGCGCCACCAACGTCCCTATACAAGTTGTACAAGTGACAATGAAGTATTTCAATGTGCTGCCTTCCCACAAGCTTACAAAGAAAACGAGGGTGCCGCGCCAAAAATCTACATGCAAACAGTAAAAGTGCGGCTGGGACAAAAATACCAATTCTGCCATTTAAACTGCATGAGGAACAAAAAGCGAGGGAGGAGCACTTGGAAAGGTGCAACGGAATAATTCCCCAACCCCCCCAGCCCCCCGCAATGTCCGCTCACCGCCCAGATCTTGGTGCTGCGGCTGGTCTTCCCGTGGGGCTCAAACATCCAGCCGTGGTAGGAGAGGAGAAGCTTGAGGGTCTGTCGGCAGAGCAGGATCCCCGAAATCCAGGCACCCGTGGAGAAAAGGACGACGCCCAGGAGGTGTTTGCTCCGGGGACTCAGGCAGTAATTGCAGCTGGGGGGAAGAGAGGGTTAATAATGGGGGTGGTGCCAGCCCCAGGGATGTACTCCTCCTGGGTGACTCTGTGGCATCCCCTTCCTCCTGGGGGTCCTCCTCCTCTTCTAGGCATGCGAAACTACAATTCCCACCAGCTCCAGCACCACCCGACCATAATAATAATAATAATAATAATAATAATAATAATAATAATAATTTATTTATACCCTGCCCTCCCCAACCAAGACCGGGCTTGGGGCGGCTAACACCAGGTATAAAAACAATCGATTAAAACACAACTTAAAAAATAAGATTAAAATACAACATTAAAATGCAGCCTCATTCCAGTAGAAACTCAAATCAAAAACTTTTGGGGGATGAAAACGTCAAGTCTTCACCAAGGCCAACTATCCAGACTGGTCCTACATGGGTCAGAAAAAAGTCCCCAATAGGAGTTCTATCACAGAAAAAGAAAGGAAAAAGGAAAGAGGGGAAGGGGATCAAGTGGATTCCAAGCCAAAGGCCAGGTGGAACAACTCTGTCTTACGGGCCCTGTGGAAAGAAATCAGATCCTGCAGGGCCCTGGTCTCCTGAGACAGAGCGTTCCACCAGCTGGAGCCACTGCTGAGAAGGCCCTGGCTCTGGTTGAGGCTAATCTGACTTCCTTAGGGCCCGGGACCTCTAGGGTGTTGCTATTTATGGACCTTAAGGTCCTCTGTGGGGCATACAAGGAGAGGCGGTCCTGTAGGTACAAGGGTCCTAGGCCGTGAAGGTCGTGATGGGAGGTGTGGCCCCAAACAGCTGGAGCAGAGGCGGTTTTAGGGTTTGCTGTGACTGCACTGGGTGCCATGCTACAGGGGGCACACAAACAATGATGCAGAATGCAGCACGAGAGGCGGGGGGGTGCCAAATTTTATAGTCGCGCAGGGCGCTGCTGAAATGTGAGAGCCCACAATCTGCCACTGGCTGGAGGGCACCAGGTTGGCAAAGGATACAAACGCTTTAAACTCGCCCCTCTGGTTCCTTCACTGCTGCAGCCCAAGGACAAATCTACACTGGCTGGTTAAAACGTTAAAAATACACTATAACAATGAGGGACACCAGAGGGGGTTACAGAGCAGCCAGCCATCAGCAATGGGAAATTGCATTGAGAGCTAGGTAACTTTTTTTCGTATAGCCTTTTTACAGATCAGTGTAGATCCAGCCCCACGTTGTCTCTTCAAGGGCACCTTACCACGGGCGGCTGCTTTCAAAGGGAGCTGATTCTAAGCCTTCTTCAGCCTTGAATTGGTTTGCAGTGGTGGCCAAACTTGGCCCTCCAGCTGATTTGGGACTACAAATCCCATCATCTCTGGCCACTGGTTGGTTGCGAACGTGCCTCCCACACAGATAACGTTCGCAACCCGAGCGTCCACTGTATATTAATAGTGAAATAATTATTAAGCTTGGTTTTGGAACGCTTTGGCTTTGGAACAGACTTCGGAACGGATTAAGTTTGAGAACCAAGGTACCACTGTATATAGAAAGGAGCAAACCAGGGATATTTTAGGGAGCAGGCTAGCAGGCGGGGCCCATGACTTACATCATAGGAGTCCACACAAAACACTGTTGCTGTATGTAGCTTTTATTTTATTGGTTTTTTATCTTATATTTTGGAAATGTACGTCCAGGTGTGTGTTTTTTCCTTTAAAAATTTTGGGGGGCCCCCAAGAGAGTGGGGCCCTAAGCTATAGCTTCTTTAGCTTATGAGAGGGAGTTCTGTATACCTCGGTCCTGTATACCTGAAGGAGCATCTCCACCCCCATCGCTCAGCCTGGACACTGAGGTCCAGCTCCGAGGGCCTTCTGGCGGTTCCCTCCATGCAAGAAGTGAGGTTACAGGGAACCAGGCAGAGGGCCTTCTCGGTGGTGGCGCCCGCCCTGTGGAACGCCCTCCCAGCAGATGTCAAGGCAATAAAGAACTATTTTAAAAGGCAACTGAAGGCGGCTCTGTTTAGGGAAGTTTTTTAATGTCTGATGCTGTGTTGTTTTTAATATTCAGTTGGAAACCACCCAGAGTGGCTGGGGAAACCCAGATGGACAGGATATAAATAATAAATTATTATTATTTTTATTATTCTGTTGCACAGGCAAAGGTCCTTGCTCCAGAGGATCTGTTTCTTCAGACATCTCCCGTCTCTCTTGCTTTGATATCCCAGGAGATGAGGGAGCACAGGCCTGGGATGGAGAGGTTCGGGGAGACCTGGGAGGAAAGGGGATGAGGTGGGCACTCACCTGCGCGGCAGGTGCCTCTGGATCCTGAAGATCAGCCCCATGGAGACATCGACGTGGAATAAGCTGGAGCCCAGGGTTGTCGCAAAGATTGCCAGCCAGCCAGAAGGTGTTCCCGGGTAGACGCCGGTCAGGATGCTGTTCTGTGGGAAGCAGCCGTGTCAGAAGGGAGTGACAAAAACAAACCCCTGCGTTGCAGTACAGAGATACAGTGGTACCTCGGGGTTACAGACGCTTCAGGTTACAGACGCTTCAGGTTACAGACTCTGCTAACCCAGAAATAGTGCCTTGGGTTAAGAACTTTGCTTCAGGATGAGAACAGAAATTGTGCTCTGACAGCGCGGCGGCAGCAGGAGGCCCCATTCGCTAAAGTGGTACTTCAGGTTAAGAACAGTTTCAGGTTAAGAACGGACCTCCGGAACGAATTAAGTACTTAACCCGAGGTACCACTGTATCTGCTCAAATACAGCAGCAACACATGGCTAATGAATGTAATAGATGTGTTACTATTGGTAGCAGAAGGTCGTCCAAAATTTACAATTTCCAAATAATATCCATGTCAGCCCATAACCAAAGAGTAGTCAACGCGATGAGTTACTGGCAAGGAACACCACGATGCTGGCAGGATGCCTTTCAATGTCCAAGAAGTACTGTACAGTGGTACCTCGGGTTAAGTACTTAATTCGTTCTGGAGGTCCCTTCTTAACCCGAAACTGTTCTTAACCTGAAGCACCACTTTAGCTAATGGGGCCTGCTGCTGCCGCTGCCACTGCGCCGCCGCTGCATGATTTCTGTTCTCATCCTGAAGCAAAGTTCTTAACCTGAGGTACTCTTTCTGGGTTAGCGGAGTCTGTAACCTGAAGCGTATGTAACCTGAAGCGTATGTAACCCGAGGTACCACTGTAGTGGGTGCTCCAACGTAACGAATACAATAGCAATCAGCAAACAAGCAGAACAGTATACAGTCATACCTCGAGTTACAGATGCTTCAGGTTGCATTTTTTCAGGTTACAGACCCGCCGAAACCCGGAAGTACCAGAACGGGTTACTTCCAGGTTTTGGCGGGCGTGCATGCGCAGAAGCGCTAAATTGTGCTTTGCGCATGTGCAGAAGCGCCAAATTGCAACCTGCGTGTGCGCAGATGCGGCGCTGCGGGTTGCGAACGCTGCGGGTTGCGAATGTGCCTCCCGCATGGATCGCGTTCAGCAACCTGAGCCTCCAATGTATCTGGATTGGATCAACTGTTTCGAAGATGAATCTTCGTCAGCTGATGATGGAATTAAACACATTACATACAATGAATGACAACAAAAATAAAACTGAGCAACCTGCAGAAGGGAGGCCGGAGGTGAGGGAGCACAAGGAACCCAGGGGGTCAACCCCCTCTGCATTATGGGGGGGGTTGGACTAGATGACCTTGGGTGTCCCCATCCCCCCCCCCCCCCACCGACATTCATTTAAGCAAGGATTTGGGAGCTTCTACAGGCCAGGAAGCACCTTCTCCTAACAGATCAAGGTTTGCCAAAGCTCTACAACCAGCACCCGAACTCAGAGCAAGCAAGGGCTGTTTTCATTGCAGGGGAGGGTCCACCTCTGCACCTGACATATTGTTATAGATCTGGGTAAACCCTAGAAATCAATAAACGCCAAGGTTTTGATTAACTGGGATATGGATTAAAGTGCAGAACAGGGCCAGAGAGGGAATTCAGGGAATTCGCAGGCTGGCTTATGTAATCCAGCCTGGCCAAGTGAGGGCCATTAAGGGGGGGGGGGAGATGGGCCATCGAGGAGAGGAATCCTTTGGCCTGGGGGGTGATGGGGTGTAGGTCTGAGGGGGCAGGAAAAAGGAGGTTTGAAGCAGGGATTCCGGGGAAGAGGAAGGAGGAAGAGGGGGGACCCATCTTTGATTGATTGATTGATTGATTGATTGACTATACTGCCCTATACCGGGGGCCGGCCCACTGTCCCTCAGACCTTGTGGGGGGCCGGACTATATTTTTTGGCCTCTGTGAAGGCCATGCACTGGAGGGGATTATCAGATATGGCACTGTGAGGCTAACACAGGTGAAATAAGTCGCAAGGTACATGGAAGTTGTATGGAAGGGAGAGCTGGACCATAAGGAAGGCTGATCGCAGAAGAATGGATGCTTTTGAATTCTGGTGCTGGAGGAGACTCTTGAGAGTCCCGTGGACTGCAAGAAGATCCAACCTCTCCATTCTGAAGGAAATCAGCCCTGAGTGCTCACTGGAAGGACAGATCGTGAAGCTGAGGCTCCAATACTTTGGCCACCTCATGAGAAGAGAAGACTCCCTGGAAAAGACCCTGATGTTGGGAAAGATGGAGGGCACAAGGAGAAGGGGACGACCAAGGACGAGATGGTGGGACAGTGTTCTCGAAGCTACCAGCATGAGTTTGACCAAACTGCGGGAGGCAGTGGAAGACAGGAGTGCCTGGCGTGCTCTGGTCCAGGGGGTCACGAAGAGTCGGACACGACTAAATGACTAAACAACAACAACAACATGGAAGTTACGCTAGAGGAACTCTGGAGGAAATTGTAGAGTTGGAAGGGACCCTAGAGGTCCTCTAGTCCCTGCAGTGCATTGGAAGGAAACAGAGCAGCAGGGGCAGCCCCGGGTCAATTCTAGGATTCCGCGTTGCTCCACTCGAACTCAGATCCTGCTCACCTTGATGCGGGCGAAACGCTTCTTCCAGGAGGAGAGGCCAGACAGGTAGATCTGCTTGAGGGCTTCTCGGCTCAGCTGGAAATCCACCCCTTCCGGGGTGACCGTGAACTGGAACGCCACGGCCTGGTGGGCTTCCGCCATCTTGAAGGGTCCGCTGTCACCTGGACGTGGGGGGGTGGGGAGGAGGGGTTGAAAACAGCACCCACAACCAGACAAATCCACTGTCCCCAGAAAACCCAGAGCGTTCTTGTAAAAGACTGACCCTGAAATAGGAATAAAAGCATATATGCCCCACATCGCAGACCCTCCAAGTGTCCCTGTTTCCCCAGATTTACAGAAGCAGTCCTGCTGTTCCTTAAAGGTAAAGGTAAAGGGACCCCTGACCATTAGGTCCCGTCGTGGCCGACTCTGGAGTTGCGGTGCTCATCTTGCTTTACTGGCCAAGGGAGCCGGCGTCCTGGGGATTCGAACCGCCAACAGAAGGTCCTAGGCTCTGTTTCCTTAGGATGTCCCTATTTTCATTGGAGAAATGTTGGAGGGTACAGAGTTATGCGCCTCCCCCCCCCCCCGCATGGGTCTGGGCAACTTTCCAGGATGCATGGCAGTGGTGGGCGGGGCCATGGGCCATGGTGGGCAGAGCAAAAAATGGGGTTTTTTTGTTTTTGTCCCCCCCCCTATTATTTTGCCATTGTAATTTTATTGGTGTTAGCCACCCTGAGCCCAGCTTTGGCCGAGGAGGGCGGGGTATAAATAAAATTTATTATTATTATTATTATTATTATTATTATTATTATTATTAAGTGAAGTGTCGGTGAGGGGTGTTGCCCAGGCGAGGGGCGGGGCCCAGGGAGGATTCGGGGGGGGGGGGCAAATAGAGAAATCTGGCCCCCAGGCCTGAGGTTCCCTGCCCCTATTCCTAGTGGTTAGGATGTCAGACTCCACAGGGTCTCTTTTCTTTATTTCAAAACACTTCACTTCACAACACAAGAAATAAATGATGTAATCAAATTCAGCAGTACTTTTTTTCTATAAAAAAAATAAATGTTTAGGGGACTCTCATTTTCCTACTCATATTGAAACAATGCCCCTCAATGAGGCCAAACTTAGATTCACAAAATGTTTAGGGGTATGCGTACACCTGCATCTCCCCAGAAAAAAGCACTGAAAATCAGAACGGCACAACGTAGCGACTTAACCACTAAAAACCATAGCTCCGAATATAAGTCTCAGATTATCTAATGTGCACCCCCCAAAACCCATTAAAAGAGATACACTTTAGCTGCCCGCCACTGCAAAGCCACGGTGCCACTACAGAAAAGGCCCTGCACATGAGTCCATCCCCTGGGCTTCCTACGGCAAGGTACACAGGGCAGGGTCCCCTGCTTTGCACCTCAGTGTGGGGGCAGCTCTGTAGGCCAAGAGAATGTTCCTGGGGTCTCCTTGCCCCACTGGGCCCTTTAAAAATTGCCCTTATTCCTACTTTGTTTTAAAGAAGGGGATAGCACCCGTTTAAGAAACAGCGAGGAGTTTGGCGCGCTTGCATCTGCTCAGAAAGTACCACCCAAAGCAGCTCCCGGTACAGAGGCTGAAGCGAGCCAGGATCAGAGCGGAAGGTCTAGCTTCCTCCTTCATCGCATCTCCATGCTGGGGAAAGCCCGTCCTGATGAATTCCTGCCCGTCATGGAGCTGTCAAAGGCACAGCAGCCCTGCCAGAAGGGGGGAAGAAAACGGCAAAGTTGGCGATGGAAATCACCCCCTCTTGGGCTGCATGGCACCAAAGGCAAGCCAAGGGGTTTCTGCAGAAGCAAGATATTTTGGAGTGCCAGGGGTGCCAGTGCGAGATCCAAGAGGAAGGGGCTTCACACCTCCCCCTGCAAGATGCAGGTCAAAGGTAGCTGCTCACCGGTGGAGGTCTTCTCAGGGCATGAGGAAAGCCTCTTTCTTCTGAGCCCCCAACTGCCATGGAATCCCCAGACAGAGCACCTTCCTCCCTGCTCCATTTAAAGAAACAGGTCTACTGTGGATGTCATCTTCAGAGCAAGAAATGCGGTGCCTCTAGCAGCCGAGGAGCAGGCAGAAAGTCACCAGGGGGAACTTTGTGATAAGAATTTTAAGGTCTTAGCTACGTAATAAATGTTCATAAATGTACCAAGCAAACACGTACATAAATATAGAAACCCCATGTCTGAAAAGCCCACAGAAAAAAAGTCCTGAACAAATTGACCTCAATTATTTCTCTGCAAGGTCAAAGTGGGAAAACTCCCCATTGTCTTTTTCCTTTACAAATCCTGTCTTAAGGGCACATTTAAGATATGAATAGGGTGTGAGGCTGTGACCTGGCACAGGAACTAAGTATTTATCATTACAAAAGACTGGCCAGGCTCCCCAGGCAATCCAATCAAGTGACCATTAAACAGGTAACCTGGCAGACAGGAGGTAAACAAAGCACGCAGATTTCTGTTGTAGACCGCCCTTTCTGTGATGTAGGTATGATGTATGGAGGGGTGGTCTTGAGCTCCAGGGCAGGGAATTTAAAATGTCTATATAAGGCCTTGCGCACCATTGTTCTGGGTTCCTCCTCCCTCCTGCGTGTGGTGAGTGAGGACCCTGTTGCAACAGATCAATAAAGATCAGGCTTACTAGCTGCTTTGCTTCTCAGTATTCTCTGGCTGGCCTCTGTTATTTTCTCCTACTAATAGGGAACCTACGTAAGCACTCTGTATGGGCTCTTGGGTACCCCATAAGGGGGGAAAGGGCAGATTTTTGTTTACAACTTCTCCCTTCACTGCACCTCCACATTGTTGTCTTTTAAAATTGATTTCCAATATATAACAAAAGAGAGAGAAAGGAATGCAAAACCACAATCCTAACTCGCCCCCCTCCAGGACAGATCAATCTAGTTAAGTTTGCCAAAGTCCGATCTGTAATTTCGGTCGTCGCCATTCTCCGGCATATACCGTATTTTTCTCTCCGTAAGACGCACCTGACCATAAGATGCACCTAGTTCATGCTGTGGCCACAGACATGTGATTTGACGGTGAGTTTGGAGAATCCATGTGGATCCATGCTTTGTAACCACGTTTTTGCGCCATTGCGGCCCCACAAAACAGTGGATGCCTGATTTTTTTGGTGCAGGATATAGCCATGGACATGCTATGTGTTCTGATGGTGAATTTGGGGTGACCTAATGCAAAAATCCCGAGGATCTATGTGCTTTTACCTCCCCCCTCCCAGGCAGCCTCCTTTATCTCTAGCGTCCCTTATCTCCCTCCTGATCGCTTGCCAATCAGCAGCTTTGTTTCAACACCCCCTTCCCTCTTTCAAAAAAAAAAGCACGATTTGCTTTTCGCCCCTGGGCAATTCAGATCCAGGGACTATGCATTCGTTTCATAAGACACACAGACATTTCTCCTTACTTTTTAGGAATAAAAAAGTTCATCTTACGGAGCGAAAAATACGGTATTTTATAAAAGGATGCCATATTTCGACAAAATCGTCTATACCACTTGTATTCTTCAACACATGCAATCGCTTTGTTATTTTGTTATTTTTTTTTGATGCAGCAATAGACCATGCCTTCGGTTTCCAACGAGAGACACACAGATGTTCCCTTCCTTTCCAATGCTGTGCCAACACATCTACCTGGTTGTGCTGCTGTGGAAAGCAGAGTTCGTCTCCACTAAGGAAAGAAAGGAAAAAAGCAAAGGGGGAGGACTTTCTAAACGGTGGCTCTCTTTGCCTGCCCAGGAAATGGCCAGTTTACATGGCCTGCTGTTGTGTTCACCATAATGGCTATCGATCTGAAATATTGTTGCGGGTTTGGGAGGCCAGTCAGGATGTTGTCTTGAGTCCCTCCCCATTCTTGGGACCCTGTCTCTGTGCGGGTAGAAAGACTCTCTCAAGGCAAATCTTTAAAAATGTAGTAGGAACACCGACAACTGGGAAACAATGGCCTGCGAGTGCTCCAGTGGGAGAACAGCCTTTACCAAAGGCGTCATGGGCTTTGAAGACACTCGAACTCAGGACACAAGGGAGAAACGTGCTAAGAGGAAGGCACGCTTGGCAAATCCACACCAATGTCTCCACTGTGGAAGGACGTGTGGATCCAGAACTGGCCTCCACAGTCACTTAAGGACTCACTGTTAAAACCGTGTTTATGGAAGACAATCTTACTTGGCTACAAGTGATTGCCGAAGAAGAAAAAGAAGAAGAAGAAGAAGAGGAAGAGCCAGCTTGCCAAACCAGTCCTTTTGTCGGAAGGTCGGCAGTTTGAATCCCCGCGACGAGGTGAGCTCCTGTTGCTCGGTCCAAGCTCCTGCCAACCTAGCAGTTTGAAAGCATGTCAAAGTGCAAGTAGATAAATAGGTACCACTCTGGCAGGAAGGTAAACGGAGTTTCCGTGTGGTGCTCTGGTTTGCCAGAAGCGGCTTAGTCATGCTGGCCACATGACCTGGAAAAACTGTCTGTGGACAAACGCCGGCCAGTAAAGTGAGATGAGCGCCACAGCCCCAGAGTCGCCCACGACTGGACCTTACGGTCCCTTTACCTTTACCTATAAAGCAGGGAACTCTTGTGAGAGCCCATCCCCGGCTGCTGACTATCACCACTGCCTCCTGGGGGAGTGAGTTCTGTACATTAACAGGCCTCCTATAGCCTTCAAATATGTACAACTGGGTGGGAGAGGGGGCTTTTTTGTCCCCCCTCTCTGCCAGCGCTTGCTGGGAGCAGCAATGCAAGCGAAGAAGGCAAGTCCTGAGCCAGGAGCCCCCCCTTCCAGCCACCTTCTCTGGCCGGCTCCTGCCACTCAGGACTCGCTGTTTATATCTCCTGCTGGGAACAGAGCTCAGCCTTGGCTCAGGGAGGCTGTTTCCATCACGTGGGGCTGGCCTGGGGCCAAGAAGGGAAGTCTCAGCCTCTGCCCTGGGCGTCAGGCGCACATGAGCCACAGGCCAGACTCCGGTGCGTCACTCCCAGAAGGCTGCTGTCAAATGAGAAAAGGATCAGCTCCAGGAGCCATGAGAGAGAGTTCTTCTCCTGAGCACGTGCAAAGTGCATTTCTTTCGACAGTGAGCAATCGTGCCACCGGAGGAGGTGTACTTCTCCACTGAACGCCCGCTGCATTCTGAAAGTGGTGCCTTAGTCCAGCCACCCTCCAAACTTCGTTCCAAAAAGGCAGCAAAATGGCCAAACAACATTATCTTTGTTACGGCTCCCTAAATGCAAAGAGCAGCTCTGTGCGACGCGGACGCTTCCTTTGTTATTTAAAAATGATTTGATAGCCAGAAGGCATACTCATAGAATCATAGAAATGATGATAATTATTATTATTATTATTATTATTATTATTATTATTATTATTATTAT
>JAXCMG010000082.1:416131-547352 GCA_034642415.1 Podarcis siculus
ATTATTATTATTATTATTATTATTATTATTATTATTATTATTATTATTATTTATACCCCGCCCATCTGGCTGGGTTTCCCCAGCCACTCTGGGCAGCTTCCAACAAAATATTAAAATACAATGGTCTGTTAAACATTAAAAGCTTCCCTAAACTTCCATCATGAATGTTTTACTTACTCACCATCTACTTCTGGTTGCTTGCATGCACAATGAAATTTGCCACCAAAATCTATATACAGAGATGGAAGGGACCAACAAGGCTCAACCCCCCGCCCCCTGCAATGCAGGAATCTCAAACTCAAACCCATGAGATTGAAAGTCTCAGGCTCCACCGACTCTGACCTGTTCTGTGAAAGACTTAACATTGTAAGCCGCTCTGAAATACTTTTGTAGTGAGCGGCAGGTAAACATAAATATTAATACGAATAGAAGCAGCATCGGACTATGACAAAAGTGCCTCTGACCACAAAAGAAGTGCCTTCTGGTTCCACTGGTCTGTATATTCAGGTACCACCGGTGCAGTTTAGAAGCATGCAGGAACACCGTGCGCCTTTACAAAGCGATGCAAAAGGCATTGCAGGGGGGTTGGACTAGATGACCCTCAGAGGTCCCCTCCTGCTCTAAAATTCTAAGGTTCTTTGGGAATGTGGAGCCTGCCCCTCGGACAACCCTCCCCAACAGCAATCCGATCCACTGATGACTCAACAAAGTATCAAACGATGTACTTTTCCAATAAAGGCAAAGCAGGGATCCCTTATCATCTTTGTTTTTTCTTATCATTCTTACTGGGATTTGAGTGAGGGGGGCCTGGAGGGGGTGAACTGCTCCTTCCCAGCTGGCAATTCCTGCGTTTGTTTAAAAGGGGGATAAGACGCGGGTGGCACTGTGGGTTAAACCACAGAGCCTGGGGCTTGCCGATCAGAAGGTCGGCGGTTCAAATCCCCGTGACGGGGTGAGCTCCTGTTGCTCGGTCCCTGCTCCTGCCAACCTAGCAGTTCAAAAGCACGTCAAAGTGCAAGTAGATAAATAGGTACCGCTCCAGCGGGAAGGTAAACGGCATTTCCGTGTGCCAGAAGCGGCTTAGTCATGCCGGCCACATGACCCGGAAGCTGTATGCCGGCTCCCTTGGCCAGTAAAGTGAGATGAGCGCCGCAACCCCAGAGTCGGCCACGACTGGACCTAATTTACCATTTCATTTAAGAGCAGCGAGTGACACCCCCTCAAGGACTAGCATCTGGAGTCCTTTGCTCCTGGGGGGTCTATGCCCCTGAGCACGGAAGGCCTGGCCAAACGTCCCCCACCCCCCATTCCCCCATGTCCCCCTGAAGCTGCAAGACCACCTGGCTGCCCAACCTCCTGATCTCATACAGATGGAAGATTCGGGACAGACAAAAGGACTTCTTCATGCAGCACAAAGTTAACTGATGGAACTCCCTCCCACAGGAGGCCGTGCTGGCCACGGCGGCTTTAATAATATTAAATTTTTATTTATACCCCACCCTTCCTGGTTCAGAAAACCGGGCTCAGGGTGGCTAACAACAAATTTAAAACACTTAAATGATGCAAAAAAAACCCAGCATAAAATACGGTATAAAATGTGAATAACAATAAAATCAAAAATCAATTTAGGGGGAAAATCCATCCAGTAAACATGAGATGAACACCAGGGCTAGCTGGCTAAATTAGTCCTATTTGGGCCAGCGAGGAGACCAGGGGAGAATTAGCTGTGGGATTCCAGAGCGGGTAATCTTCATAAAAAGGGGAGGGGGAGGGAAGGAAGGGGAATAAAAGATCAGGCTAAGTTCAAACTGAAAGCCAGGCGGAATAGCTCTTTCTTATATGCCCTGCGGAAGGAAGTTAAATCCTGCAGGGCCCTGATCTCATGGGACAGAGCATTCCACCAGGTCGGAGCCATCACTGAGAAGGCCCTGGCCCTGGTGGAGGATAGTCTGACTTCCTTAGGGCCCGGGACCTCTAAACTATGGTTATTCATGGACCTTAAGGTCCTCTGCGGGCAGACCAGGAGAGGCGGTCCCGTAAATACGAGGACTGGACAAATTCCTGGAGGAGGAGAAGGCTACTGATGGCTACTAGCCATGGCTGGAGGTAACAATGCTTCTCTGGTTTGAAACCAGAGGAGGGAAAACACAGGACTGGATGGAGTCATGGGCCTGATCCTGCAGGCACTTCTAAAGCTCTTAACCAGATGCACCCCCCCCCCCTCGAAGTGAAGCAGCCCTTCTCTCCCCACCTGCGATGCTCAGCACCTGAGACTCAAAGGCAGCTTCCCTCTCTGGAACCACCTCTGGCCAGTGGGCATCGTTGGGCAACAAATGGGCAGGGGGGGCACCAGCTGCTCCTGTGGACTTCAGTAGGCCCCCAATATTCAAATCAAGGGGGGGGGCACGAGCACCTCCTTGCCTATCTTGACACCACACTCAGTGGCTACTTAGTGGCTGAGATTCCTGCATCGCAGGGGGTTGGACTGGATGACCCTTGGGGTTCCCCACAGGAGTCGCCGTAATTCCCCTGAAATTGGCCGGGGGGGGGGAGGGGGCTTGTGGGATTTTCTGGGGAGGGTGGTCTGTCTTCTCCCCACTCCTTTGCTAGAAGGGTCCATGTCCAGAGTCTGCCCCGCGGAGAAGGAAAAGGGCGACACGCGTTGAAATATCGTCGCGTCTGGGTGATCTCCGGGGTGTCAGCAAAACCCATCGCCGCAGTCCATCCCTCGCTGCTGCGGGGGGGGGGGGTTGTTGCGATGGAAAAGCACTCTGCACGCACTCAGAGACGCCGGTGTTTTTCCTCTGGGAGAGGCCCGGCGCAGCGCCCCTCTCCGCGTCCAGAGCGCAGTTTTGCGCCGAGCCGTCGGGGAGGTCAGGATCCGGTCTCCACCCCCCACCCCCGCCCCGATCCTGTAAAAAAAGGGCAAGGCTCCAGAGCCCCCACCCCTGCCAGTCGGACGGTAGGCGCTGGTACCTGCTCGGGGGCAGGGAGGCGAGGCGAGTCGGGGGTCCCCGTCGGGCGACGGTTCCGCTGCAGCCCTTCCCCGGGAGACGGGACGGGACGGGACGGCTGGCCGGCCGGCTGGTTCTCTGGCGGGGCTCCCTGCGCGCCCGTAACCTGACACTGGCGCGGCTGCGGCTGCCCTACTTGGAAGGAGGGAGCGGGCGGCGCCCCCACCTCTCCAAGGCTCTGCTGCGCCACAGGGCGGCGGGGTGGGCTGGGGGCACCCAGGACGCTTCCTCGCTCCCCCGGCCGGCCCCTCCGATCATCAGCTGGGGAGACCTCCCCCCCTTCGCACAAGAGCAGCGCCAGTTCCCTTCCTTGCCGGCTGCAGAAGCGCCCTTGCCCCTAGGCATGAAGACTCCCCAGCCTGTATGGTGGGCGGTGGGGGACGCGAGGTTCCCTCGCAGGTTATTGGCTGCGCATGCAGAGCTGAACGATTTATTCTACTTTTCTGACATTTGTATCCATCCTTTCCTCCTAGCAGCTCAAGGTGACGTACGTGGGTCTCCCCGTCTTATCCTCACAGCAACACCGCGAGGCTGAGAATGGGCATGAGCGACTGGCCCAAAGTCACCCCTTCTTGAGCTTTGCGAGTCTGACCACTAGGCCAGATGTTGATGGGAGTCGGGCTCCAAGAGCTTTTGGAGGGGCACAGGGTAGCCCTCCCGTGCCTTCGGGCACAGACGCTTCCTGAGTGCGTGTCTCTGGGAGCATGTCCAACAGAACTCACTGAAAAAGCATTTGCTGTGCACATCAATTGCATTTTCACGTGGCTGCAATATATAGATATATAGATTAGAGGCACAGGTCGGACAGGGAGGCAGAATAGAGTGGGACTATGACTCCCCTTGATCTGGACACTAGACTTCTGTTGATGCAGCCCAGAAGAGCCTTTTTTGCTGCTGTGTCACACCGTGGACTCATGTTCAGCTTGTGGGCCACCAAGACCCTGAGATCTTTTTCACATGTGAGTTCCATAGTTTGACTCTGCACTGTGTGGAAAAGTCTTTTATCTGTCCTGAATCTTCATTGAAAACCCACAAATTCTCCTTTTGGGAGAGAGAAAACTTACCAGTACCTCTATCTGCTTTCTCCAGGCCATGGAGAATTTTATCAACTTCTGCTGTGTTGCCTTCTTACTCACCTTTTTTAAAAAGTCCCAAAAACCATGCAATTTTTCATCCTAGGGGAATCACTCCACAGACACCGCCCTCTGTTATTTCAGTTACCCTTCTCCACCCCTACGGTATCCTTTCTGAGCTGCTGCAATGCCGCTGTAGCTGTGTGATGTCTTGCACATTCTCACCTGTGCACAGTGCAAAGGGAACCCTCTCCAGGAATGAGTTCCCTGGGTCTCCTCCGATCACCTGCACCAGGTGATAAACCCTCCAGCATCCCCCAACAGCACCCAGGTGGCCAGCTTGCTTGGGGCTGCGCCTCCCTGCTTGCAAGCTCCAAGGCTTTTACCTGCAACCTTCTCCTTGCGTGGCTGACCTTCCTTCCTCCAGGTGAAGCAGCTCAGCTGGGCCCAGGTAGCTGCTGTTGCAGCAGGCTGCAAGAAGCAACCTGCAGCCTGGGACGGCCCCTTGCAGCCGGAAGGGCATTTGGAGGAGACTCCTGGCTCCCTGTGCGCCAGGCTGAGCCATCCCGCCCCCCCCCCCCCAGGAGTCACCAGGCTGCACGGATAGAGGAAGCAGGAGGGGCCAGTCCTGCTGCTTTTGCTAAGCAAAAAGGGGTGTGTGAACAACAGGCATTGTTCCAGCTCCACCAACTGGACTCGCTCTGCAAGGTCTGTGCAAACTCCACTTGGCCTTCAGAGAAGAGTGTCTGCCCAAGGTCCTGGATAAATGTCAGAACGTAAGCAGAGTGCTGCTGGATCAGGCCAAGGGCCCATCTGGTCCAGCGTCCTGGTCTCACAGTGGCCAACCTATTATGCCTATTATGGGAAACCCGCAAGCAGGATCTGAGCACAAGAGCAACTCTCCCCTCCTGTTCTCAAACGCTTTGGTACTCAAACAACTTGGAACCCAAACACTGCTAAACTCGGAAGAAAGTGCTCCGGTTTGC
The DNA here is from genome assembly GCA_034642415.1 of Podarcis siculus. NCBI lineage: Eukaryota > Metazoa > Chordata > Lepidosauria > Squamata > Lacertidae > Podarcis > Podarcis siculus. Next base: position 421,205 of record JAXCMG010000082.1, read on the forward strand.
GAACTTTTTTTGGAAGCCAAACGTGCTCTGTTTTGAGCACCACACTTCCATTTTGAGTGTTACGCTGAGGTTTCTGTTTTGGCTATTTATTTTGCATTATTGTTTTTGCGGCTCTTTTTGTGTGTGTTTGTGTGTGTGACTGTGTGGAACCCAGTTCAGCCACTGATTGACTGTGTGACTGCAGCACATGGCTTATCGCTTTCATTTTATGGATCCGTGGTCTCGTTAGATAGTAAAAATTCAGGTTAAATTGCTGTTTTAGGAGTTGTTTTCCAAAATGTGGAATGGATTAATCCATTTTGCATTGCTTTCTATGGTAAAGCGCACCTTGGTTTTGGAATGCTTTGGTTTTGGAATGGACTTCTGGAACGGATTACGTGTGAGAACCAAGGGACCACTGTAACTGGGAATTGGAAGTATTGTGGAGGCAGAGCAGAACCATTGTTTCTAGTAAGTCATCAGCAACCCTTTCTTCCTCCTCGCATGAATATCTCCAACCCTTTTAAAGCCATCTAGGTTGTTGGTCACCACTGTTTCCTGTGGCAGGGAGTTCCACAGTTCCAGTCCAGGCCCAGTTTCCTTGGACTGAAGGGCAAGGGAGACTGTCTTGTCTTTAGAGAAGATGGATTTATTTACACACGCATATAGCCAGTTGCTGGAAACCAAAGGAGGAATGGATGTACCCAGGATTTATTGGGGGGGGGGGGCACAGAACAAGTTATTTGTGATGCAATTGGTCAGTTAGTTAAGCATTTTTATTTATTTGCTTGATTTTTTCGGGGTGCGGGGAGCAGCTGCTGGGACATAGAGATTGAGAAGCCTCCCCCCCCCCCAGCTTCCAGTCCAGCCATTTTTTTCTCCTTCCTAGGAGGAGCTGGCTTCCAGCCAGGTGATGTGGGGAAAGGCCCACCCCCTGTCTCCATGGCAACAGTGCAGGTGAAGGTGTTTAGCTGGCTCAGCTGGAGCCATTTAGCCTCATGTGGAAACTGCTTTGGCCCCTTCAACAGGTTCTCCTAAAAACTTCATGGATATAGAATTGCGGGCCTGTAAGGGACCCCCAGATATAATCCAGACCTTCCCCACCTCCTCCCACCTGACTCTGTAACACTAAAGGTAAAGGACCCCTGGACGGTTGAGTCCAGTCAAAGGCGACTCTGGGGTTGCGGCACTCATCTCGCTTTCAGGCCGACAGACAGCTTTCTGGGTCATGTGGCCAGCAGGACTAAATAATAATAATAATAATAATAATAATAATAATAATAATAATAATAATAATAATTTATTATTTATACCCCGCACATATGGCTGGGTTTCCCCAGCCACTCTGGGCGGCTTCCAACAAAACACTAAAATACAATAACCTATTAAACATTAAAAGCTTCCCTAAACAGGGCTGCCTTCAGATGTCTTCTAAAAGTCTGGTAGTTGTTCTTCTCTTTGACATCTGGTGGGAGGGCGTTCCACAGGGCGGGTGCCACCACTGAGAAGGCCCTCTGCCTGGTTCCCTGTAGCTTTGCTTCTTGCAGTGAGGGAACCACCAGAAGGCCCTCAGTCCTGGACCTCAGTGTCTGGGCAGAACGATGGAGGTGGAGACACTCCTTCAGGTATACTGGACTGAGGCTCGGAAACTTACTGGGAGCTGCTTCTGGTGCAATGGGACACCGTGATGGAAACCAGAGCGCATGGAAAGACTGCTTACCTTCCTGCCACAGCGGTACTGATTTATCTACTTGCACTGGTGTGCTTACGAACTGCTAGGCTGGCAGGAAGCTGGGACAGAGCAACGGGAGCTCACCCCGTCGCAGGGATTCGAACCTGTAACACTATGAAACTAGTGTCCGAGAACAGGTCCTCCCTTTGCTTTGAGGGTGGTAGAGGAAGTATCGCAGAAATTATACAGGTGATGAAATCAAAAGTTGAAATGTATGTGAGGAGGGCGGAGCAAGCGAAGGTTGGAAAGGGAAGGATGCGCTTGCAAAAGAACCGCAAGGGGAGAATGGGAACAGGGTGTGTGCGGCAACTATTGCTATAAATCTTGAGAACAAGCAGGAAGAGAAGTGAGTATGTCTGGTGATTAATAAGCTAGTAGAAGGAAATAATTGCTATATATGGACCTGAGTGCCCCTTTGCTTCCCTTTGCTTGAAAGTGTATAGAATTCATAGACTCGTAAGGTTGGAAAGGGACCTCAAGGGGTCATCTAGTCCAACCCCCTGCAATGCACGAATCCCTTTGCCCAACATGGGGCTCAAACCCGTGGCCCTGAGATGAAGAGTCTTACACTCTGCCGATTGAGCTCCCCACCCCCTCTGCTTTGGTGTGCCACTCCTCAACTACCATATTTTTCCATGCATTAGACGAGGTTTTCCCCCTCAAAATGAACATTAAAAAATGGGGGGGGGGGGAAGCATCTTATACATGGTCAGTGCATTTTTGTGACACAGGAAGGGTAGCTTCCGCATAGGTGTGATTGTCATCGGTGTGATTTGTGGGTGTGATAAGGGCTGATGTGTGTTTGCTGTTGCTGCGGCTTCTTCTTGTGTTGAGGGAACAGCTGATGGGTGGCTTTAGTGGCACATGTGCGGCAGCGCAGATCGGATGTACCAATTTTCAGCAGTCCTTCCCCCTAAAAAAAGCTGGGGGGCAATCATCTGCAAAAACAAACAAACTGCAGAACTCCGGGCAATGCCCCCCCATTTTCTTCTAATCTCCCCCCTAAAAATAGGGGTCACTTTATACATGGGGGGGTGTTATACACGGAAAAATACGGTACTTGCTGGTGGGGATTGTGTCACACCGGCAACACTGAAATAAATATCTTGTTTGTCTCGTTCTCTGTGCATCAGCAAAGTCTAGGCAACACAATGATCATGTATATACTCAATAGACAATCTTTATAGAATTCCTTCAAACCATAACAAGGACAAAATGAAATCTTTAGTCTCAAAGTCTCTGGAAATATTTAAAGGAAGCGAGGTACCAGACTTTGTGCGATGAAAGACAAGCTGTGAAGCTTTGTGTCTTCAGCAAATATGATGTCCATCACTGAACAGTGATTCCGAATATTGACTACTATTTCGTAGAATTCTTTGTCAGTGTGATGGGAGGATATAGAATTGCTTCATAAACCCATCTTATTTCAAATGAATGTATGTAAATGAAAATATCAAATGTTGTGGAACAGTGCTTATGTAATAATGTAGGCACATCTTGCTTGTCTCGTTCTCTGTGCAGGCAGACCTCGGCGTAAGGGATGTTTGGGCTGTTGACCAGCACGTTCGTCGTCTGTCTTCCCCCTGAACAGGAGCGGCGGGCAGAAAGCAAAGCAGGTGGTGATGGCGTTGCAATTGGAGGCGGATGCCTTCCTCGTCTGCATGGTCCACGCTCTGAGCACTCAGCAAGAAGAGGTCATGGGCCTCTGCCTCAGTGAGGTTGGAGCTGGCCGAATTGCTCACATTCGCTCAGTGATCATTCTGCTCCGCTCAGATAAGAGGAAAGATCGGGTGGAGATTTCCCCGGAGCAGCTCTCGGCTGCTTCGACGGAAGCGGAGAGGTTGGCTAAGTTAACGGGACAGCCCACAAGAGTTGTGGGCTAGTATCATTCCCATTTTCCCAGTAGTGATGTATGGAAGTGAAAGCTGGACTGTAAAGAAGGCTGATCACCGAAGAATTGATGCTTTTGAATTATGGTGCTGGAGGAGACTCTTGAGAGTCCCATGGACTGCAAGAAGGTCAAACCTATCCATTCTGAAGGAAATCAGCCCTGAGTGTTCACTGGAAGGACAGGTCCTGAAGCTGAGGCTCCAATACTTTGGCCACCTCATGAGAAGAGAAGACTCCCTGGAAAAGACCCTGATGTTGGGAAAGATGGAGGGCACAAGGAGAAGGGGATGACGGAGGACGAGATGGTGGGACAGTGTTCTCAAAGCTACCAGCATGAGTTTGACCCAACTGCGGGAGGCAGTGGAAGACAGGAGTGCCTGACGTGCTCTGGTCCAGGGGGTCACGAAGAGTCGGACACGACTAAATGACTAAACAACAACAACATCATTCCCATCCCCACGTCACTGTTTGGCCATCGCACATCAACCTCTGCACACAAGTGATGCATCAGATGTTGGACAGAGACTTTGTGGGGCTGATCTTCTCCTGTTTCGGTGAGGACAAAAGCACAAAGACGGGCCGGATTGTCTTCACCTGCTTCCAGTCCCTTCAAGCTCCAAAGAGCTCCTGCAGATATGAAAGGGTTGAAATTCCTGTTCAGCTGATTCCTCACACCGACATGGGGAAAGCATGTCTTGTCTCCATGATGGCGTTCCCCAGATTTTTGCGTCAAGAGGAGCAAAATGCCTTCAGGAAAATCCATAGCCTTTCTCATCTGGATCCTATCACCAAGATCCACAATGGATCGGTGTTTACTAAGAAGCTGTGCAGCCAGATGTTGATCATCGGTGGTCCTCTGATGCAGTGGCTGGAGGGTCTCTTGAAGAGAAAGGAAGACAGGCTGTAGGCGCTGCAGCAGGAGAAACAGAAACTTTTGGAGGAACTCTCTGCCCTGGAGAGAGAAGAACAGAACCTCACGGCCTAAGAAATGAAGCAACAGCCCAAGAATTGTAAGCTTGGCTTCATCCTGTTTTGCTGCTTCTCCATGCCTTCCCATCTTGTTGGGTGTGTTCTGTGTTTGTGCAGCACAGAAGCTTTAAGCTCACTACACAAAACATTTGTTCAGCAGAGTTGTTGTTTACTGCACACACACACAAACATGCACTGCATATACATATGCTTTATATCCCGTTACAAGTAGGACTCTCTCTGATCCCAGAGAGGGTTTTTTTGCTTCAAAGTTCTTGCTGTCCCACAGTCTGCAGCAAGTCCTGAGCTCTTTCAAAATCCTGCAACTCAAAGCATTCCGTTTTCTACTGTGGTTCCAGTCTGTCTCCTCCTGCTCAGATCTCCCACGCTTTCCCGACACTGAACACGGTTAAGCAAATAATAGTTTATACCAGTAACAATTCAAAATTATACGTTTCAGAATCCATTCTTTTTGTCACTGGTTACAGATATCAGAATTAAATGGAGAAACAGCAAGGAATGAAAAGGGATAACTTATGTGCACCAAACTGTATTGTATAATGTAGGTACCTTCCTATGATATGCTTCATTGTTTGTGAAATTAATAGTCACACCAAACCACAAATAAAATAAAATAATCCTGTATGACTGGCAAATGGTGTCTGGATTTTATGGGCTGCCCAGGCTGTGAACCCAAAGGGTATTGGGTACTGAACCGCAACATTTCTCCAATAGATGCAGGCCACTCCAGGCACAGGGGTTGGACTAGATGGGATTTAGGTGCCCTCCCTGTGCCCTGCAATTTTGTGATGATTTGTCGTAAGCTTAATCCTGCAGCTCCTTCGCAGCAAAAATGAGAAGTTCTGAAGGACCCTGGGCAGTTGTGAGTTAGGGGGAGGATCTGGGTCAGAGAGAAGCCCCAGATAGCTGTTTGGGTCTGGGGCAGGGGGGACACGCACACCGTGTTGTGCGTGCAGAATCTGGAGTGGAGGAAGGAGCCAGACCACCCTTTTCATTTGCAGCAGCAGCTGTTTTGCAAGCCGTGGTGCTATAAATAGAGGCCGGTATTTGGGTGAGAGGGCAAGGGAGGGTGGGGGAGGGTGCCGCCTGCCCAGCAAGAAGGCTTGACCCATGAATGGCCCATCTCGGCTGATAACATCAGACAGGTCGAGGTGCCGTGAGCCGCCAACTAACTTTGACAAGTCACCAATAATCTGGTCCAAACCCCAGAGCCGCCGGACAGACGGGAAAAGAAATTATAAGATTTTAAGTGATATCAAACAAGCTCAAGAGCAGGGCTGAAAATGCTTCCTCGAGTTTATAAAAAAGGTATGAAAACCTCAATGACAAGTTTTAACATCAGCAGTCAGGAGTGCTTCACCCTGTTTTTGAGTCTGTTTGAAACTTAAAACCTCAATTTCTTAATAGGGCTATGTTTAAAACTTGTTTGAGTCTCTGCCCTGTTTTTGAGTTTGTTTGAAACTTCAAACCTTAATTTTGTATTACTATTGCTTGGTCCTCTTAAAAAGGGCTATGTTTAAATCTTGTCATTGAGGTTTTCATACCTTTCTTTAACATCAGCAGCCAGGAGCGCCTCAGCCCTGTTTTTGAGTTTGTTTGAAACTTCAAACCTCAATTTCTTATTACAGTGGTACCTCTAGATACGAACAGGATCCGTTCTGGAGCCCCGTTAGCATCTAGAGGTAAACGTATCTAGCGACGGCACGTCTGCGCATGCACGCGTCGCTTTTCGCCACTTCTGCACATGCGTGTGATGTCATTTTGAGCGTCTGCGCATGCGCAAGCAGCGAAACCCGGAAGTAACGTGCTCCATTACTTTCGGGTTGCCGCGGAGCGCAACTCGAACGCACTCAACTCAAAGCATATTTAACCCGAGGTATGACTGTACTACTGCTTGGTTCTCTTAAATAGGGTTATGTTTAAAACTTGCCTTTGAGGTTTTCATACCTTCTTTGTAAACTCAAGGAAGCATTTTCAGCCCTGCTCTTGAGCTTGTTTGATATCACTTCAAATCTTATAATTTCTTTATTTCCTTCTGAGGAAACTGATTAGTTCAGTGAGACGAATTTTGTAGCCGGCATCTCGTAAAGTCTTTGTTTAATTCTAGTTTATTTTTTGATTTTTGTTATTCTATAGTCGATTACTTCTCGTTTCAGGGATTTTCACGGTAATTTCTTTTGTTTTGTGCAATTTCTTGGTTCCATGACTGTCCTTTTTTCACTGGACAGACGGGAAAAGACAGACAGACAAAAGGGAGGAGGGGAGACAGGAGAGTCAGAGTCCCTGGAGTCCCCCTGACTCTGTTTCTTTTTCCCCACAGCCTTCCGGGGGGAAGTGGAGCAGGAAGATGGCCTCGTAGGAGAGGGGAAAGGGTGGTGGAGGCAGTGGGCAGCAGTCCGGGACCCCGAGTTCCACTTCCAAGAGGGCCTCCAAGTCAGGAGAGGCCATATAGAGGGTGCCGTCCAAAGCCAGGCCCTGTCCGGCCAGGCTGCACTTGGGCAGGGTCCGGGCAGGGCCCCACTGCCGGGTGCTGGGGCAGAAGGAGGTGACCACGTTGTCCTGGGCGTTGCCCCCCACCACAAAGAGGGGCTCTGTGCCGCCCAGGAAGTAGAGCCCAGGCAGGTCAGCGTCTGCCCGCGTCAGAGTCGGAAGCAGCTCCTGCCACGTGTCTGCAAGGAGAAGAGAAAGCGGGGATGTAATCACCCTCAGGCTGGACCCACAGCCCAGATCCCCTGCCCTCGCACCCACTGCCAGCCCTTGTCCATATTCCCCTCCTTCCCTGCCCGCTTAACTCACAATCAGCCACCTCCGTCTTCCCCAGTATGTGCCCACTCAACCATGCTGATCAGCGGAACCACCGCAAAATATCTGTTCTGCTTTCGTGAGAACTCCTGGCATGGCTGCACCTACACTTTGGAACTCCCTGCCTCTTGATGTACTCTTCGCTCTACTCTTTTTGGCACCTGCTGAAAAGGTTCCCGCTTAGACGAGCCTCTTCAGATGTTTCAAAACTTACAAGTTTTAACCTGTTTTTAAGGTAAAGGTAAAGGGATCCCTGACCATTAGGTCCAGTTGTGGCCGACTCTGGGGTTGCGGCACTCATCTTGCTTTATTGGCCGAGGGAGCCGGCATACAGCTTCTGGGTCATGTGGCCAGCATGACTAAGCCGCTTCTGGCGAAACCAGAGCAGCGCACGGAAACGCCGTTTACCTTCCCACCGGAGTGGTACCTATTTATCTACTTGCAGTTTGACGTGCTTTCGAACTGCTAGGTTGGGAGGAGCAGGGACCGAGCAACGGGAGCTCATCCCGTCGCGGGGATTCAAACTGCCGACCTTCTGATCGGCAAGTCCTAGGCTCTGTGCTTTAACCCACAGCGCCACCCGCGTCCCATAACCTGTTTTTAGTCTACAGTTATTTCAACTTTCTGAAAGTTTTAAATCATTGTTCATTTTTCTGGCTCATAATATCCAGGGCTTATGGGGGGCCAGAACTCACCGGAACTCAGTTCCAGCACCTCTCACCCTTGCCCTTATAAGAGAACAAGGTTCAAGGCTGAGTTCTGGCACCTCTTTTCCAAGAAAAAAGCACCTTGGTTATCTTTTTTTGTAAACCGCTATGAGGGTTTTCTTTTAAAAAAATAAATCAAGCAGTGTGTAAACCTTCTGCAATGAATAAAAATAAGTACTTACACCCCTATCTCTTTTCTCACACATACCACCATCTTGCGTTCCCCTCTCTGCACAATGCTATGGCACATGAGTGCCAGCCTGGCAGCGCAGCTGTGGGTGTCTGGGACGGTGGGTGCCTTGCAGTGTGCATGGCCCTGGCACAGAATATTGTGGGTTCCTGGCCGATCAATGGGGAGTTTTGTGGGTGCTGAGGCACCCAGGGCCCCAGGGAGTCGGCACCTATGGCGCGGCGCATTGGCTGCTTCATTGCCACCTCCTCACCAGCGGCCACATCGTAGCACAACAGAAGTTTCTCCCCGGTGCGTTGTATGCTGCCCAGGGCATAGATGCAGCCACCATGCGCCGTGCAGAGGGGCAGGTCGTGGGACAGGGAGACGGCGAAGGAGAAGTCGCCCATGGGGAGGGAGGAGACGAAGGCCCAGGAGTCGGCCCAAGGGTCGTAGCGCTCCACGGCCGTGTACAGGCGGGTGCTGCTGTCCGGGGGCAGGAGCGAGTCCAGGAACCAGCCGCCCACAGCATAGATGTGGTGCCCCACCACAGCGCTGCTGAAGTGGCGCCGGCGCTGCAAGAGGAGCAGGAAAGCAGAGAATGTCAGGAAGGGAGAGGCACTGCTGAAAGAGAATAAGATTGAAGGAATGGGTTTCTGTGCAGTCAGTCTGAAACGGGACCCAAAATCCTCATTTTTCCTCCTCCAAGGGAGCATTTCTAAAATGCATTAACTGGAGCACTTGAGCCAATGTATAAACAGAAACCCAGCTGTATATATATATATATTTTTTATAAATGTTTATTATAGTTTACAATACAAATAGAATGTGAAATACAATACAGCATGTGTCATAACATATTTTCATATCTTCCTTGGACTTCCTCACATCTCCCGCTCCCACCTTCCTCGTTTATAAGCTATTGTCAGCAATTCATCGTGTTATTTGCATTCTTATAACCCATCTAGTTTTTTTTTTTATAGTGTAACCATATCATCTAATTTAGTGGTGCTCAGTTAATTATGATCTAGCATCCTGCTTAACGTTCAATCAAATTACAATGTTTTTCCAAATAATTCTTGAATTTCTTCCAGTCCTCTTCCATCCTCTCTTCTCCCAGGTCACGGATTCTGCCGGTCATCTCAGCCAGTTCCATATAGTCTATCAGTTGCATCTGCCATTCTTCCAGTGTGGGTAGATCTTGAGTTTTCCAATACTTCGCAAGAAGTATCCTTGCTGCTGTTGTTGCATACATAAAAAATGTTCGGTCCTTCTTTAACACCCCTTGGCCGACAATACCCAAAAGGAAGGCTTCTGGTTTCTTAATGAAGGTATACTTAAATACTTTCTTCAGTTCATTGTAAATCATTTCCCAGAAAGCCTTCACTTTAGGGCATGTCCACCAGAGGTGAAAGAATGTTCCTTCACTCTCTTTACATTTCCAACACTTATTGTCAGGCAGGTGGTATATTTTTGCAAGTTTGACTGGGGTCATATACCATCTATAAATCATTTTCATTACATTTTCTTTCAAAGCGTTACATGCAGTAAAATTCATCCCTTTATTCCACAGCCTTTCCCAGTCTTCAAACATGATATTATGGCCAATATCTTGCGCCCACCTTATCATAGCCGATTTAACCATTTCATCTTGTGTATTCCATTTTAACAGCAAGTTATACATTCTAGAAAGTATCTTAGTCTTTGGTTCTAACAATTCTGTTTCTAGTTTCGATTTTTCCACCTGGAACCCAAGTTTCTTATCGTTTTTAAAGACTTCTTTAATCTGAGCATAATGTAACCAGTCCCCAGAAACCCAGCTGTATAAACAAGTGCTCAAAGCCCTCTCCGTTATCAGTCCATGACGGCAATGGGTGGCCTTGCCAGTTCCGAGTTGAGCAAGGATGGCACATCTGGGTCTTATCTTACACACTGATGCATAGACCTTGTCAGGTCTGACAAGAGACCCGGGAACGGCGCCAGGGGTGCTCTTAGAGTTGGTGATCTTCCTGCCCCAGGATAAGAGTATAGGAACAGGAACAGGAACAACCTTTTATGGTCAAGAGTACCGGAACAGGAATATCTGTTTATGGTCATGGATGTCAACTTACGTGTATAAGCTGACGTGGTTGGATTCCTGGGGAAGGGGGGAGAGGGTGCCTGGAGGATATATATACTGCATGAAATTTCTCATTTCTTTGGACTTGCTGTGGACTGACCACGCAAATGCCTTCTGCTATCCGGAGAGCAGAATAAACTCTTTCTCTGAATCAACCTTGGTGTCATTTGACTTCCTTTCTCCCTCCCGGGAGCAATGGAGACGCCACCAATCGGTAAAGTCTAATAAGGCTACAAGATGAAAATGATGTACCGGTGGTATCTAACCCTGGTTAAATTAGCAGAAATGCATAGAACAAGAGCTAATAAGTGTTGGAGGTGTAAAGACCAGGACCTGGTGCGGAGCCTGAACTCCTATTTATGTGGAGGAAGCCGCAAAGGCCATTCACTGTTAATAACTCATTCTCAAATTGCCCCCCCCTAAAAATCAAATCGCCCCACTTTGGGAATCACAGCAGTGGCGTAGCGTGGGGGGTGCCAGGGGTGCCGGCCGCACCGGGCGCAACTTCTGGGGGGGCCCGCTCGCTGCCTCCGGAATCGCCCAGAGCCCCATGGCAGCGGCTCTCAGTGCTCGCTGCGGAAGGCGCGCCAGGCAGCCCCTCCTCACCGACGGGCAGCGTTCGCCTGCGGGGCTCGGCCAGCGCGCAGGGCTGGCCGCATGGAGTTGCCGGGGAGCCGTCGCCGCCTGCCATGCCGCCCTGGCTGCTTCAGCCGCGTCCGACAGCCGGCTCGAGGCTCCTTCCGGCCAGGTCTCCCGATGGGGTGCTGCGGGCGGAGGCTTCGGCACCAAGCGCCACGCCGCCCACCCGCCCCGACGGGGCCCGCCCACCCGCGCCGGAGGCTGGCCAACCCACTGGCCCCAGAGGCGCCCCCTCCCCGTGCCAGAAAGAAGCCGCGTCGGGGCTAGCCGGGCCGGGGAGGAAGACCGAGAAGGCTGCGCTGCAACGCCCAAAGACGCGCGTCTTGGCGCAAAGGGGCCCACGGCACCCAGACGCGGAAAGGACCCTCTCCCCCTGACCCGCCACTGAACTGCAATTCCCAGCTCCCTTGGCAAATCCCAGTGCCCAATCCCCATGCTTTATTTGAGGCAGGGGTCCTTTAATTGCAAAAACAACACCACGGAGGGCAGTAGTCACTACGAAGTTTGCCCCAGAGTAGAGCCGTCAGTATTAATGACCATGGTTAGGGGTTAGGGGGCGCTAATTACTTGCCTTGCCCCGGGTTAGGGGGCGCAAATTACTTGCCTTGCCCCGGGTGCTGACTACCCACGCTACGCCGCTGAATCACAGACTTGGAGCTTTTCGTTTGTTTGTTTTTGTTTCACACTCGGATTTTAGGAAACAAAGCAAAGGGAAGAGGGGCAGATGAAAATGATGGACTTTGCAGAACTGGCGGAGCTGACAGGAAGGATCCGTAACCAGCAGGATCGAGTATTCCACAAGGACGGGAGTAAATTTATATATACGATATTTGAAAGATCACTGTAAGCAATTAAACATCACTAGCAGGGTTGACTGAAGACTTGTAATGGGCAACTTCCTCCCTTTTAATGATAATATTCATTTTAATGTCATTTGTAATGAATCAGCTAGAATTGGAAAACGTACAAAGGCAGTGATATAAAGGTTAATTTTGAAAGCCATGAGACGGGAGGGGCGGAAGTCAGTAGGCTCTAATGAGCAAAAGGGATAATGTGAATGCAGTGGTACCTCTGGATGCGAGCGGGATCCGTTCTGGAGCCCCATTCGCATCCTGAAGCAAACGCAACCCACGTCTGCATGTGCGTGGGTCGTGATTCACTGCTTCCATGCATGTGCATGGCATCATTTTGAGCGTCTGCGCATGCGCGAGCGGTGAAACCCGGAAGTAACGCACTCCGTTACTTCCGGGTTGCAGCAGAGTGCAACCCGAAAATACTCATCCCGAAGCTACTTCAACCCGAGGTATGACTGTAATAATGATGTGGTTATACCATATATTATAAAATGGAAATTCAATTATACAGACACACACACACCATATTTTTCCATGTATAAGACTAGGTTTCCCCCCTAAAAAATTCCCAGAATTTGGGGGTGTCATATATGGGGGGCATCTCCCAAAAATAGGGGGCGTCATACATGGGAGCGTCTTATAGATGGAAAAATACAGTGTGTGTGTGTGTGTGTGTGTGTGTGTGTGTGTGTGGTACCTGAGACACAGCCCTGGCCTTAGAGCAGGACCTGACCTTATTAGGGGCGGCGGTGGGTGCCCACGTTCCCGTCAAGGGGTTGTAGCGGAAGGCCGCCATACGGAAGGTGAAACTGCGGGGCCCCCGCTTCTCCCGGTAGCCCCCCATGACGAAGAGGTAGTTGAGGAGCTGTGCTGTGCTGAAGCTCCACTTCTCGGCCTGGAAGGGCAGTCGGGTGGCACAGCGCCAGTCCCCCTCCTCGGGGGGCAGAGGGCGGTGGTAGAGGCCCTGCAGATGTTCTAGGGGGACCCCGGGCGCCAGGCTGACGTTCTCCTTGCGCAGGGCGCACAGCATGGGGCGGCCCTCGAAGCGGAGCTGCGCCAGCTCCTCCCGCAGTTGGGGGTCCAGCCGTCCCGCGACGGGGGCTGGCAGCTCCAACAGGTGGGCACTCAGGTAGCCGGACACCAGTGCTCTCAGCTCAGGGCATCCCACAGCCTCCGCAAAACCCAGGTATGACAGGCAGTTCTGGGGGCTCAGCAACGGGCTCAGCATCATCCAGCACCGGTCCAGAAACCCCGGGAGCATCAGGTAGCTGGCGGTCTGCACCGCTGGCAAGAGGTCTTCCTCTTCTAGGCTGAAACGCCCGGAAAAGACCAACTCCAGGATGGCGCGGAAGGTCCCCGAGGGCACGTGGCTCAGATCCAGCTGCCTCTCCGACGCCTCCTGCATGCGGGATCTTGAGAGGGCCTCGAAATAGGCGCTCTCCGCCACCAGGCGGGCCAGATCCACCTGCCAGGCAGAGAGAGAGAGAACATAAGAAAATTATGCAAGTACAGTGGACGCTTGGTTGCGAATGTGGTCTGTGCGGGAAGCACGTTTGCAATCCGCAGCGTTCGCAACCCGTGGCTCAGTGCCCCTTGTGGTGGACCTGATTGCTCTTCCCTAATCCTGTCTCTGTTCCCGTGGTTGCCAAATGAGCCTCTCCAAATTGGGGGACGCTCTGTGACGCTCCTGCAGGTAATCTCAGTGACTGAGCTGAGCTGTAAGGGTTCAGACAGTCTCTGAGATATTCTGGACCTGAGTTGTCCAGGGCTTGGCAAATTGATACAAGCACCTTGGCCCTGGCTGGGTAGCAGATGGGCAACCAGTGCAGTGTTTGGTGTTGCCAGATGCTCCCATCAGACCACAACATCCCGCACCTGCTGGAACTTCCGAACCCCATGGGCAGCCCCACATTGAGCGCACTGCAGTAGTCCAGACTTGAGGTTACCCATGCATGGACTATAGTGGTCAGGCTTGTTCTGAAATGGTCAGAGCTGGCGCTGTTGGGATTCCATTCCACCCTTTGCTGCAGACATGGGATTGTTACATGTCACACATCTGTTTACATTCCAGCACAGATTGCTGGCATGAGCGGAACTTCCGCTCTGTATCGCTTTCGTTTTCCGTATCTCTCCGATAAGACGGCAAGGAGAGATGCCATGTTTTCTTTGCCCTGATTTATGTATAATAAATGCGTAGTTTGGTATATGTCTGCAGCCTCAAGCCTCTTCTGTTGCGCAGTTTACACTGCTGAGTAAAGTGTGCTCAAGTCTGCAAGCTTGAGTCACTGAGCAGAGGTCGAGGGATCTCCACAGCAGCAAGGCTGAAGGGAGACGCTCCAGCTGGGGCTGAGCCAGGTGGCCTTTCGACCCCCGATTCCAACAGGCGCGACAGGTGAATTTGCATCTGACTCCCAGGGAAAGCCTCCATGCAGCCTGGATAGCTCACCATGGTTAGATAACCATGGTGCCAATAACACCAAGGTTGCAGGTTTGATCCCCGTTGGGGACAGCTGTCTATTCCTGCATTGCGGGCGGTTGATGATCCTTAGGATTACTTTCAACTCCACAGTTCTATGATTCTACGATTCCTGCCACCCCTTAGCACAAGAGAACCCCCCACCAGGCCCTACCTGGAAGCTGTAGGGCTGTGTGTGGACCGTGAGCAGCTCGGCCTCACCATCTCCTCCCCGGTAGACTCTCAGCTCGGGGCAACTCTCCCACGGCTCGGGCAGGGACCCCTGAGCACCCTGCCTTTTCCAGGGCCAGGCGATGAGGCCCCACAAAGCCCAGAGGGCACCGGCCAGGAAGTCGAACACCCGCTTGGCGAGGCGGGCCCAAACCAGCCAGGCGGATGCAGCAAGAAGCCCCTGCAAAGCGGTCGAGCACAGACCTCCATGGGGCATGGCCAGGGGATCATTTGCAGGTGAGAGCGCCCCATCAGCTGTCCCAAAGCACACACAGGCTGCGGCACAGAGTTTGGCTCGTGCGCCGGAGCTATTTTTAGTCTGTGTTTACAGCAGAGCAGTCATGTTGGTGCCCAGAGCCAGTCGCCAGGAGCGGAAGGGGCCACAGATGTCAGAAAGTTACTGGAGAAGACTTTCGGCTGGGGAGAGATCATGCAAAACACTAATGTTCTGTTTCGTTAGCCCCCAAATGGAAAACGAGCGAGGTCCCAACCAAAGAAGCATGGCAACTTAAACTGCTGGAATATGTGCAGCTTGCGGATCTAGCTTACAAAATAAGAGGACAAGAAGAACATTCTTGTAACAAACTTAGTTGGTCTCTAAGGTGATACTTGACAATTTTTTTATTTATTTCAAGAAGAACATTCGTTTAAAGAAGATTGGGAAATGTTTATTGAATATATGGGGGAAATGGCGTACATTTGAAAATGTGGGCAGCATTAAGATAAATTCAACAGTGTAAATAAGTTTTGAAGTAATATACAGTGGACGCTTGGGTTGTGAATGTGATCCATGCGGGATGCACGTTCATAACCTGCAGCGTTCGCAACCCACGTCTGTGCACGCGTGGGTGTCCATAGGAAGGTGTCCATCGCTGGGCAAAAGCTCTCCTCTGGACTTGCCCAGGTGGCAGACTATGCAAACCAAAGTTCTATTGTTCTTTTGTAGTAGGTGCTTGTAATGTACTTCCCAATACAGTGGTACCTCAGGTTAAGTACTTAATTCATTCCGGGGGCCTGTTCTTAACCTGAAACTGTTCTTAACCTGAAGCACCACTTTAGCTAATGGGGCCTCCTGCTGTTGCCATGCCACCGTAGCACAATTTCTGTTCTCATTCTGAAGCAAAGTTCTTAACCGGAGATACTATTTCTGGGTTAGAGTCTGTAACCTGAAGCGTCCGTAACCTGAAGTGTATGTAACCCGAGGTACCACTGTATATATCCTGTATCCGCCTGTTGCCCCAACACATTCCTCCTATGTTAATCATGTATAAAGGTAAAGGTAAAGGGACCCCTGACCATTAGGTCCAGTTGTGGCCGACTCTGGGGTTGCGGCGCTCATCTCGCTTTATTGGCCGAGGGAGCTGGTGGACAGCTTCCGGGTCATGCGGCCAGCATGACTAAGCCGCTTCTGGTGAACCAGAGCAGTGCATGGAAACACCGTTTACCTTCCTGCCGGAGCGGTACCTATTGATCTACTTGCACTTGAGGTGCTTTCGAACTGCTAGGTTGGCGGGAGCATGGACCAGTCAACGGGAGCTTACCCCGTCGCGGGGATTCGAACCGCTGCCCTTCTGATTGGCAAGCCCTAGGCTCTGTAGTTTAACCCACAGCACCACCGGCGTCCCTTAATCATGTATAACCCTCCCCTTTTCTGATGTAGCAATGATGTCGTGATGATGCTTAATGAGCTGCATGCTGGGATAAAATAGAAACTTTTAAAAGTCCTTGTCACCCCATCCTCAGGGTTCAAAATTTCTCTTTGAACCTATAGCGCAATAAACTTTGGTCTACAGCTATTTGCTCCGGTTGGTGGCTGGACTCCTTCCTTTATTCTGCAGGGACCTAGGGGCTCTGCCCGACGTGCTGGGTGACTGAGCAGCCTCGCACCTAGATTCTTCCATAACAATGATCAAGGGTCTGGAAGCCAGGCCTTACGAGGAGCGCTTGAAGGAGCTGGGTATTCTTAGCCTGGAGAAGAGGAGACTGAGAGGAGATAGGATAGCGACCTTCAAATATCTGAAGGGCTGACACATGGAAGAGGGAGCAGGCTTGTTTTCTCCTGCTCCAGAGGGGAAGACCCAAACCGATGGCTGCGAGTTACAAGAAAGGAGATTCTGACTAAACACCAGGAAGGACTTTCTGAAAGTGAAACGGACTCCCATGAGAGATGGTGCACTCTCCTTCCTTGGAGGTTTCTAAGCAGACATTGGAGGGCCATCTGCCATGTTGGATCTACTTGAGATCCCTGCATTGCAGGGGGCTGGACTGGATGACCTTTGAGGTCCCTCCCAATTCTATGATAGAATTGCTGGGGGTGGCAAGTGGCGGAAAGTTTATTTAAAATAAAAGGGGGGGTGAAGAATTGGTTTACTGCCAGCATAAACAGTACCATGCAGTTGCCAAATTTTTCAGAGGGAAAAACAAATACATGACCAATTGAAAAAGCAAGTTATTGAAACAGTGGAGAGAACGAGGTGAAACTTCTATCTTTGCTAAGAATTTAAAACGATGCCCTGTATTCTACAGACAACATTCTACAGAAGTGTGATGACCAACTTTATTCCGGAGTCAGAAGCAATATTTTTACACTTAACTGGGGGGGTTGGGTGTATATTACGTTTGGCCTAATATATTCTTCCTTTCAGCCTTCTTTAAAATTCTCAGAGTCTTACGGCAGGAATCCTTTCTGTTCATATGCTGACCAGATATATTATCCAAATGGATGCACTGAACACCCAACAGGACGAGATAGCTTTCGACGTGGAAGGGAAAGTTTCTATTGAGCTCTGGGTCCTGTTGTGGGGCTCCCCTCTGGGGGAGCTGGCTTGCAACTAATTCTATGACTAGAGACATCCGACCTCCTCCCCTGGCGCAGACACCCCAAAGTGATCAAGCACACACATACACACACAGAGAGAGAGAGTCCTAGTGGGTGGAGTGCCAGGCTTTTATTGGCAATTGCAGAGATTACATTCCATGGTTATCGTGAGTGATGCCGGAAGCAAAGAGCAGCCCTGAGAACAGAGAGAGGGCAGGCTGCCTGCCAAAGGCTAGCTTGCTCCAGAGAGCCCACCGCATCCCTGGCTCTCTCTGCTGGACATTCATAGAAATGCAGATACAACAAAGTTAACAAAGACCAAAATGTGTTATTTATCTGCCACTGCCCCCAGCAAGCAAACCCATTCCCGGGGAAAGGAAGAAACAACATGGAAGCCCCCCTCCCCTGAAAAATCTGGCCCTCCAGCAGGTCCAAAAGCTTGTGGTGCCCCTGGGCAAGGGGCAGGAGCCGCCCCCCAAGTCCTGGCCTCAACTGGCTGTCGATCCAGGGAGGCTCCGGCGAAGTGGGCTGGGATTACATCTGGGGAGGGAAGACCTCCAGAGCAAACCCTGCCCTCCCCAGCCGAGGAGCGTCCTCTGGGGCGACCTTTGCCCTCTGGCCCTGCCTCTGAAGCCCTCCCGCTGCCTCCCCAGTCCTGGCCAAAGTGTCTCCTTGGGAAATCGCATGACACGAGGGAACCGATCCAGTAATGGGAGATGGCGGCCAGAGCTGGGGGCCCCTGCAGCAGCAAGTAAGGCCTAGAGACCCGCTACCTCTGCCCCAAGGCTCACTGGAGTGGGGTGGGGCTCACTAGTCCTTGGCCTTCTGTTGTGCAGTCTCTGTCCCCAAAGGCAGCCGCCCCCCCCATGCCATCTGTGGCTGGCACTGAGGCAGACCAGGAGGATGGGGAGGGGAGTCTAAGATCTGGAAGGGATGGGCTAAGAAGGGAAGGAGAGGGGTGAGCTTGTGCATAGATCTGGGGCAGGAGAGAAATCTCTGGGGGAGAGGGCTGTGCAAGGCCAAGGGAAGGCACAGTGGTGGAGGCAGCAGAGGGCATGGAGGGCCGAGGGCAACAGAAGGCGGAATGGAAGCAGGCGAGGGCCCGGGGGGGGGGCTCACACATCCCCTCCCTGTCCCAAAGTGCAGAGATCTCCTCTTCCCACCTTCCCTTTGTTCAAGGAACCTCCATCAAAGAGGGACCGCCTGCCGGAAGCCATGCCTGCAACATTTAGCTGCCTGGCATCCTCCAAGTGTGCTGCCACCCCACGGGGGCTCCATGGCCCCCTTGCCCGGCTACGAACCAGCCCAGCCAGAAGCCAGAGAGTTTTTGCCACTGCGGAACGAGAGCTGGCCAGCCAACCCTCCTCCTGCGTCCAGGGAGAGAGCTTTGGTCCACTGGCAACGGTGCCTCTTGAGGTCCAGGAGTTCAGTCCAGGTCCCGCGACGGCGCCAGCCAGGCTGAAGCCTGGGCGCGGAAGCAGGACGGGCGAGGGTCACTCGCAGAGAGATTTCTGCTGGAAGTAGGCTTCGAAGCGGCACTGGGCATATTCCTGGGAGGTAAGAGGAGGGGAAGAAGGAGAGGAGGGCAGAGTCAGGGTCAGGCATTGCACTACCTTTCCCAGAACATGAGAAGCCAACCAGCACCCAGTTCTAGAGGGAAGCCCTTGTTGCATAAAGCATCCATCTGCCTTCACAAACCGCTGAAAGTTCGCTGAAAGCATCACATGAGAAGAGCTTGCTGGGTCAGCAATGCAAGGACTCACCAGGTAGCCAAACTCGATGGTGGAGATCTTGGCCTGCAAGATGGACCACAAGCCCCAGAAGAAGTGGGAGGCCATCGCAAATCTGGGAGAGATGGGGAGGAGAGGAGTCAGGGAAGGAGGAGGAAGGGGAGCTGGAGGCGAGGCAACGGGGGTCCAAAGCAGCCTCTCTCCATCGTATGGAGGGGTGCTGGCTCAGGGATGGAGCAACTGCTCTGGACATGGACATGGCCCTTTCCATGGAGGCGCAGGTTACAGCAACAGCCAAGGCGACATTTTTCCACCTTCGCCGCATCAAGCAGTTGGTCCCTTACCTTTCCCGCCCCGACCTAGCCACAGTGATCCATGCGACGGTCACCTCTAGGCTTGACTACTGTAATTCGCTCTGTGTGGGGCTGCCCTTGAAGCTGTCCCAGAAACTCCAGCGGTATGCCCCACGGAGAGCCTCAAGGTCCATAAATAGCAACACCCTAGTGGTCTCGGGCCCTAAGGAAGTCAGCCTCAACCAGGGCCAGGGCCTTTTCAACACTGGCCCCGGCCTGCTGGAATGCTCTGTCTCATGAGACCAGGGCCCTGCGGGATCTGATTTCTTTCCGCAGGGCCTGTAAGACAGAGTTGTTCCACCTGGCCTTTGGCTTGGAGTCAATTTGATTCCCTCCCCCTCTTTCTTTTTTCCTTTCTCCTCCTGTGTTGAGGCTGCATTTTAATGTTTTAATGTTGTATTTTAATATTGTTTTTAAGGTGTATTCATTCAACTTGTTTTTATTATTGGTTGTTAGCCACCCTGAGCCCAGCCTTGGCTGGGGAGGGCGGGGTATAAATATTTATTTATTTATTTATTTATTTATTATTATTCATGCTTCCTGACTCCATGTGGGGCAGTGGTTAGAAAAATGAGCTGGGACCCAGGAGACCACGGTCCACACTTGGCTACGAAGCTCACTGGGTGGGGCCTGGGCGTGTTGCTACCTCTCTGTCTCAGTCCGACCTGCCTCACAGGGTTGTTAAAAGGATAAAATAGGGGCGGCATATGCTCAGAGACTTTGCGCCTGTTCACTGGGGGAGATAGGAAGCCCAGAGCACTTGTTCTTTACATGTCCCTTTTATGAAGAGGCACGTAGTGAGACCATTGATCCCCTGCTGGTGAGGCTCGCTGAGCTCCTGGAAAAGCAAAATTGTGACCTTTTCCTTTTAGGGCCTTCTCAGTGATGGCTCCGACCTGGTGGAATGCTCTGTCCCATGAGACCTGGGCCCTGAAGGATTTAACTTCCTTCCGTCGGGCCTGTAAGACAGAGCTATTCCGCCTGGCTTTCAATTTGAACTTAGCCTGATCTTTTATTCCCCTTCCTTCCCTCCCCCTCCCCTTTTATGAAGATTACCCGCTCTGGGATCCCACAGCTAATTCTCCCCTGGTCTCCTTGCTGGCCCAAATAGGACTAATTTAGCCAGCTAGCCCTGGTGATCATCTAATATTTATTGGATGGATTTCCCCCCTAAATTGATTTTTGAATTCTGAATTTATCATTATTCACGTTTTATACTGTATTTTACGCTTTTTTGTTGTTGCATCAATTAAGTGTTTTAAATTTGTTATTAGCCGCCCTGAGCCCGGTTTTCTGAACCAGGAAGGGCGGGTATAAATAAAAAAATATTATTATTATTATTTATTAATTCCCAAGGTGACTTTCCTGCGTTCCCAGACACTGACCGGCTGATCTCCAGAAGCATCTCCTCCTCGAGGCGCTCCTGCTCTTCCGGGGACGGGCGCGCTTTCTTCCCAGCCGCCTCCTCCAGGTAGCAGCGGATAAAATGCAGCTGTGGAAAAAGTAGCCTCAGGGTGAGCTGGGAGAACAGAGCCGGGTCCTGACACGGCAGGCCGCTCCCCTCTCTGAGATCTCCTTGCTTAATTTGATTTATAACCCACCCTTCACCTCAAGGTCCCAGGGCGGGTCACAATGGTTTCAAAAGCCAACACTGGAAACCAAAAAGCTTTTGCTTTTTGGAGACCTACAGCTGTTTCTCCCCAATAGATAAAGGTAAAGGGACCCCGACCATTAGGTCCAGTCGTGGACAACTCTCGCTTTCCTGGCCGAGGGAGCTGGCGTATAGCTTCTGGGTCATGTGGCCAGCAGGACTAAGCTGCTTCTGGCGAACCAGAGCAGCTCATGGAAACGCCATTTACCTTCCCACAGGAGTGGTACCTATTAATCTACTTGCACTTTGACGTGCTTTCGAACTGCTAGGTTGGCAGGAGCAGGGACCGAGCAACGGGAGCTCACCCCGTAGTGGGGATTCGAACCGCCGACCTTCTGATTGGCAAGTCCTAGGCTCTGTGGTTTAACCCACAGCGCCACCCACATCCGTCCCCAATAGATATTTCCCTTTAAATAAAAAAAGATGATTTATTGCTTTTTGGTGAAGCTGAGAGGCAGCTCAGAGAAACAGAAGAGGCTGCTAGACCAGGCCAGTGGCCCATCTAGTCAAGAGTCCTGTTGTCACAGTGGCCAATTAGACGCCTGTGTGAAATTCTGAAAGCAGGATTTGAGCTCAAGAGCAACTCTCCCTTCCTGTGATTTCCAGCATCTGGGATTGAGAAGGATTGCTGCCTTGGAGACACAGCACAGCCATCCTGGCTAGGAACCCTCAATAGCCCTCTCTGCTCCTCCATGAATTTGCCCAATCCTCTTCAAAAGCCTTCCAAATTGGTGGCCCTCGCTGCCTCCTGTGGCAGTGAGTTTCACAGTTCAACTATGCGTGGAGGACTTCATTTTCTCTGCCCTGAATCTTCCATCATCCAACTTCATCGGATGTCCACAAGTTCTAGTCTGGCAAGAGAAAAACCTTTTCTTTATCCACTTTTTGCGTGTTGCACATCATTTTGTACAGTGGTACCTCAGTTTAAGAACTTAATTCATTCCGGAGGTCCGTTCTTAACCTGAAACTGTTGTTAACCTGAAGCACCACTTTAGCTAATGGGGCCTCCCATTGCTGCCGTGCAATTTCTGTTCTTATCCTAAAGCAAAGTTCTTAATCCGAGGTACTATTTCTGGGTTAGCAGAGTCTGTAACCCGAAGCTCCTGCCACCCAAGGTACCATTGTATAACAGCATGACAATATTGATAGCCTTGTTCCGAATCTTCCAAAATTCTGCTTCTGTATTTTAGTGGAGTTTAGTGTGCTTTTGAAAGAACTGTGACAGATGAGGGAGGCAGGAATCTATGTTCAAATAAAAATTCCTGCAGTCTTGCTGCTCTGGGCAGGGGCTTCTGAGAGCACCCCCTCCCCAAAAGGCTGCCCTCCAGCCTCCCTGAGCCTTCATCCTTCAGCAGCATTAAGGCTACTCACCTGACCAGTTTCAAACGCACAGAGTCAGCTGCTAAGCCAAACGCGCACCAATGGCTGGTCAAGCCAGCAGCAACTTAGTGTAAGAGCCTAAGAGGTTTCTGCCAATTACAACGACACCCTCCAAAAAACCCATTACTTGATTAGATTTGAAACTAAAACTCTTGTAATCCGTGATTTATAACGAAATGTTATGCAAATATAAGGGAGAGACAGTGATATTCAGAGGACCCAGCTGTTGATATACTGGCATTTATTCTGGAAGCCCAAAGGCAGGTCCCGTAAGTTAGAAATGGGTTTACAAAGCAATTATAATGCTTTCTTTATAACTACGCAAATAAAAAATCAACACCCCCGCCCCCCACGCAGAGCCTGCAGGAACTACAGAACACAGGCGTCTGCTTTCAAATGCAGTTACGGGGGAACCTAAATGCTTGTTGCAAAACACTTTTGAGATGTAAAGGCAGCCAAAATTATCAGGTATTTGTGACTTTAGAGCATAGACGAGTGAGAGGCAACCTGATAGAAGCTTATAAAAATTATGCATGACATGGAGAAAGTGAAAAGAGAAAAGTTTCCCCTCTTCTCTCATAACACTAAAAGTGATGCACAGCCAGCGAAGCTGAATGTTAAGAGGACTTATTGCAAACTGCTTTTATCCAGGGTTTCCTGTTGGCCTTGATATTAATTTTCCTTCTACCTACAATTACTCACAAACTGTGATTCATCAGTCGTATGTTATATGAATGCACATGTGTCATTCTACTTCTCCCTTTTGCTGTGGATGCTTCAGCGCAAGCCGCCAACACGGAATAATTCGGCAAGAAACAAAAACGGGCCGTCAACGGAGAAACGGCCACTTCCTTCAAGAAAGTCCTTGTGGCGAGCAGAGGGCAGGCGTTACCTGTTGCTGGCGGCTGGGGTAGTTTTCTGGGCTGGCTTTGTAGAAAGGCCACTGGTCGTGGGCATAGTTGTACACCCATTCGCAGAAGTGATTGGCGATGTCGAAGCCCCTGCAGGGAGAGACGGAGGGAGGGTGAAGCTCAGCCCACTGGACTCTGTGGCTGAGCATCAAGCCAGGATCACACCCGCCCCTCCAATACGGGCAGGTCCCTCCAGTTGGCCTGCTGCAGGGCTGGGGCGTGGGACGCTTGCCAACGGGCTTCACTGGAATGAAACCTCTTTTGAGAGTTTCATGGTGGGAAAATGCCCCATCAGTAGTGGGGCAGCAGGTCTGTCCCCCCCCCATTTTTCCTTGGCACAAAGAAATCCAGAGGCCTGCCTGGTTAAGGGGTCACCGTGCCAAGCCCGGCCCTGCGGTCATTGCCAGGCCTCTTGCCACCAATAATAATAATTTATTATTTATACCCCGCCCATCTGGCTGGGTTTCCCCAGCCACTCTGGGCGGCTTCCAACAGAACACTAAAATACATTAACCTATTAAACATTAAAAGCTTCCCAAAACAGGACTGCCTTCAGATGTCTTCTAAAAGTTTGGTAGTCGTTTTTCTCTTTGACATCTGGTGAGAGGGCGTTCCACAGGGTGGGTGCCACTACCAAGAAGGCCCTCTGCCTGGTTCCCTGTAACTTGGCTTCTCGCAATGAGGGAACCGCCAGAAGGCCCTCGGCGCTGGACCTCAGTGTCCGGGCAGAAGGATGGGGGTGGAGACGCTCCTTCAGGTCTACTGGACCGAGGCCGTTTAGGGCTTTAAAGGTCAGCACCAACACTTTGAATTGTGCTCAGTACTGGGAGCCAGTGTAGGTATTTCAAGACCGGTGTTACGTGGTCTCGGCGGACGCTCCCAGTCACCAGCCTAGCTGCCGCATTCTGGATTAGTTGTAGTTTCTGGGTCACCTTCAAAGGTAGCCCCACGTAGAGCACATTGCAGGAGTCCAAGCGGGAGATAACTAGAGCATGCACCACTCTTGCGAGACAGTCTGTGGCAGGGAGGGTCTCATCCTGCGTACCAGATGGAGCTGATAAACAGCTGCCCTGGACACAGAATTGACCTGCGCCTCCATGGACAGCTGTGAGTCCAGAATGACCAAGTCCCTATGTCTGCCACCCGCTTCCCTCCCTGCCCTCTGCCCTCACCCCCAGCTCACCGGTAGTTGTAGCTGCTGTACTCGAAGTCGATCAGCATGAGACGGTCAGAGGTGGCGGACTCACGCCCAGCCAGGAGCAGGATGTTCCCTGGGTTGTAGGGAGAGAAGGAGGAAGAGAAGAAGGCATCAGCGGCCACTCGCCATGGCAGCTATGCGCTCCACGTCCCTCCAGTGTCAAGGGCAGCGTAGTGTAGTGGTTAAGAGAGGTGGACTCGTAATTTGGTGAACCGGGTTCGATTCCCCGCTCCTCCACATGCAGCTGCTGGGTGACCTTGGACCAGTCACACTTCTCTGAAGTCTCTCAGCCTCACTCACCTCACAGAGTGTTTGTTGTGGGGGAGGAAGGGAAAGGAGATTGTGAGCCACTTTGAGACTCCTTCGGGTAGTGATAAAGTGGGATATCAAATCCAAATTCTTCTTCTCTTTTTATAGTTATATTTATTTATATCCCACCTTTCCCTCCCCCCCCCCGACAAGAACTCAAGGCAGCTCAGTTGAAACAGAATTTGTGGGGAAGCAATTGTTAAACGCACCCACATTTTGTAGGTATAGATAATACTGTATGTACATTTTAGATGTGAATATGTATGTGTAACAAAACATGTCTCTCCCATCTCCGTCTGTATTTCTCCAATGGTTTGATTTCACTCCCAAAAGTGCATTCTGCCCCTGTATCCTGAGACAGATGGTTGCCAACAAAAATTGTGCACAGTGTATGTCTCCCTCTGTGTGATCTACAAAAACATACAGATAATTCCAAGAAAAACAGCCCTCTCTTTAAAAGCAACCAGTTCCCCAAAGCCTGTTCGTACAAGGGCAGTATTCATCTGCTGAATAGGGATTCTATATCTGCTGCTGTAGGTATTCATCTGCTGGCGGAAGGAGAGCAAGGAGGGAGCCCGTCTGGCTTCCCTAGGCAGGGGGCTCCAAAGACTGGGAGCTGCCACCAATAAGGCCCTGTCTTGCGTCTCTACCCAGTATGCCTGTGAGGGGGATCGGAATGAAAAAAGGGCCTCCTCTGGAGCTCTCAGAGCCCAGTCAGGTTCATATGAGGGGACAGGATCTTTCAGTATTCCTCTGGATACTGGTTTCTGGGAGACACAGGTGGAGAGAGCCCTGTGGAACTCAGGTTCGGCTCCCAGAACTGGCCTCAATGGGCCCTTTGGGTCTGATCCAGCTGCAAGGCTCTTTGTATATGGCCTTTGTATATGGCTGCAGGCACTGCGCTGCTCTCACAGCAGAAGGAAGCCAGGGCGGTGTGCCTTGCCCCGCTCTGCTCCAAGGAGCAATCTCAGCATCATTCAGGAGGTGGGGAGTGGGACTCTGAGCACCACCCAATATTCACAGGCCCCTGGCCAGAACCTGGGGGACAGATCACACCACCCCAGCTTCCCTTCCCCCCTTCAGTGTCCTCACCTTCTTGCACATCGTTGTGGCAGAAGACCACGGGGGACGGGGTGGACTCCAGCAGCTCCCTGAAATTCCAGGAGAGAGAGAGAGAAAAGAGAGTTGGAAGAATGAGGAGGGTGTTTGCTTTGCACAGGGGAACCCCCCACCCTGAAACAGAGCAGATTTGCAGAGGGAAAGGGCCCCCCAAAAGAAAACACAGAAAATATTCACATCCACCCCATCAATTCATGGGAGACAAGACGATGGAGTTTTCTCCTGCTCCAGAGGGCAGGATTCAACCCGAACCAATGGATTCAAATGACAAAGAAAGAGATTCCAGCTCAACATTAGGAATGACTTTCTGACAGCAACAGCCATGGAATGGACAACCTTGGAAGGTGGTTGGAATCTCCTTTGTTGGAGGTTTATAAACAGAGGTTGGATGTATGTCTTTCAGGGATTCTTTTGCTGTGTTTCCTGCATCAGAGGGGGTTGGACTAGATGGCCTTTAGGGACCTCACCCGTCTCTACAATTCTGTGATTATCTTGGCCAGAAATGCATCTTCCCTGTTTCGAGGCTGGTTGCCGCTTGCAGCCAGAGGCTAAAGGCATGTCGCTGCTTCAGAGAAGTCTAACAACTGGTCCATTTCCTCTAGAGTTGGAGTCCAGCCCCACTGCTGCCCCAAAGCCTTCTTGGCAGGGGGCGCGTGACGGACAGCAAGGAGCAAGGCATCCCATTACAGACTTGCTAATTCTGACAGGGGGCACAGCACTGACCCAAGGCTCCCGATCCTGTGCCCCACTGCCACCCGCTCACCTGAGGCTGCACATTTCCGCTTCCAAGTTGTACGCCTTGAGCTTATTGAGCTTCTGCAGCTGGGCTTCCTGGGGGAAGGTCAGATCGGAGATCTGCCTCAAGTACCTGCCAACAGGGGGAAAGGAGAATCGGTCAGTCACTGGCTTTCTCCAGCCACAACCCAACAGGCTGTGATGGCCTGGGACTCGGGCTCGGGCTCGGACTCGGAGCCAGAGGAGTCTCAGTCTGCACCGGATCCTTTGCCTCAGGCATCATCTCAACCGAGTCTGGGGCCTGATTCTGAAGAGTCCCAGTCTGCACAGGTTCCCCTGCAACAAGCACCAGCAGGACCGAGTCGGGGCCTGAGCCTGCCTTGGCTTCAGATGCGGGGATGACCTCATTGCCTCCATCTGGGCCTTCTTTCTTTTTATATATACAGTGGTACCTTGGGTTACAGATGCTTCAGGTTACAGATGCTTCAAGTTACAGACTCCTCTAACCCAGAAATATTACCTCGGGTTAAGAACTTTGCTTCAAGATGAGAACAGAAATCGTGCTCCGGCGGCACGGTGGCAGCAGGAGGCCCCATTAGCTAAAGTGGTGCTTCAGGTTAAGAACAGTTTCAGGTTAAGAATGGACCTCCAGAACTAATTAAGTTCTTAACCTGAGGTACCACTGTATATATATATATATTTAACATTTTTATTAACATATAAAACACATACGTATACATTTACGCAATACACGTACACAACACACTACCTTCTTTTCATAACATAAAACATACCTACATTACTCTATATATTACCTACCTATACTGTACATTCCTGCCAACCTAGCAGTTCGAAAGCACGTCAGAGTGCAAGTAAATAAATAGGTACCGCTCTGGTGGGAAGGTAAACGGCGTTTCCGTGTGCTGCTCTGGTTCGCCAGAAGCGGCTTAGTCCTGCTGGCCACATGACCCGGAAGCTGTACGCCGGTTCCCTCGGCCAGTAAAGCGAGATGAGCGCCGCAACCCCAGAGTCGGACACGACTGGACCTAATGGTCAGGGGTCCCTTTACCTTTTATACTGTACATACCTACACACCTACCCCACACGGACACCCACCAAGTGACTTGACTTCTAGCCGTTCTTGTTACGCTACTTTACTTTTCCAAGTAGCCTAAAAGCACTTCGTTATTTCTTTAATCTCTTCTTCTGTCTTGACTTTACTCTCCTTTCACTAATCATTTTCTGCATTCACACAATATCTGTCAGAAATTCTACTTTTTCCACATAAATGTTGATGTATTCCTTAAAGATAGCCCACTCCTTATTCGCTTTTTGTACCATTTCTCCTCTTATCCTCCCTGTTAGTTCGGCAATATGGAAGTATTCCATCATTTTAGATAACCAGTCTGTTTTAGTTGGGACGCTGCTGCTTTTCCAATTTTTGGCAATCAATAACCCTGCTGCAGTAGTTGCATACATAAAATATTGGTCTGACTGTTCTTTTTATTTCCTCTGTCATGATACCTAGGAGAAAGGATTCCGGGTTGTCTAGCCTGCAGCTTTCAAAAGCGCAAGGAGCCTTACTTCTCCATCGTCCCGAACATCCACTTGGGCTGCTTATTGAAGGGCATCACCATCTCGTGGAAGCGAGCCATCTTCGTGGCGATCTCCCCCGAGATGCTGGGGTCGGGCAAGTCCTCCGTGGTCAGGCGCCGGCTCTGCGGGGAAGAGACACGAGCGGCATGAGAGCCTCTTCCTCTCCCACCCAAAGGAAGCCAATTCTCTCTGCGAGCAATAACTCCGTGGGCACCTGCCCCAGAGGTGTGGGGACCCCTGCGCAACAGAGCGCAGAAACAGCAGGCAAGAAAGCATCTTTTGAGAGTCCGTATCACGGGGGGAGGAAGTTTGGGTGTGCGTGTCTGGGGCCACTAACCCATAGCCAGAAAATGAAGGAGGGCATTGTCTTGGACCCAGGTTCCAATGTCTGCATGTTGGAAACATCCACAAGCGGACCAGCCTACCTCACAGGGCTGCTGTGGTGAGAACACTGGACAGCCACCCTGTACAAACCATTCCTTAGAATTGCAGCTTGCACAACCCATTAAGGAAGATAATATGACACTGGCTCCCGGTGGAGTACAGGATCAGGTTTAAGGTGATGGTTTTAACATTCAAAGCCCTATACAGCCTAGGACCCTCATACCTACGGGACCGCCTCTCCTGGTATGTCCCATGGAGGAACTTACGGTCTTCAAACAAAAACATCTTGGAGATCCCGGGCCACAGGGAGGTTAGGCTGGCCTCAACCAGAGCCAGGGCTTTTTCAGCCATGGCCCTGATCTGGTGGAACAACAGACTAGGGCCCTGCGGGACTTGACATCTTTCCACAGAGCCTGCAAGACAGAGCTGTTCCACCAGGCCTTTGGCCAACACACAGTCTGACCCCCTCATCCTGTAATCCTCATAGAACTCTAGCCCAATTGTTGCCATTAATTTGATTCTGAATTGATTTTAGAATGTATTTCAATTAATTGATTGTGATTTTATTTAAACTGTGTTGTTTTTACTGTTGCTAGCCGCTCTGAGCCCGGCTTTGGCTGGGGAGGGCGGGATATAGAAAATTATTATTATTATGACATTCAAAGCGGAAACCATTAATTGCATTTATTCAAAGCCCAATTAAAACTATTTAGTTCAGGCTCCCTCAAACTTGGCCCTCCAGATGTTTTGAGACTACAATTCCCATCACCCCTGACCACTAGGGATCATGGGAATTGTAGGCCAAAAACATCTGGAGGGCCGAGTTTGAGGAAGCCTGATTTAGTTTAATTAATTCCAACAAACCTGATGAACTTGATCCAGCTTTTCCCAGTCTGAAAGCCATTTACACCTCCCATATTCCTTCTGCCAGCCCCTCAGGTAATCCCACCCACCCCACGAACTGCTGACCCAGGGCACAGCCAACAACCCACCGGGATATATTCCTCCAGGCGCCCCTGGGGGAAGATGCCGTAGAGTCGCGGTCCCAGCATCCGCTCGGCCAGGATGGCAAACATGACGCTCTCGAGAACCAGCGAGTCGACCCCCTGCGGGAGAGAGAAAGGGAGTGGGGTCAGATTCGTCCCTTGCCGCCACCCCCGAAGAGAGAGGGTGTTGCACAGCCCTGGCAGAGAAAGACGTGCAGATCATAGAACTGTAGAGTTGGAAGGGACCCTGACGGTAATTTGACAGTCAAATGGCCTCAGCAGGGAAGGCAGCAGAATTGTGGGGCCTCCAAACCCTAGAGGGAAAGAGAAGACAAAAAGGATTTGAGATCAGGCTGGCCACAAACGAGACCCTGAACTGGCCTAAGAACAGAAGAAGAGCCTGCTGGATCAGACCAATGGCCCATCGAGTCCAGCATCCTGTTCTCACAGTGGCTGACCAGATGCCTCTTTGGGAAAACCTGCAAGCCGGATTCAAGCACCAGAGCAGCACCAGAGCAGAGTGGTACCTATTTATCTACTTGCCCTTTGAGGTGCTTTTGAACTGCTAGGTTGGCAGGAGCAGGGACCGAACAACGGGAGCTCACCCCGTAGCAGGGATTCGAACCGCCGACCTTCGGATCGGCAAGTCCTAGGCTCTGTGGTTTAACCCACAGCGCCACCCACATCCTAAAGCGGTTTACAACATGTCAAAACATCAAATTTTAAAAATCCAGAATACAGTGGAGTCTCAGGTTACGTTGCCTCCGGCTTATATCACCCTCGGCTTGAGACTAGCACAAACCCGGAAGTACTGAAACGGGTTACTTCCGGGTTTGTGTCATTCGCAAAGAAGTGCAAAATCGCATGTGCAGACGCGATGCTTTGGGTTGTGTCGTTTCTGGGTTGCGGCGGGACCTCTGGAACGGATCCCCATCGTAACCCGAGGTTCCACTGTAAAACAAATTCAAGCTTCAAGGAAAATATTTCAGATCCTTCTCTAAGTGACATTTTGCTTTCCTCAGTCGCCTACCCAGCGTACAGAGATTTCCACGTGGTCGCAGATGAACCCGTTGCCAGTTGCAAAATGCGCCTGGCTAATTTCTAACACTGCTCTTGTGAGAGGCATCCCCAATCCCTGAACAAGCTTCAACTTCTGCTCTTTATGCAACCAGAACTGGAGGAGGATCGAGATCCGCCCACCCAGGCTGCCCCCAAGAGACAGTGGTAAACAGCAGAAGAGGGCCAGTATCCACACAAGACGCCATCTGGGGTAGGAGTGCAAATTGCAGAGGAGAGCCCCAGTTCTTGCTGGATCTTCAAATGAGGGGCAGGGCTGCATTTAGACACCTCCCTGCTCTTGACTAAAGTTTCCTGCAAGGTGCTGTCGGCGCTACATCAGTTCCTCTTCAGCCCCTGGGGAGCCAGCACAGAGAAGGCCACGCCAAGGGGTTGGGAACCCAGAGCACCAGGACCAGAAGATCTCACCTGGAGGATGACTCCGTAGATACGCAGGAGAACTTGGCGTGGTTCATCTTCCGCAGTCACAATGTGATCCGGGAGGGTGCACTTGTAGAGGAGGTTGCTCAGCCCCCCACTGTGGAGAAAGCACAACCCAGGAGGGGAGGAAGAGTCAGAAATGGGGAGGGCAGGTGGAGACTGAAGAACACCAGAACTGGCAGGGAGAAAGAGCCTCCAGGCAGGTAAGCCAGCAATAACCTCCTTCCTCAGGAGGCCAAACAACCCCCCTCCCAAGTGTCTGTGTGCTCATGCTCAGACTTTACTAATGCAAGAACAGCCTCCTAGATCAGGCCAATCGCCCACAAGGGCCAAGCAGATGCCCCAACAGAAAACCGGTAGTAGTAGTAGTAATAATAATAATAATAATTTATTACTTATACCTTGCCCATCTGGCCAGACCTCTCCAGCCACTCTGGGCAGCTCATAACAGAATATTAAGAACACAATAAAACATCAAACATTAAAAACGACCCTAAACAGGGCTGCCTTCAGATGTCTTCTAAAAGTCAGATACAGTCATACCTCGGGTTACAGACACTTCAGGTTGCGTTTTTTCCGGTTGCGGACCGCCGAAACCCGGAAGTACCAGAATGGGTTACTTCCAGGTTTTGGAAGTCACGCATGCACAGAAGCGCTGAATTGAAACCCACGCATGCCCAGATGCACCGCTGTGTGTTGCGAATGTGTATCCCACACGGATCACATTCGCAACCCGAGCGTCCACTGTAGTTGTTTATTTCCTTGACATCTGATGGGAGGGCGTTCCACAGAGCGGGCGCCACCACTGAGAAGGCCCTCACCCTGGTTCCCTGTAACCTCACTTCTCACAGGGAGGGAACCGCCAGAAGGTCCTCAGAGCTGGACCTCCATGTCCGGGCTGAAAGATGGGGGTGGAGATGCTCCTTCAGGTATACTGGACCGAGGCCGTTTAGGGCTTTAAAGGTCAGTACCAACTTTAAAGGTCAGTATCAACATGATGTGGGTGGCGCTGTGGACCTAATGGTCAGGGGTCCCTTTACCTTACCTTGGGTTACAGACACTTCAGGTTGTGTTTTTTTGGGTTACGGACGGTTTCAGCCGTCGCACATGCACAGAAGCGCTATATCGCGCATGCGCAGAAGTGCCAAATCGCAACCCACGCATGCGCAAACCCGCCGCTGCAGGTTGCGAACGTGCATCCTGAATGGATCATGTTTGCAACCTGAGCGTCCACTGTATATATAAAAAAATGAAAGCTGCTAGCTAGACTACCCCAGTTGTGGGTAGGGCACTGGGAGAACATTACCAGTGACTACTTGACACAATGGCTCAGCACTGCCTCTACAGCTGGAGGCGGCAATGTTTCTGAATCCCAGTTGCTGGAAGACGCATTAGGGGAGAGTTGCTCCTGGGCTCAGATCCTTATGTTTTATGATATGAAAATTAGGTAGTGTGTTGTGTACATGTATATGTATGTGTTTTATATGTCAATAGAATATAATAAAAAAGGGGGGAAGCAAAAGTCGTCTCCACTGTGCGGGCAAAAAAATGTCAATTTTAGCTACTCCCCAGGAGATGTTCTGCCCTCCTTCAATGCCCTGTTGTTTGCCAATCAGGCCGGCAGCCCCCACTCCAGCCTCTGCCCAGCCATGCTCTGTACTGGGCAGGGCTCTGGCTGTGTGTGAAGCATTCCTGGAATGCCTGAGAAGGAGACATTGACCTGTAGGCCTGCTGTGACACATCCCACAGCAGAAAGGAACAATTGACCCACAACCCTCCTCCTCTGGGTGCAGGAAAGGCGCAGAGCCTGCAAGGAAGAAGTGAGTCATTTTCCGGAGAGCTGAGCTGTCCAGCTGCAAGAGCAGCAGCAGCAGCAAAGAATAATAATATAATAATAAATTTTATTTATACCCTGCCCACCCCAGCCAAGACCGGGCTGAGGGCAGCTAACAACTGATAATAAAAACAAGTTGATTGAAATACAACTTAAAAAACAAGATTAAAGTACAACATTAAAACATTCAAGAAGCAGGCCAGAAGGATTTATATCTCTCTATATATACAGGAATGTAATTGCAAGTGCCTACGGCTTCAAATATCTGAAGGGCTGTGACGTGGAAGATGGAACAAGGTTACAAGGAGCAACGGCTTCAAGTTACAAGATAGGAGATTCCGGCTCAACATCAGGAAGAGCTTTCCGGAGGCAAGAGATGTTCGACAAGAGAAGGGGCTCCCTCTGGAGATTCTGGGCTCTCCTTCCTGGGAAGGAAGTTGGGTGGCTCTGTTTGAGAATCCCTGGCAAATCAGCCACCCAACCTCCGCTTAAAAAGCCTCCAGCGAGATCCCACTTCCGAACAGCTCTTGCCAGCAGAAGGTTTCTTCTTCCAGGTGTATTTAGTCAGGGTCTTGTTTCCTGGAACTTGAAGCCACTGGTTGGGTCCTACTCACCTGAGCAGGGGGAAACAAGCTTGCAAAACCACACAACAACCCTGTGAGGTGGGTCAGGCTGACGGAAGACAGCGACTGGCCCTCACAGGGAGCTTCATGGCAGAGTTGCAGGGGGATTCGAACCCTGATCTGTCTGCGGTTCTATTCTGACACTCTAACCATTACACCGCACTGCCTCTCCTCCCCATTTAACCTCCCCCCCAACAGCCCTGCCACTGAGAGGCAGTGACCAGACCCCAAGGCCACCCTATGGCTGAGAGGCAGAACTTGGAACTCTGCTTTCCCCCAGGTCCTAGTCTTTGTTTGACCCCCCACGCCAACCCTTCCAGGTAAGCTAGGCTGGGAGGGGTGGTAAGAGCTCCCAAGGTTCATGGCATCAAACTTCACTCCCTCCCAGGTCCTGGTCCAGTGCTCTAACCATTGTTCTGCACTGCCTCTCCTCCCCATTTCACCCCATGCCAACCCTTCCAGGTAGGCCAGGCTGGGAGAGGTGGTGCCCGGCCCTCAAGGTCCATAGCATCAAGCCCTGCTCTCTCCCAGGTCCTGGTCCAGCGCTCTAACCATTGCTCCGCACTGCCCATTTCACCCCCACGCCAGCCCTGCGAGGTTGGCTAGCCTGAGGTTCTAGTCCCATTTCAACCCCCCATACACACAAAGAGCAACCCTGCGAGGTTGTTTCACGGGCGAGATTCGAACCCCGCTCCCTCCTCGGGGCTCTTCTCTGAAGCCCAGGTCTGGAAAGCCGGTGCGCCGCTATTCCACGCTCTACGGCAGAGGCGGCGAGTGGAGAGAGGCTGACGTCACGAGGTGGGCGCGGCTCTTGGGCGCATTACGGCGGTGGGGGCGGGGCTCACCTGACGGGGACGATGCCGAGGTCTTCGGGCGCGGCCAGGCAGCGCCAAGCGCCGGCCAGGAACTCCCGGCACCAGAGGAAGGCGCGGAGGCGCGTGGGCCCGGGCACGGCCGGGGAGCCCCGGGGCGAGCTGGGCACGGCGAAGTCCCCTCCGGACCCGTTTCCCTCAGGCGACTCCATCCCGCGGCCCGCTCGCCTGCGCTGGCCGGAGCCCGCCAATCGGAACGCCGCTCGCCTCAGCGCCTCGGCCAATGGCGGACGCGCCGGGCCTTCGCCCCGCCCACCGGGCCCCGGCCCGCCCAATCGCCTCTCCGTCGCTCGGACGGCCCCTTCCCGGCTCCTTTCGCTCTCATTCGCCGCGCGGTTCTCCCTGATTGGCCTCTCGCGGCGTCAACGACGACGGAGCTGCTGACGGAGAGGGGGGCGCGGCCTTGCTGAGGCCCCACCCCGCAGCCCCGCGGCCAATCCGGAGCCGCCGCTCCAGACCCGCCTCTGGCGCGGGGGGCCAATCACAGCGGTCAGGGAGAAGGGAAGCCTGCGCGCGGGAGACGCGTGTTCGAGTGCTCGTGGGAACGCGCAGGCGGGTCGGGGTCGGGCTTGGGGGCTCCGGCCAAGCTTCTGGGACTGACGGTGGGTTCAGCTTCTGCAGCCCCAGTGCTTGAGATATAGAGCATGGGGTGAGGTGGGGGGGCAGGGCCGGATTGAGGTTGGATGAGGCCCTCAGCTCCTGAAGGTCATGGGGCCCTTTCTATGTCCAGCTGTCCTTTGCCAACAAGAAATTGCCGCTGTTTTTTGTGTTCAGTATATGCTAGATGGTCATTTATGGACCTAATAGGTATCTCAAGCCATTTGCACATCACAAAAGATGTATTTTATCAAAGTAATTGTTGAACTGAAATACATTTAAGAAGAAGTATATTAATAGTGAAATGATGATTAAATAAGAAACTTAATAATGCAAACACATTGGCATTTGGCAATAACAAAAGTTCCTTTCGAAACAGTTTACTAAGACTCGTAATCTAGTCTCTAGAAACTTTGCTATAACATGAAATAATAATAGTTGTAAATATATGATGTAAACTACTAATAATTATAAAGAGCAGAACGTAGGCACCCTATATATAGAAATGACTATAGACTGTGTAGGATGAAAGACAAGCTGTGAAGCTTTGTGTATTCAGCAAATATGATGTCCAACACTGAACAGTGATTCTGGATATTGACTATCGTTTCGTAGTCAATATCAGTGATATTTGAGGGAGCAGGCTAGCAGGCGGGGCCCGTGACTTACATCATAGGAGCCTCCACAACACAAGACACTGTTGCTGTATGTAGCTTTTATTTTATTGGTTTTTGTATCTAATATTTTGGAAATGTACATCCAGGGTTTTTTCCCTTAAAAATTTTTGGGGCCCCCAAGAGAGTGGGGCCCTAAGCTAGAGCTTGTTTAGCTTATATGTAAATCTGGCACTGGTGGGGGGGGGCAACATCTGGGGTCCGGCCAGGTATTCTGGCCCTCAGAGCCTGTGTCTGGAGGGGCGGACGCAGCTCCCGCCACTGAAAACCGTTTAAGGGAAAGGGCGAGTAAGAGGCAACACAAGAGAAGTGTATAAAATAAAGCCTATGACATGGAGGGAAGCCTCCCCCCCCCCCCCGCTTTTCTCCTAACACTAGGACTCGTCGCAAAGGAAGTAAAGGTAAAGGTACCCCTGCCCGTTCGGGCCAGTCTTGCCAGACTCTAGGGTTGTGCGCTCATCTCACTCTATAGGCCGGGAGCCAGCGCTGTCCGCAGACACTTCCAGGTCACGTGGCCAGCGTGACAAGCTGCATCTGGCGAGCCAGCACAGCACACGGAACGCCATTTACTTTCCCACTAGAAAGCGGTCCCTATTTATCTACTTGCACCCGGGGGTGCTTTGGAACTGCTAGGTTGGCAGGCGCTGGGACCGAGCGACGGGAGCGCACCCCGCTGCGGAGATTCGAACCGCCGACCTTTCGATCGGCAAGCCCTAGGCGCTGAGGCTTTTACCCACAGCGCCACCCGCGTCCCGACGCAAAGGAAAGTCTTCCACAACATAGTGCATAGTTTGGGACTCTGTAACTCCCTGCCACAGGAGGCAGAGACAGCTAACAATGCACATTGCTTTTGAAGAGGATTAGACAAATTCATGGAGGAGGAGAGGGCTATCCAGGGCCTATGCTCTGAGGCAGCCGTGCTCCTGAGTCCTAGTTTCTGGAAGCTGCTAGAGGGGAGAATTGCTCTTGCGCTCGGATTCTGCTTGCGGTTTTCCCACAGGCATCTGATCAGCCATTGTGAGAGCCAGATGCTGGACTAGATGGGCCCCCTTTGGCCCAATCCAGCAGCATCTTTTTAGGTTCTTAAATTTAGACAAACAGAAGCAGAGCAACGCTGGTGATGGGGTGTTAAAATGTGTCTGGAATGGGTCACGTTTATCCAGAAAGTCCTACCTCACCTTTCCGTTCCTTGGGTGTCTGTTTTTAACTTCTTGATGGCTTTATGTTATGGTTTTATTGCTGTAAACTGCTTTGATATATTTTTCTTTTACAATAAAAAGGTAAAGGGACCCCTGACCATTAGGTCCAGTTGTGGCTGACTCTGGGGTTGCGGCGCTCATCTCACTTCACTGGCCAAGGGAGCCGGCGTACAGCTTCCGGGTCATGCGGCCAGCATGACTAAGCCGCTTCTGGTGAACCAGAGCAGCACACGGAAACGCTGTTTACCTTCCCGCTGGAGCGGTACCTATTTATCTGCTTGCACTTTGAGGTGCTTTCGAACTGCTAGGTTGGCAGGAGCAGGGACTGAGCAACGGGAGCTCACCCCTTTGCGGGGATTCGAACCGCCGACCTTCTGATCGGCAAGTCCTAGGCTCTGTGGTTTAACCCACAGTGCCACCCGCTTCCCATTTTACTATATAGCAGTATTCAAATATTTTTTTATATATAAATTATTCCCCCTAAGGTTCGTAGCCAGAGGGTGATTTTGCCAAACTCACCTGCCTTGGGACAACAGGGAAACTGACCAGCTCCCTGCATACAATGAGAGAATTCTCTGCAATGCTGGTTCCATGGCAGACCTGTGGTTTGGGTAGTGGGGACACCTTGGTGTGCAGGGATTTGCAAAGAGTTTCCCAGGACCTTGAAGACACCTGCACTGGATCATCTTATTTCTCTCTTTTGAACTTTGCTGTTTTCTTCCAGATGCCCGCAAACGTGGAGATCAAGGCGCGGGTTCGGGACCGGGCAGAGCTACTAAGGAACGCTGAGCGGCTGAGCGGATCCCCAGGCTGTGTCATTCTTCAGACAGACACTTTTTTTCCTGCCCCCAACGGGCGACTGAAACTTCGGGACTTCAGGGTGAGTGAGCCGACACAGATGGGGGAATTTCCGTGCTTAGATGGAGGGTGTCTCTGAACTCTGATAATCTGCTTCTTGGTCTAGTCAGAGCAGTGGTTCTCAGAATAAAAATTAGCTTGCGCCACACCAATTTTTTAAATTGATAAGAAATACATGGGAAAACGAAAAGATACAACTCCTAGCAGTGCTTGATTTATAACGTAGAACACAACTTCTTTAGAATATAATAATGGGGCATCCAGGGGTGTAAAACGATGCAACTGCATAAGAACATGAATCATTCCCAAAATAGAATTATAAATGAGCCTCTTACGTAGGTACCTTAAATATGCATACATACTCAATGAGAGGTGTGAGTGGGCTTGCTTGTTTGCCGGATAATCTCATTTATATTAGGTTTAATTTGAGACAAACAAACTCTCTTCATCTACACAAAGAAGCCTTTCTCTTTTCTAAGCTTTCAGATTGGTCAGAGTTGAAAATCCATGTTCACAATAATATGACATGGAGAACTGTAGAAGAATGGCCAATGCTCTTGAATATATCTATATCTATCTATCTATATAATAAATGATACTATGCTATACTGTACTACATCAAAATATTTGAATGTTTCTTTGATTATCCTTGAATCTCCCTGCCACACCAATGTGGCACTCCACTCCCTTTGAGAACCACTGGGTCATACAATAGAGAGGGTTGTTTTGCCTGTGCCTACTGCACACAGGTAAACATCTCTTTTTATTGCCCCACCCACTTTCACCTCTGGCTTCACCCAGCATTGACACGGGTGGCACTGTGGGTTAAACCACAGAGCCTAGGACTTGCCGATCAGAAGGTCGGTGGTTCAAATCCCCGCGATGCAGTGATCTCCCGTTGCTCAGTCCCTGCTCCTGCCAACCTAGCAGTTCGAAAGCACATCAAAGTGCAAGTAGATAAATAGGTACCACTCCAGCGGGAAGGTAAACGGCGTTTCCGTGCTCTGGTTCGCCAGAAGTGGCTTAGTCATGCTGGCCACATGACCTGGAAGCTGTACACCAGCACCCTTGGCCAATAAAGCGAGATGAGCGCCGCAACCCCAGAGTCGGTCACGACTGGACCTAATGGTCAGGCGTCCCTTTACCTTTACCTTACTGCACACAGGTAAACATCTCTTTTTTATTGCCCCACCCACTTTCGCCTCTGGCTCCACCCACCATTGACACGTGGCCTTTGAGCTGAAGATGGGTCCCCAGCCCTGGCCTTGAACTTCCAACTGCTGCCCGATTTCCCCTGCTTTATTAGACTGACCTCACAAGCGAGCCGTCAGCCACCAGGAGACCAAAGCTCAAACTCTGCGGGTGGGTGGATAAATTATTAGACAGGAAATCTATCGTCAGTCCAAGGGTGAGGCCATTCTGGAGTTCTCTTAGCTCAGAACGGTCGAAGTCAAGAGCCTGATAACCATCTCTAGTAGTACTTTAAATCTCTTCTCAAGGATCCTTTCAGTTTCCAGAGTGCTTTGTGGACTCGTATGATTTTTCTTCCCAAAGATCTTGTGAGGGAGAGGCCAGTACCCATTTTTACAGGTGGGGAGCTGA
This sequence comes from Podarcis siculus, assembly GCA_034642415.1. Classification (NCBI taxonomy): domain Eukaryota; kingdom Metazoa; phylum Chordata; class Lepidosauria; order Squamata; family Lacertidae; genus Podarcis; species Podarcis siculus. Next base: position 460,698 of record JAXCMG010000082.1, read on the forward strand.
AAAATCTCCGTCCCTTTTAGGTAGTGGTGATTGAAAAGCCACATTTGCAAGAGAAAGAAGATTCTTTTTATCACATGTGGTGGTCTTGTAGTAAGGTTAAAGCTTACTGGGAAATGATGCATAATGAATTGAAAAGGATGTTTAAAATAACCTTTGTAAAAAAACACCAGATGCTTTTCTTTTGGGAATTATAAGGACAGAACTACCTAAAAGGTATAGAAATTTATTTATGTATGCGACAACAGCAGCAAGAATGTCACTCGCCCAAAAGTGGAAAGAAGCAAAAGGTAGAATGGATACAAAAACCTAGGGAATATGCAGAAATGGTGAAACTTACTGGAAGAATAGGAAATCAAGATAACAAACTGTTTAAAAAGAATGGAAATGGTTTGTTGAATATTTATAAACACACTGTAAACAGATAAGAACATAGGCAGGATTATGGCAGTAACCTGCAGTTTTATAAGAATATATATTTAAAGTAGATGAATAAATGAGTAAGTTAATTTGGAGTATGCAGAAAATATAAGAAATAAATTTAAGGAACTGCAGAAAGAGGGGGAAGGAAGAAATGTTAAAATAATTGTAAATTTATTGAAGTGTTTAAAATTGATAATCATAAATAAAAAGAAAAGATAAGCCACATTTGCAAAAATGAAATTATAATAATAATAATTTTATTATTTATACACCACCCTGGAGGGGGAGGGAATCCATTTGTGGCATGTTGCATTTCTTCTCAGACTGAATTCTGGGAAATAGGACGGTGCAGGGGCGGGGGGAAGAGGGGCATATTTCACATCCTGATGAATGAAAATGGTCATGCCATGAACTTCCTTTCCTCTTGGGGAGGCGGCTGTTTCGTCTCCCGTGGGCTGATGCTAAATCTTCTCTTCCCAGGACGGCCGTGGGCAGCTGGTCTTTTACAACCGCTCTGACACCAAAGGCCCCAAGCTCTCGCATTACGTCATCTCACCCACGGATGATCCCACCGGACTTACGGTAATTACTTCTGGGGGGGAGCTGTTTCTCGCTGTGCTTTCTAAGGGCTCCTGGATGCTGCCCAGCAGCTTGCCTGGATGGGGGCTCTCTAATAATAATAATAATAATAATAATAATAATAATAATAATAATAATAACAACATTTATTTATACCCCGGCCATCTGGCTGGGTTTCTGCAGCCACTCTGGGCAGCTTCCAACAGAATTTTAAAATACAATAGTCTATTAAACATTAAAAGCTTCCCTAAACAGGGCTGCCTTCAGGAAGGACAGATCCTGAAGCTGAGGCTCCAAGACTTTGGCCACCTCATGAGAAGAGAAGACTCCCTGGAAAAGACCCTGATGTTGGGAAAGATGGGGGGCACAAGGAGAAGGGGACACAGAGGACGAGATGGTTGGATAGTGTTCTCGAAGCTACCAGCATGAGTTTGACCAAACTGCGGGAGGCAGTGGAAGACAGGAGTGCCTGGCGTGCTCTGGTCCAGGGGGTCACAAAGAGTCAGACACGACTAAACGACTAAACAACATATCGTACATAAGAAGAGCCTGCTGGATCAGGCCAATGGCCCAACTAGTCCAGTGTCCTGTTCTTGCAACCAGATGCCTGAGCTCAAGAGCCCTCTCCGCTCCCGTGGTTTCCAGAATCATTGCTACCTCCAGCCGTGGAGGCAGAACATAAGCACCAATGCCTGGTAGTCATCAAGAGCCCTCTCCTCCTCTGTGAATTTGTCCATTCCTCTTTTAAAGCCATCACGTTGGTGGCCATCCCTGCCTCCTATAGCAGGGAGTTCCATAGTTTAGCTCTGCTTTGCATGAAGAAGGACTTCCTTTTCTTTGTCCTGAATCTTCCATCATTCAGGGTCCTTGGATGTCCACCAGTCCTAGTGTGAGGAGAGAGGGAGAAAAGCTTTTCTCTATCCCCTTTTCCACACTGTGCATAACTTTATAAATGCCTATTGTGTTTTATATACAGTGGTCCCTTGGTTCTCAAACTTTAATCCGTTCCGGAAGTCCGTTCCAAAACCAAAGCATTCCAAAACCAAGGCGCGCTTTCCCTTAGAAAGGAATGCAAAATGGATTAATCCATTCTAGACTTTTAAAGACAACCCCTAAAACAGCAATTTAACATGAATTTTACTATCTAACAAGACCATTGATTCATAAAATGAAAGCAATAATCAATTTACAGTGGTACCTCGGGTTACATACACTTCAGGTTACATACACTTCAGGTTACAGACTCCGCTAACCCAGAAATATTACCTCGGGTTAAGAACTTTGCTTCAGGATGAGAACAGAAATTGTGCTCCAGCGGTGCAGCGGCAGCAGGAGGCCCCATTAGCTAAAGTGGTGCTTCAGGTTAAGAACAGTTTCAGGTTAAGTACAGACCTCCGGAACGAATTAAGTACTTAACCCGAGGTACCACTGTACTGTACAATAAAATAAATAGGATGGTATTGTAAATGATAAAAATTAAAATTAATTTTTTTTCTTACCTGCACTGATGATAGTCATTGTTTCCGCAGTCACACAATCAATCAATCAATCAATCAATCAATCAGTAGCTGAACTCCACACAGTCACAAAAACAAATTAACCGAAAAAGCCTCAAAAACAAAAACGCAAAATAAATAGCAAAAACAAAAGCGCCAAACTTAATCTGAGATGCAGAGGAGGAGAGCCCTTTCCCAGCTCTGCTCCCTTGAGAGCCTTTAAACGGGTCCAAACTCAGGACCTTTCATGTGGCCTGCACAGGCTGGTTGGTAGACCTGGTGGAGAACCTGATTTATGCATGTGTGAATGCTGCTCTCCCTCTGCCTGACCCCCACTCGCTCTTCCCCTTGCAGGCTGTGCTGTCCCAGGCCCTTGGGGTGCAGGGGACGGTGAAGAAGGAGCGGCGCCTCTACCTGGTGGGCCAGACCCGTGTCCACGTGGATCGCGTGGAAGGGCTGGGCGACTTCATGGAGCTGGAGGTGAGGGTAGCTGGGGGTGCATAGTACCTTTGGGGATCTTTCCAAAGCACTTCCCAGGTGCTAGGTCAGCTGGCGGACGTGAAATTTGGCCCTGGAGGGAGGCATTGCTCAGACAAGAGGCTTGGGAGTTGAGACAGAAGACAGGATTTGGCCTGGAGAAAGGAGCAAAGCGGGATAAAGGCCCAGTGGGATCTGGTTGCACCAGGGGAGAGGGATCTGGTCAAGGTAGCAGGTCCGAGGGGAGGTGGAAGAAATCTAGGCAGGTCAGGGGGACTAAACAGAAGTGCAGGCAGAGTTCTTCCAGCTTCTTTTGGCAAGGGATGCGAGGAAACCAGAAGCCAAGAAACCAAATCAAACCGTCTTGCTAAATTGGGTTCTAGTTATGGAGTTGGGCAGAGAGTCCTCTACAGTGAGGGGAAAAGGTATTTGAACCCTTGCTAAATTTGCCCGTTTGCCCTCTGACGAAGAAATGACCAGTCCATAATTTTAATGGTAGGTTTGTTGTAGTTGTGAGAGACAGAATAACAGCAGGAAACCCCACAGAAACCCAGAAGACAAAAGTCAGAGATTGATGTGCATTCTAATGAGTGAAATCAGTATTTGATCCCTTTGCAAAAGATGACTTAGTACTTGGTGGCAAAACCCTTGTTGGCAATTACAGAGGTCAGACGTTTCTTATAGGTGGCCACACATCTCAGGAGGTGTTTTGTCCCACTCCTCTTTGCAGATCCTCTCCAAGTCAGTAAGATTTCGAGGCTGATGTGTAGCTACTCGAACCTTCAGCTCCCTCCACAGATTTTTGATGGGATTAAGGTCTGGAGACTGGCTAGGCCACTCCAGGACCTTCATGTGCTCCTTCTTGAGCCACTCCTTTGTTGCCTTGGCCGTGTGTTTTGGGTCATTGTCATGCTGGAATACCCATCCTCGACCCATTTTCAATGCCCTGGCTGAGGGAAGGAGGTGCTCATCCAATATTTGACGATACACGGTCCCGTCCATCACACCTTCAATGCGGTGAAGGTGTCCTGTCCCCTTAGCAGAAAAGCACCCCCAAAGCATCATATGTCCCCCTCCATGTTTGACGGTGGGGATGGTGTTCTTGGGGTCGTAGGCAGCATTCCTCCTTCTCCAAACACGGCGAGTTGAGTTGATGCCAAAGAGCTCGATTTTGGTCTCATCTGACCACAACACTTTCACCCAGTTCTCCTCTGGGTCATTCAGATGTGCTATGGCAAACTGCAGACAGGCCTGTACATGTGCTGTCTTGAGCAAGGGGACCTTGCAGGCTCTGCAAGATCTCAGTCCTTCACGGCGTAGTGTGTTACTAACTGTTTTCATGGTGACTATGGTCCCAGCTGCCCTGAGATCATTGACAAGTTCCCCCCGTGTAGTTCTGGGCTGCTTCATCACCGTTCTCCTGATCATTGCAGCTCCATGAGATGAGATCTTGCATGGAGCCCCAGACCAAGGGAGATTGGCAGTTCTTTTGTGTTTGTGAATTATTGCACCGTTGTCACCTTCTCACCAAGCTGCTTGGCAATGGTCTTGTAGCCCAGTCCAGCCTTGGGCAGGTCTACAGTCTTGTCCCTGACATCATTGGACAGCTCTTTGGTCTTGGTCATGGTGGCTGCTTTGGAATCTGCTAAATGGATTGCTTCTGTCGACAGGTGTCTTTTGTACAGGTACTGTAACGAGCTGGGATTACAGGTAAGACCTCTCCCTTACAGCAGGTGCTTCTAATCTCAGCTCCTTACATACAGTGAAGATACCAGGCTGGTTGATGGGGGATCAAATACTATTTCACTCATTATAATGCACATCAATCTCTGACTTTTGTCTTCTGGGTTTTGGGGGTTTTTCCTGTTGTTATTCTGTCTCTCACAGCTACAATAAACCTACCACTAAAATTATGGACTGGTCATTTCTTTGTCAGAGGACAAACGGGCAAATTAAGCAGGGGATCAAATACTCCCCCCCTCACTATATGTTATCTCTGTAGAAGGCAGACAGGTGAGGGGGCAGCACAGGGGTGCTTCCTGTTTAATCGCTGCAGCTCCCTTCCCAGACCTGATGAGGCCCCACCCAGAACCTCCCAGGACTGCAGCAGACTCTGCTCTGAAGATGGACACGCACACTCAGAATGGGCTTCCGTCTAGGTTTTCCACCTCACTGGTAGACCAGCCCACTCGACTCCCCCAAGGGATCTCCCCCTTAGTGCAGCAAACATGGAAGACGTCCCAACAACACGTTACATGGAATCGCCTTTGCTGCCACCAACTTGGATGGCTTTAAAAGAGGGCTGAAGAAACTCATGGAGGGGGAGAGGGATATCGATGGCTACAAGCCAGGAGAGCTAGACTCTGCCTGCATTTTTGGAGGCAGTAAACGCTTCTGAATCCCAGTTGCTTGAAACTTCAGGAGGGGAGAGCTGCTCTTGTGCTCAAACCGTGCTTGTGGGTTTGCCTTTGGGGTATCTGGTTGGCCACCATGAGAGCAGGATGGTGGACTGGAAGAGCCCTTGGCCTGGCCCAGCAGGCTCTTCTTAGGTTCTGTTCCATCCCCGTAGGTGGTTCTTCAGGAGCAACAGAGCCCCCAGGATGGCGAAGAGGTGGCCCGGCAGCTGATGAAGGAGCTGGGCGTTCGCCAGGAGGACCTTCTGGCAGGGGCCTACCTGGACCTCCTGCTGGCGGGAGGAGAGCCTCGCCCCTGACGCTGGACCTTCCTGGCCCATTTGAAGGTCCTCTTTCGGGATTGTGTCTCCTTATCTGCTAGATAAACAAATCAAAATGCAACAACGGCTGGGAATTGAGCTGGGCTCCGCAGAGAAGGTGGCTTCTTTTCACATCTGCAGTTCATCTCACCTCCGTGGTCCAGACTTGGTCTTAAATAAAGTCAAAAATCTACTCCAGCTTCAAATGGACTGAAAAGCCCAGAGCTCATAGCTGTGTTGCCTTTTGTAGTGCGACTCACGCAACACGTTGGCGATTAATATACACAGAACAATAATTATACATTCTTTATCAACCTTCTGAGGAAAATACAAAACATTAAACAAAGCCACAGAGACTTGTGAACTAACCAGCCTAAAATGAACTTATAATGTCTGGTTTCAATAGATTTTTCAAATGCTTAACACAGTCTTTTAGATAAGTTCTTGAAGATACCAACAAAAGGTAAGTTCGGTGTTATTCACAATACTGAGAGATGTTCGTGGAGTTGTAGATAGATGTTAATAAAGTTGTAGACAATGAAGTTGTTTTGCACTGTTTTGCCCTGGCAGTCCAAGTAATCAAGAGTCCGCTGTTTGCCCCCAATGGGGCCCTTTTACTGGGGCTTGCAGGTAGCACACTCCCAAGATAGTTTTCCGGGCTTCTTCAGTGGTCTAATCTCAAAGTTTTGATAAGTATATTTATATTCAATCTTATAGAGAATACTCTTTCTTGGCTTAAACTTCAGAGACTGATTTGCTTAGCATATCAAGACTTCGAGAACTTACCTTTTGTTGTATTTTTCTCAGAAGGTTGATAAAGTATGTATAATTATTGTTCTGTGTTTATTAATCGCCAACATGTTGCATGAGTTGCCCTGCTATCAGCAGCACAGGTTGCATTTTTCTAGCAGGGTTGCCTTTTGTGGCCAGAATGTCCTTTGGATTTAGCCTCCCTGCCCCACCCCAAATATACTAGCAGCCCAGGCGACTCTGTTGGGCAGCAGCAGCAGCAGTGCTGGGGGCATGAAAAGTGGCTTCACACAATCCTCTGTGGCATTTCAAGGGCACCCAGAGTGCGCCACCCAGGCCCCAGCAAAATGCCTCTGCTGAAACGTATCTGAGAATGTGAGTTCATCACAATAAACCTGTTTATCACAAAGAGGCCACAAGGGTCTTTGTTGTTTTATCTGCAAATGTGCCCCTCTGCAACCGCACTGACCCCTCTTGATCCTGGGTGCTCTGTCTCACAGCCAGCATGTGCAACTGGTTACCAGGCTCCGTGTGGTTTCGTTTCCACTACCCTGTGGCTGGCTCAATGTGCAGAGCGGTGGCCGCATAAGACAGGGGTAGGCAACTTAAGGCCCAGGGGCCGGATGCAGCCCAATGGCCTTCTCAGTCCGGCCCGTGGACAGTCTGGGAATCGGCGTGTTTTTACATGAGTAATAATAATAATTAATAAATAATAATACATTTTTTTAATACCCCGCCTCATTTTAAAAGTAGCCCATAGATCAATACCATAAGGGGAGGGAAACATAAGGGTCAGACTGAGTCCAAACCAAAGGCCAGGCGGAACAGCTCCTTCTTGCAGGCCCTGCGGAAAGATGTCAAGTCCCGCAGGGCCCTAGTCTCTTGTGACAGAGCGTTCCACCAACTCAGGGCCAGTACTGAAAAGGCCCTCGCCCTAGTTGAGACCAATCTAACCACCTTTCAACTTGGGACCTCCAAAGTGTTGTCATTTGAGGACCTTAAGGTCCTCCGCAGGGCATACCAGGAGAGGTATGTAGTAGAATGTGTCCTTTTATTTAAAACGCATCTCTGGGTTATTTGTGGGGCATAGGAATTCGTTCATATTTTTTTCCGAAATATAGTCCGGCACACCACATGGTCTGAGGGATGGTGGACCGGCCCACGGCTGAAAAAGGTTGCTGACCCCTGGCATAAGATGTCAACACAGGCGATGAGCAGTTGTGGTCTGCGAGCTCCTCCAGCTGTGCGCTAAGCTGTTCCAGGAAAGGAAGGAAGCTGGTTGGTTGGGGATGTGTCCTTTTCTGAACAGATGTTGATCCAGCTTGCTCTCTTGCCCTAAATGGCACAGAAAAATCAATCCTAAGTGCGTTGCCTGAATAACAGAGCAGAGGCAGATTGTGACAGCGCCATCAGCGCCAGACCCACTTGGCAACAGTGAGCAGCAATTTCTTTAAAAATAATAATTTGTAATCCCTGTTTTTAATCCTCAGTCTTTTCATTCGCCTCTCAATTCTTCCTTGCACTGGGCAGCCACTCTCTATTTCCACTATTTTTATTTCATAAAATCTAAACATCACTTCATTGTAAAAAATAAAACAAACAAAACCCAACCGTCCCTCAAAGCAGTTTACACAAAAAGGATAAAACAATAAAATTATCAATAAGAAAAATAAACAACAGTAAGGCTTTCTCAAAGCTAAACAATAGGCTAAAAACATATTAAGACTTGCATCAACTTCCTAAATATCTAGACATACTTGTTGAAACAAGTACAGTGGTACCTCGGGTTAAGTACTTAATTTGTTCCGAAGATCCGTTCTTAACCTGAAACTGTTCTTAACCTGAAGCACCACTTTAGCTAATGGGGCCTGCCGCTGCGCCGCTGGAGCCCGATTTCTGTTCTTATCCTGAAGCAAAGTTCTTAACCTGAAGCACAATTTCTGGGTTAGCTGAGTGTGTAACCTGAAGCATCTGTAACCTGAACCGTATGTAACCTGAAGCGTATGTAACCCGAGGTACCACTGTATTTCTTAGCAGACGCCGAGAAAAATGCAGTGAAGGGGCCTGGCTGATATAAACAGTCAAGGAGTTCCATAGTGTGTTTGTGCTGCTGTACGAATGCGCCAAGTTCTTAAAAATGCAGAGCGGTTATTATGGGGCACCTGTTGAGTTGGCACCTAGGGACTAAAGCAATCTTGTAGGTAAGCCATTTCCAAGGACTCTATATACTAAGAGTAACACTTGGAACTTGGCACTCCTTTATGATGTATGAGGAAACCCCAATACCCCAGGTGGCTTTCTCCCTACATAACAGTGCTTATTTAAACTTGTTTACCTAGAAAGTTGGGCTTTGTAAATTCTTTTTTTAAAAAATAGTTTTTATTAAGTTTTTCTAATTTACGTTTCAAGATAATCATTTAGACAACCTTAAATCAATGATTTCCCTCTTTCTCCTTCCGCGGTTCATTTTGCATGTCGTACATCCCTGCATATTTTACATGAGCTAAAGCATTCACCCTCAAAACATATTTACACTGTTGAATTTATCTTAATGCTACCAGTGTTTTTAAATGTACACAACTTTCACCCAAGTAATCAGTAAACATTTTCCAGTCTTCTTTAAATGCATGTTCTTCTTGTTTTCTTATTCTATATGTTAATTCTGCAATCTGCGCATATTCCATCAATTTAAGTTGCCATTCTTCTTTGGTTGGGACTTCGCTAGTTTTCCATTTGGGGGCTAGCAAAGCACGGGCCGCAGTAGTAGCATACATAAATAACCTTTTTTGACACCTGGGACTTTCCGTCTGAATTATCCCCAACAGAAAGGACTCTGGTTTTTTTTGGGGGGGGAGGGGTTTGGAAATGTATTTTTAAACATTTCCCCCCAATTCTTTATGGATCATTTCCCAATACTCTTTTACCCTTTTACAAGTCCACCACATATAGAAATAGTCTCATTGGCAGGATTTAAATAAACATTTACAACTTTATTTACAGAGAACAAGAAGTATAACAATGTGATAACATAATATTGTATATAAACAGCAGAATGTATCATCTGATGTAATAAACTAGAAATGGTAGTTGAGGGAAGTCAACAGGGAGGGGGGAAATTGGAAAATGGATACTTATTTTGAGAAAAGAAAATCTCATATATATATGAGCACAACAAAGCAGTACAGCCATCTTCTCAGAAAAACTCTTCACAAAGTTCAAGAGGTCAAGACACAAAAGCTTTAGCAACTAATCCACACCTAATGACCCACCTAAGTGGTACTCAGGATATCACTCAAGAAATCACTCAAGATATCCCTCAAGCAATTAAGGAACAAAAGAAGAAAAGGCACACTAGCCTGGGAACTTCCTCTCTGCCCAGAACATTGGAGGCTATACACCACACCTCCTCAACAGTATTTATAGGAACTCAAACACTGAGATCCTGCTCTGTTCCAGTAACAAGAAGCCGAAAGCACCAGCCTGAAGATGACGAGTGAGACCTCGTCGAAACGTCGCCTAGACACCCCAACTTTTACACGGGAAGACACCCGAGGACACCAAAACCTACATATATATATATATATATATATATGCACGCGTGCGCGCACACACACACAAGTCTGCCACATATGATAAAACATACCCTCTACCTCATTGCACTTCCAGCACTTATCTGATTCAGACTTAAACATTTTAGGAAGTCTACTCGGGGTTAGATACCATCTATAAATCATTTTCAGGTAGTTGTCCTTCAATGAATAATGTGCTGTGAACTTCAGATCGCTGGGCATTTGTAAATTCAAGCAAGGGGGAAATCTGAGCCACCCCCCTTCAGCCTGCTCCTCACACAAGTGCTGAACTCACAGGTCCGCTGGGTTGCTTACCTTCCTGTTTTTCCCACTGGAGCAGAGACGCTTGCCAGCTGGGCCTCCTCCCCTCCCACCTGTACAGGTGACTTTCCTAACCACCAGGCTGTTGCTGTTTTCTCCTAGCAGCAAAGCGATGCCCCACCTAAAAAAAAACAAACGTTTCAGTGAAGCCAAACTGCATCAGGGGAAAGTGCAGCCAGGCATTGTGTGTTGTTCATTGATAAAAATCACAGAATTGCAGAGTTGAAAGGGACCCTGAGCGTCAGTCTAGTCCATGGGTAGGCAAGCTAAGGCCCAGGGGCCGGATCAGGCCCAATCGCCTTCTCAATCTGGCCCATGGACGGTCCGGGAATCAGTGCGTTTTCACATGAGTAGAATGTGTGCTTTTATTTGAAATGCATCCCTGGGTTATTTGTGGGGCATAGGAATTTGTTCATTTCCCCCCCAAAAATATAGTCCAGCCCCCCACAAGGTCTGAGGGACAGTGGACCGGCCCCCTGCTGAAAAAGTTTGCTGACCCCTGCTAAGTCAAACCCTCTGCAATACAGGAATCACAGCTAAAGGCTTCATGAGAGCATGCCATTCAACCTCTGCTTCAAAATCTCCATTGAGGAGTAGCGTTCCACTGCTGAACAGGTCTTACCAGCTCTTGCCATCAGAAAATTATTCCCATGGTTTATTCAGAATATTTCATGTCATTTGTTTTTTTTATATATATTTTTTATTAATTTTTCTGTTTTACAAATTCAAATACTCAATTTACATCCTTAAGATGTCAATGACTTCCCTTCTTTTCTTTCCATGGTTCATTTTACGTATCACAAATCCCTGCATATTTTACAAAAACTATACCATTATTCCATTATTGCATCCATCAAAACGTATTTACACTGTTGAATTTATCTTGATGCTGCCAGTGTTTTCAGCTGTACACAATTATTTTCCATATGTTCAGTAAACGTTTTCCAGTCTTCTCTAAACATGTGTTCTTCTTGTTTTCTTATTCTATAGGTTAAGTTCTCAAGTTGTGCATATTCTGTCAACTTAAGTTGCCATTCACCTTTGGTTGGGACCTCACTCGTTTTCCATTTGGGGGCTAGCAAAACATGGACTGCAGTTGTTGCATGCATAAATAACCTTTTCTGACACCTAGGAATTTCTGTCTGAATTATCCCCAACAGAACAGACTCTGTTTTTGGGGGGTGGAGAGTACTTTTAAGCATTTTTTTCCAATTCATCATAGCTCATTTCCCAATATTATTTTACCCTTTCACAAGTCCGCCACATATGATAAAACATACCCTTTACCTACAGCACTTATCTGATTCAGACTTACACATTTTAGCAAGCCTACTCGGAATTAAATACCATCTGTAAATCATTTTCAAAAAGTTCTCCTTCAAAGAACAACATGCAAATTTCAATTCGCTTTTCCTGAATTTTCCCCAGAGGTTGAAATCTATATTGTGTCCTATATTGCCCGTGTGTCATTGAGGCTTTAACTAGCACGTCTTTCGTTTCCCATTCTAATAACAGGTTATATATTTTAGACTAATGTTTATCTTTTTTTGTGTGAGTTCTTTTTCGAATTGTGAGCTTTGGTCCGAAAAACCATTCTTTCTATCCAATTTGAAAATTTCTTGTAACTGATGGTATTGTAACCAATCCGTAACATGGCTTTCCTGACATTTGAATGCATTGGTTCAGGTCCTACCCTTCGGAGCAGCAGAAAGCAATTATTATTTTTTATTATTAAAGCAAGCTTGCTCCATCTTTCAGGTAATAGCCCTTCAGATTCTGTGGTACTCTGTGATTCTATGAAGCAGCAAATGTGGCAGTCTGCTTTTCAACATCTACATGCAGCCGCTGGGAGAGATCATCAGGGGGTTTGGGTTGGCTGTTCATCAATATGCGGATGATACCCAGCTCTACCTCTCTTTTAAATCAGAACCAGTAAAGGCGGCGAAGGTCCTGTGCCTGGAGGTGGTTGGAGGATGGATGGCAGCTAACGGATTGAGGTTGAATCCTGACAAGACAGAAGTACTGTTGGGGGACAGGGGGCGGGCGGGTGTGGGTGACTCGCTGATCCTGAATGGGGTAACTGTGCCCCTGAAGGACCAGGTGCGCAGCCTGGGAGTCATTTTGGACTCACAGCGGTCCATGGAGGCGCAGGTCAATTCTGTTTCCAGGGCAGCTGTTTACCAGCTCCACCTCGTACGCAGGATGAAACCCTCCCTGCCCACAGACTGTCTCGCCAGAGTGGTGCATGCTTTGGTTATCTCCCGCTTGGACTACTGCAATGCGCTCTGCATGGGGCTACCTTTGAAGATGACTCAGAAACTGCAATTAATCTAGAATGTGGCAGCTAGACTGGTGACTGGGAGCGGCTGCCGAGACCACATAACACCGGTCCTGAAAGATCTTCATTGGCTCCCAGGATGTTTCCGAGCACAATTCAAAGTGTTGGTGTTGACCTTTAAAGGCCCAAATGGCCTCGGCCCAGTAGACCTGAAAGAGCGTCTTCACCCCATCATCCAGCTTGGACACTGAGGTCCAGCTCTGAGGGCCTTCTGGCGGTTCCCTCCCTGCCAGAAGCCAAGTTACAGGGAACCAGGCAGAGGGCCTTCTCGGGAGTGGCGCCTGCCCTGTGGAACGCCCTCCCAGTAGTTGTCAAGGCAATAAACAACTATTTTACTTTTAAAAGACAACTGAAGGCGGCCCTGTTTAGGGAAGTTTTTAATGTCTGATGCTGTATTGTTTTTAATATTCAGTTGGAAGCAACCCAGAGTAGCTGGGGAAACCCAGATGGGCGGGGTATAAATAATAAATTATTATTATTATTATTATTATTATTAGTCTGCTCTTTGAGAGCGGGAGAACTTTCTGCCCCGATGCTGCCTCCCCTCCTCCCCTCCTGCACCCCCTCCCTGGGTGAAACCTCCTTACAGCCAGCTCCTCCACCAATCTCAGTGGATCCCAGTGTGCCACCAGCAGAGAACCACAGGAGGGGCTCTTTGGAATGAGACTGCCAGAACAGATTGTCCCAGGTGGTTCAAGCTGGTGAGCCAACGTATAGGGAGAGAAACAGTGAGCAGAAACAAGTCAGCCTTACCTGGGGAAAACTTCTGATGTCAAAGATAGTAATTAAATTCCAAATATAGTTGGAAGCATAATGCTGGGCTTAGATGAAGCTTTGGCTGGTGCAGCAAAGGGGTCCTTGTGTCATTGGATCCAAGGCAGGGTTTTCTTCTTGGTGGGCCCATTTGACCAGGTGGGGCACTCATTACCCATTTGAGGCAAAGCAAGGCCATCAAGCAACGCAGCCAAAAACATACAAACCATTACACTGATGCTGAGTGAATGACTGGGACATGTTCAAGGTATTGATGCCAACACACAAATCCGTGCTCAGGTGACCCAAAATACCTCCTACCCCTGCGCAGACCTGCGAAGTTCATATGGGGAAATTCTCATGGCACCACCACCTTACAAGGTTGGTGACCTGAAAACGGATGTTCTCTGTTTTCGCCCCTGCACCCTGGAGTGACCTCCTTCCCTCTGCCGTACATGAAGCAGCAACCCTCAGCAGTGCTTTGGAACACCCTTACGAAGGGTTAACCTTCTGCCCAGGTCTCTGTTCTACGATTCTATAGCTCCCCCAGCCTTGGCTCATAGGATTTGGTCTCCAGGCCACCTTCTGTCACACACATTCCAGGTTCTTTTAATATGTTTTTTAACCTGTAGAACCCAGAACCAGGCACAGATGTTTTAATGTATTTTTAATCTCCTGTTGGAAGCCGCCCAGAGTGGCTGGGGAAACCCAGCCAGATGGGCGGGGTATAAGTAATAAATTATTATTATTATTATTATTATTATCATCATCATCATCATAATCATCATCATCACTACTACTACTAGTACTACAGAACTTCAGGGGATGAGGGTGGCGCTGTGGGTTAAACCACAGAGCCTAGGACTTGCCAGTCAGAAGGTTGGCGGTTTGAATCCCCGTGACAGGGTGAGCTCCCGTGGCTCGGTCCCTTCTCCTGCCAACATAGTTCGAAAGCATTCAAAGTGCAAGTAGATAAATAGGTACCGCTCCAGTGGGAAGGTAAATGGTGTTTCCGTGTGCTGCTCTGGTTCGCCAGAAGCAGCTTAGTCGTGCTGGCCACATGACCTGGAAGCTGTGCGCTGGCTCCCTCGGCCAATAAAGCGAGATGAGCACTGCAACCCCAGAGTCGGTCACGACTGGACCTAATGGTCCGGGGTCCCTTTACCTTACTACAGAACTTCAATTGAAGCAGGTCAGGGTTGCCATGTTCAAAACAGTTAAATTCCAGACAGATTTATTGGCAGAGGTTTTTTTTTTGTTTTTCATTTTGCCAATGTTGAGTTTTTTTGGCAAAACCGCAAAAAAATAAATAAAAATGAATGAAGTTTTTGAGCTATTATTAAGGAGTATCACCAAAAACAACACTTCCGACATTTTGTGTGATTTTCACCCAGACGCTGCTTCTGACTGTGGGGAAAATCTGGACGTATGGCAACCCTAGTCGTGCCATCGCTTCTCAGCCTCTATTTGTGTTAGCCTTGTAACAGCGAGGCAGATGCTTCTGTGTCCGTTATCTGTGTGGCTGTACACCACGCAACCTGGTGCCCTCCAGTTGTTGTGGATGCCCATCAGCCCTGACCACAGGCAACCCCCCGCCATTTACACGGGGGTTATGGTCCAAGGCACCACACGCGTCAGTAAAAGTATGCATATTTGAAACACCAGTGGAAAAGCCTGCAAACGCCCCATTCCAATCCCCGCCCACACACACACCCTACACATTTTTGTGGTGTTTTGGTGTGACATCTGGGTTTGGCACGATGTGTGTATGCACAGTCGCACATATACTGAATGCACGTTAATGGAGTGGCTGGGGTTGCCTGTACTACGGA
This sequence comes from Podarcis siculus, assembly GCA_034642415.1. Lineage (NCBI taxonomy): Eukaryota > Metazoa > Chordata > Lepidosauria > Squamata > Lacertidae > Podarcis > Podarcis siculus. Next base: position 475,946 of record JAXCMG010000082.1, read on the forward strand.
ATTCATTTGCACCGGAGGCAGTGAGGGCCACCAGGTGGAGTGACTTTAAAAGAAGTTTATATAAATTCATGGCAGAGGAGAGGGCTAACAATGGCTACTAACCGTGATGTCTGTCCTGCGCCTTCACAGCAACGCTCCTGAATCCCAGTTGCTGGAAACCACAGGACAATGAGGGGCTCCTGTGCTCAAATCCTGCATCTGGCTGGCCACTGGGAGATGCTGGACTATGTTGTAAACAAAATCAATCTGCCCTTTTCCCCTTATGGGGTCTCCAAGAGCCCGTATAGAGTCCTTACGTTGGTTCCCTATTGGTAGGAGAAAATAACAGAGGCCAGCCAGAGAATATTGAGAAGCAAAGCAGCTAGTAAGCCTGATCTTTATTGATCTGTTGTAACAGGGGAGGAGGACCTCAAACAATGGCGCACAAGGCGTTTTAAATTCCCTGCCCTGGAGCTCCAGACCACCACTCCACACATCATACATACATCACAGAAGGGGTGTAACCCAAGACCACCCCCCAAAAACATCATACCTACATCACAGAAAAGGTGGTCCACAGCAGAAGTCTGAGTGCGTTGTTTATCTCGTCTGACAGGTTACCTGTTAATGCTCACTTGACTGGAAACCCTGGGGAGGCTAGCCAGTCTTTTATAATGATAAATACTTAGTACCTGAGCCAGGTCACAGGCTCACCCTATTCAAACACAGACAGACATACCCTTAAGACAGGATTTGTGAAGGAAAAGACAATGGGGAAGCTTTTCTATTTTCCTTTGACCTTGCAGAGAAAACATGTGGTCAGTTTGAGAATCAAAAATGGTTTCAGGTTGGTCTTCCTGTGCTGATCTATGTATGTGCTTGGTTGGTACATTTATGAACATTTATTATATATCTAAGACGAGATGGTGGGACAGTGTTCTCGAAGCTACCAACGTGAGTTTGACCAAACTGCGGGAGGCAGTGGAAGGCAGGAGTGCCTGGCGTGCTCTGGTCCAGGGGGTCACAAAGAGTCGGACATGACTAAACAACTAAACAACAAGAAGACTTTAAAATTCTTATCACAACTAGTCGGGCCCCCTTTTCCCTGACCCTGCAGGCTCTCTCCTCATATCCTTATGGAGTACTGGCGTACACATTCCTTAAAAGGTAAAGGGACCCCTGACCATTAGGTCCAGTCGTGGCCGACTCTGGGGTTGCAGCGCTCATCTTGCTTTATTGGCCAAGGGAGCTGGCGTACAGCTTCCAGGTCATGTGGCCAGCATGACTAAGCCACTTCTGGTGAACCAGAGCAGCGCACGGAAATGCCGTTTACCTTCCCGCCGGAGCGGTACCTATTTATCTACTTGCACTTTGATGTGTTTTCAAACTGCTAGGTGGGCAGGAGCAGGGACTGAGCAACAGGAGCTCACCCTGTCGCGCGGATTCGAACCGCTGACCCCCTGATTGGCAAGTCCTAGGCTCTGTGGTTTAACCCACAGCACCACCCTCATCCCTTACACATGCCTTACACTGAAGTAATTATGAGTGTGTGCTTCTGTGACTACTGCCAGGTGTCTTTAGAGCATCAGGTGCTGCTGTTGAGAGACAGGGTGCTGTGTGGGCAGGCTCCTCATCCCATTCCAGTGTTTCATCCAAACTGACAGCTATGATGACCCCATCATTTGAGCGGTGATGAGATCAGTGCTGGCAGCCGAGGAGGCTGGTCGGCATAAGGTGCAGGTGGGCCATCGCGTGTGTCTGTCACGCCGCCAAGAGCAGCCTATCCGCTGCCCCAAGGGAGCAGCTGGTGCCCTTCCCTGGATGTAAGGGCCGCCCGCCTTGCAGCGACCAAGCACCACCTTGGCAACCCGGAGACGTCGCCTGAGGCTCCTGGGAGCTCCGCACAGACAACCGAGCCTGAGGCCACAAAGCATGTCTCTCATCCAAACAGCCACCCAATGGCGCTTGCCACGAGGAGGCCAGTCCCTTCAGCAGCTGGGCTGGCCCAGATTCCTCCAAGAGTTGTTTGGTCCTAAAATACCCCACCCCCGTGTAGAAAACCACGGGGCGTGAAGCAGGCTTGCAGATACATCCCTATCCGTCGGCTGCATCACTATGGCAATGCGCCCGCCTCCCCCGGCCTCCGGGGAGGAGTCACGGGGCAGCTGGGACGCCCACATTGCCACCTCTCTCCAGGAGAAGCTGGCAAACCAGGGGAAACCAATTAGTGCCCAGCCCAGGCGGTGGGGGTACGACACCCCCCTTTTTTCAGCTCCTTCCCCTCTCTGGGGAGAATGGAGACCCTCTCTGCGTAGATAGAGGCATAGGAGACCCAGGCCTGGTGGAGGTTGCCCTTTCGCCCACGGTGGCGCGCGGTCCTTCCCGCTTCAGCACCGGGCAAGCGGACAGCTCCCCACGGCCGTTGTTTCAGCACCAGAGCCGGCGGACAGCTCCCCCTCCTCCTGCCAGGCTCCGCGCTAAGCGGTTGGTGGCGGAGAAGCGGGGAGGTTGCTAAGTGGGGTGTCCTACCTCCCAAAGGGGGGGGGGGCGAGAGGAGAGGTTCCGTCGACTGGCTCATCCAAAGCCTTCCTCCCTTTGTCTTGTGGGGAGGCGGGGATCGGAGGCTCAGGGCGCGAGTCCTTCTCTCCTCCGCCCCTCGTGCGCCGCCTTTGCTATAGCGGCGCCGCATCTGCATTGGGGGGGGGGGGGCGCTGTTGAGTCTCGCCCCTCCTCCCCCGGCGTCGTCGAGCCGGAGAGCGCCGGGCTGGTGGGTATTGGCTCAGGCCGCCTCCCTCCGCTCCTCTCCGCAGCCAGCGGCCCCCCCCCCCCCCCCCCCCCCCCCCCCCCCCCCGGCCGCTGTTTACTGGGGCCTTGCCGGACGGAGCGCGCGTGATGGCTGCAGTGGCGAGCGGCTCCGGGCATCAGCATCAGCAGCCTCCGCAGTGACAACCCCCGCCCGCCTGCCCTCTCCAGCGCAGCCCGGCCCTCGCCGCCGCCCCGCCCGGCCCCCGACAGCCTCGCCCTGCCGTGCGCCCCGCCAGCCCCAGCCCCAGCCCGGCTCGGCTGCGCCGCGGAGAAGATGGCGGATCGGGCGGAGATGTTCTCGCTCTCCACCTTCCATTCGCTCTCCCCGCCGGGCTGCAGGTAAGCCGACGCGCTTCGCTTGGCGCAGCCCCGCCCGGCCGGCCGGGCTCCGGGGTGCCCGGGGGTGGGGGAGTGGGGGCGGAATCCCCCGCACGGCAGGCATCAAACCCCACCCCGGATTGATGAGGTTGGGGGCTGGAAGGTTTCCTTAACCTAGAGCTGGGAGCTCACCCTGCAATGAGTGGGGGGTGTCGCCAGGTTGGCCTCCCCAGATTTTCCCCCAAGGCCTTCTAGGACGTAGAGACAGGCTCTCGACCCCAGGAGGACACAGTGGGCAGGGGGAAATATACCCCCCAAGGCCTGGCTGTTCTCTGCTCTCGCCCCCCTCGGAAGAGCATCTGTTGGGCTCTGCCTCGTCCCGGAGGCCTGGGCCGGCCCCATACCTCTTACCACCAGACTCTGGGCCTGCTTCGGGTCCCAGGCAAAGCCCCCCCCCCGCCCCCACGGCCTACCCTTACAAAGGGTTGGCCTCATTCCTCCAGTCCTGAGAACCCCCCATTGGATCCATTCCTTGCTGTTTTCAGGGGCTGGGGGGCGGGTCCCTTGGGGAATTCCCAATTCAGAGACTGCTGCAACGCTGGAAGCCGCCACCCCCTCTGCCCCGCCCCAACGTGCCCTTGGGATCAACACCGTGCAGAGCTTTGCAAGCTCCCCCACATATTTTCTGCCTCCCCCTCCCCCTCCTCCCTTCCATCCAATCCTTTAATGTGTTTGTTGCCAAACCCAGCAGATTTCGCTTGATTAATCTCCTTGCCCCGCTGCTTTGCAAGCAAAGTGGATCCCTTGGCAAAGCCCCAGCCATCCCTCGAACCTCCCCCCCCCTTTCTCTCATGCTCCAGGCTTTTATCTCCTTCTTCCCTTCCTGTCCCCACTGGGGGCCTTGGATCCCATTTGCAGAGATGGGCCTCCTTCAGATGGATCTGGGAGGCAGTGGGAACAGGTGCTTCCTGGCTTGGCCTTGTGCCCTCCCAAAGTACTGGTGCGGAAGAGGAAGGGGCCTGGCCAGGCCAAACAGTAGCTGTGCCCACTGCCCAGGGCTCTATTAAGGCAAGAACCACACCTGGTTCCACGGGCAGGTGGCGGCAGGTGGCTGATGTGAGTCTCGACACCTAGGGAGTTGCATCAGGGAATGAGGTCCCTAACCGCACGAAGGGCATCAATGTGGCCTATAAAACATTGGTGATGTTCAGGGTACCTGGGAGGTGCCAGGTACTCTCTCCCCACCCCCATCCCTTGAGTCCAGGAAGCCGGATCCACCTTGATGCAGCGATGCCACAGGGGATCCTGCTGCCTCCCCCCCAGGGGCGGGGAGATCCAGCACGTTCTTCTTGTAACCCCTGGTAACTGCTGCAGAGCTGGTATAGTGATGTGTCGCGTTTGCTGCTGCTGCTGCTTTTAGAGCCTACCTCTCCATCATCAGTGCTTGGAGAGGCGTCACCCTGGAGATGGGGAAGCAAAGCTTGGGCTTCCTGAATAAGGGAGAGGAAGTTTGGAGTTGCTGTCTGTTCTGTGGGGCTCTATAGAGGTGGAGAGATGGAGCTTCCGGGTGTGAGGGTCCTGGGAAAAAACCAAGGGATGCTTTTCCTTGCATCAACCTCCAAGGTTGTGTCGGGTGAGGACTGTGCTGGACTCCAGCAACCACCGCAGGTCAGGTCAAGGGGGAAAGATGATGTCCAAGGGTCCCTGGTGGTTGTCACATGGGCCCACAGGGAGCATTTGGGAATGGTGGAGTGGCCAAAAGGTGTGGACTACATTGAGGAGAGAGATGACTAGCTGCCTACGGCTCTCATCAGCTGTTTCTCTGAAGGAGGAGGTGGGAAGAGGGTCTTTCATGACATCTGCTGTTCTCATACTCAAATGTGAAAGCACAGGAGCACCATATCCCTCTGTAGGTAAAGCAGGCTCTGGGATGAGCTTCCTTTTAACAGCAGTTACATTTCGAGACTTTTTTACTTATTGTGGGAGACGATGCACCTACCAAAGGAATGGACGTTTGTGGATGTTCTGGGGAGTGACTATGGAACTCCCTGCCTCTTGAGCCACCAACTTGGGTGGCTTTAAAAAAGGATCAAAGAAATTTGTGGAGGATAAAGCTATTTATTGTTGGCTCTGAGCCACAGTAGCTCTGCTCTGCCTCCCCGGTCAAAGGCAGCGATGCTTCTGAATCAGAGTTGATGGAAACCACAGGAAGGGGAGAGTGTTCTGGTGGTCGAATCCTGCTTGTTGGTTTCCCACAGGCATCTGGCTGGCCAATGTGAGGACAGGATGCTGGACTCGGTTGGCCTCCTTTGGCCTAATCCAGCAGGTTCTTACTTAATTTCTCCAACACCTCCAGCAGCTCACATAGCAGAACAGACCGCCCCTTCCCCATATGAGGGCTAAGAGAGTAGCAGCCTTCCTCAACCTGGTGCCCCCCAGATGTTTTGGCCTTCAGCTCCCATCAACCCCAGTCCCCATGGCCAGCTTATATAAAGTTCAGCTCTGGCAATGAAGTCCACCAAAAGCCTAGCTAGATAACCAACGGGCATCTTAAGGTGAAAAGGAGAAGGCAGAGTGGAGGACGTTCCAAGGGTTGAGCCTGGCGACTGAGGAAGTTCTCCTTTATGCTGCCACATGCTAGGCCTCGGCTATTGACATGCAGAACAACTAAGAGAGTCTCCCTTGCAGATCCTGACAAATGGACAGATAATAATAATAAATAATAATAAACTTTATTTATACCCCACCCACCCCGGCCAGAGCCGGGCTCAGGGTGGCTAACATCAATAAAATTTCAGTAAAAACATAATAAGAAAAAGAAAAAAAACCAATTTAAAATACAGTTAAAATGCAATTTAAAACGCAACCTCATTATAAAAGTCAAAACCATAAGGGGAGGGAAACGTAAGGGTCAGACTGAGTCCAAACCAAAGGCCAGGTGGAACAGCTCTGTCTTGCAGGCCCTGCGGAAAGTTGTCAAGTCCTGCAGGGCCCTGGTCTCTTGTGACAGAGCGTTTCACCACATTGGGGCCAGTACTGAAAAGGCCCTGGCCCTAGTGGAGACCAACCTAACCACCTTGCGACCTGGGACCTCCAGAATGTTGTTATTTGTGGACCTTAAGGTCCTCCACGGGGCATACCAGGAGAGGCGGTCCCGTAGGTACATGGGTCCTAGGCCACATAGGGCTTTAAAGGTCAAAACCAGCACCTTAAACCTGACCCTGTACTCCACCGGGAGCCAGTGCAGGTGGTAAAGCACTAGATGAATGTGATCTCACCCAGATCTGCCCAGCAGAAGTCATTCTCTCAGGTAACCAGGCTTCAGGCAGTGTAGGGCTTTGTAAGCCAGTATTGTTACACGCCACCCAAATCTCCTGGTGGTGAGAGATTCCAGGAGTTCCAGAAGCACTTACCCAGAATCTCTTTCCTTGGAAAGAAGGTCAACAGAGATTGTGTGGTTTTACCTACACATATATACAGCCTGAGGCTAAGGAAGAGGGGTTTGTAGCACTAACACCCCAACAGATCTTGCTTCTCCATTAGTCATGGCTTTGGGCCCAGCACAGAGCAAGCAAGTCTCTGTGTCTCCAGCTTCCAGCGTCCCCACAGCTCTGCTCAGACTCACTACTCTAGCTATTGCTGGGTGAAGGCAGGGTGTGGGGAAAAGGCCCACCCATTAGTTTGGAGGGCCCCATCGCTTAGTTGTAGCTCTTGCAGCATGGCTCATTCTTTTGGGATGAGGATACTTCAGTGGTCAGTTCATGCCATCACATCAAAACTTGTCTGACTAGGTTTTGGCAACATCTTTGGCTCCCAGTACATTTCTGAGCCCAATTCAAAGTGTTGGTGCTGACCTTTAAAGCCCTAAATGGCCTCAAAGGCCCAGTATACATGAAGGAGCATCTCCACCCCCACCGTCCAGCCTGGACACTGAGGTCCAGGGCTGAGGGTTTTCTGGCAGTTCCCTCCTTGTGAGAACTGAGGTTGCAGGGAACCAGGCAGAGGGCCTTCTTGGTAGTGGCATCTGCCCTGTGGAACACCCTCCCAGCAGATGTCAAGACAATAAATAACTATTTTGCTTTTAAAAGACATCTCTAGGTGGCCCTGTTTAGGGAAGTTTTTAATGTCTGATGCTGTATTGTTTTTAATATTCAGTTGGAAGCTGCTCAGAGTGGCTGGGGAGACCCAGCCAGATGGGCGGGGTATAAATAAATTATTATTATTATTATTATTATTATTATTAGCAAAGGCGGAGGAGTAATGAGAAAGACAGGCTTGGGTATGTGGGCCCAAATCTCCATGTGCTGCCCCACCTGTGGCCCGTGGCTGGCTCTGCTGCATGACGGACCCAACCAGAAGTGAACACAGATGTGCCCTGGCGCATGAGCCAAGAGACCATAAAGGCATCGCTGGGTCTGTATGGGTGGGCACAGCACATAACGGCCATGTTCTGGTGGGCCAGGGGCACCGGCAGCCAGAGCAGGACCCCCCACATACACACATCCCAAGGGAAAAGAAATTCATTCTTCATGCAGCGCATAGTTAAACTATGGGGGCCCAACCTAGATGGCCTCAGAAGAGGATTGGGCAAACTCATGAAGGAGAAGAGGGCTGCCCATGTGCGGTGTGCAAATTTTATGAAATAAATAGAATAAACAAATCAAAAGTGCAATAAGACCTTCCAACTACAGAGTAGTTGATGGTGGGTGTTTATCTGAAATACAAAGTCTCCTTCCTTTGGATTCTCTTCATATCAAATCACTTCTCCCCCTTTAATATTTCTGAAGCTTAATTACAAAATGGGAACCCTGTCGGAAGCTTCCCTGGCCCCACCTTCATTATGCAGCTATCTAGGCAAGCCCACCTGACTCCTGTTGACCAGCCCCTGCCGGTCACTTCTGACACCATGCTGTGGAGGGAATGGCTCTTGGGTCCTTGTCACCACCGGTCAAGATCACGCCATATGCCCATGAGTGGGATCTTGTAATGTCCTTGAGAATGCACTGGGCGCATGGGAACACGGGGAGGTTGTCTTCTACCAGACTGGACCCTTGGTTCCTTCAGCTCAGTCCAGTGGTCACTTGATTCTCAAACTTATTCCGTTCCGGAAGTCAGCTCCAAAACCAAAGCGTTCCAAAACCAAGGAGCGTTTTCCCATAGAAAGTAATGCAAAACGGATTAATCCGTTCCAGACTTTTAAAAACAACCCCTAAAACAGCAGTTTAATATGGATTTTACCATGGGTAGGCAAACTAAGGCCCGGGGGCCAGATCCGGGCCAATTGGCTTCTAAATCTGGCCCACGGACCGTCCAGGAATCAGCATGTTTTTACATGAGTAGAATGTGTGCTTTTATTTAAAATGCATCTCTGGGTTATTTTGGGGGCATAGGAATTCGTTCATTCCCCCCCCCCCATCAAAAAAATATAGTCCGGCCCTCCACAAGGTCTGAGGGACAGTGGACCGGCCCCCTGCTGAAAAAGGTTGCTGACCCCTGGATTTTACTATCTTACGAGAAGACCATTCATCCATAAAATGAAAGCAATAAACAATGTACTGCAGTCACACAATCTATCTGGGTTCCACATAGTCACAAAAACAAAACAAAAAGAGCCGCAAAAACGCAAAATAAATAGCAAAAACAGCAGACCTCAGCGTAACATTCAAAACGGGAGTGTAACACTCAAATTGTCAGCGTAACACTCCAAGAGGAAGTGTGGCACTCAAAATGGAGCACGTTCGGCTTCAGAAAAAAGTTCGCAAACCGGAACACTTACTTCCAGGTTTGCAGTGTTTGGGTTCCAAGTTGTTTGAGAACCAAGGTGTTTGAGAACCAAGGTGCCACTGTACTGTCAGTACTGACCGTGGGGTCCTCAGACTGGTGGCGAGGGTAGTGACCCATCAGGTCTCTCCAGAGATCTCTTTGGACTGTTGTCCCCAGGCCATGCGTCTCACTGGCCAACTTTTGACCCTCCTTGCATGATTTGGGCAGCTGTGATGTGTCCTCGACCTCCGATCATGCTTCGTGTTTGTCTGGATAGGGGTTAGAGCTGTTTAGGGTGTGTGTGTGTGTGTGTGTGTGTGTGTGTGTATAGATTTACCAGTCTATTGTACAAAGATTTTTTTAAAAAAATATCACATTTGTTGCTTTGCCACTTTTGCTTCTGGCTCCCACCATGTGGCCCCTGCAAGGCTACCCAGAAGGAATTGCGGCCCTCAGTCTCAAAAAGGTTCATTAACCCCAGTCTCTGTGGACTGGAAGATGCTCTGCAAAGTCTCCAGTGAGAGTCTTTCCCAGGCCTACATGGAGATGACAGGGATGGGAGAGGCCCGTCTCTTGGTCCTGCCACCCTCACAGGTCTGCTTGGTGGGGACATTGTGAGAGGGGCCTTCTCGGTGACTGCTCCCAGGCAACTTTGGAACTCCCTGCCTAAGGAAGCCAGCAGGTTAAGACCTTTCTTGTTTCAATGGGTCTTTTGGGGAACTGGCTGCTTTTAATGAAAGAGCTGGCGCCATGGTGCTTCCGTGGTATTATCTGTATCCTTAACAGATTGTGTGCGTCTTAAATTGCTTTTTAATTACTGCATTTTCCATGGTTTTAGCTCTTTCTGTTTTGTCTGTAAAAAGCCTTGAGTCCCTGTCTCGGGAAAAGGTGGGATAAAAGTAATAAAAATCAAGTAGTAATTATTATTATTATTATTATTATTATTATTATTATTATTATTATTTATAACAATGCATTCCACTGTCAAACACCACAACTCCCATCAGTCACAATCCACATGGTGGGTTGATGGGAACTGTACTCACAAACAGGCTGACCCAACCTCAACATCTGGGGCCTTCCTGGAGTAATTGAACTCCTTGATGGGGCTTCATGGGAGTTGTAGTCCAATAACACCTGGCATTCACCACATGGACTGCCTCTGATCTAATGGTACATGCACACTGCGCATGGCGACTGGCCCCTGCCACCCAGAGTTTCCGACAAAGGACCCTGAGAACGCAGCTCTGCAAAGCATTCAGAGGCTTCAAGCGATCCATTCCTGGCAATAATTCCTGGCTCTTTTCACACAAGGAGCTGTTATGAGTCTTGGTAGGAGGTTAACTCACACGGTTGCCAACGGCATGGCTGAATGGACCCAGGGCTGACTCATGTGGTGAAAGGCCTTAGGAGGGAAGGAGAAGAAAGCAGGGAGTTGTGCTTTGGAGCTGGTGGTCCCCTGGTGGCTCTTTGTATCGTTAAACGCCACCCTGATCTCCAAGTGCTGAGAGACTCCCGGGGTTCCATGCGCATACCCAGGTTGCGCTTCTTTGGATTGAAGGTCAGCAGAGACTGTGGTGTCCTTAGGATAGATGGTTTTATCTACCCACACACCCACACAACCTGGGCATAGGACTGGGGTCTCAGTGCATTAACCTCCCAACAGATATTGCTTCTCCATCAGTCGCAACTTTGGATCCAGCACAAAGCAAGCAGGTCTCTTGTGGATCCAACTTCTAGCTTGCATCCAGCTCACTCTCACACACCTCTTTGGCTATTGTTTTCCAACCTAGCAGCTAGGTGAAGGGCCTGGAGGAAAGGCCCATCCATTAGCCCAGGAGGCCCCCTCAGTTAGTTGTAGCTTTCCCAACTGATCCCATTCTTTTGGGATGCTGATGAGGACACTTAAGTGGCCAGCTAAGGTCACTGTTTTACCAAGGGATGCGGGTGGCGCTGTGGTCTAAACCACTGAGCCTCTTGGGCTTGCTGATCAGAAGGTCGGCAGTTCGAATCCCTGTGATGGTCTGAGCTCCCATTGCTCTATCCCAGCTCCTGCCAACCTAGCAGTTTGAAAGCACGCCAGTGCAAGTAGATAAATAGGTACTGCTCCGGCGGGAAGGTAAACAGCATTTCCGTGTGCTCTGGCACTCATCACGGTCCTCCATGCGCCAGTAGCGGTTTAGTCATGCTGGCCCCATGATCTGGAAAACTGTCTGTGGACAAACGCTGGCTCCCTCAGCCTGAAAGCGAGATGAGCGCCACAATCCCATAGTCGCCTTTGACTGGACTTAACCGTTGAGGGGTCCTTTACCTTTTTTTACTCTTTTACCAAGAAACCTGCGGGTTGGTTCAGCAACAGAATACTCTATTAGATCCTAACCACCACCACCCCTCACCCAAGGATCATCTTGCAACCCCGTGCAATGTAGGAATCACAGCCAAAGAACTCGTAATGGATGGCCCCCCAACCTCTGTTTTCAAATCTCCATTGGTGAGGAGTTTGCCGCCTTTCAAGAGAGTCCATTCTTTCTTACTTTCAGAAAGTTCCTCCTAATGTTGAGCCGCATTCTCCTTTCTTATAGATCATGTGCTTTGCCTCTGCATTGAATGTGCTTTCAGCATATGGCGGGAGTCTGCCCCCTAGGAACTGTTTTGCTCGTGCCGGGAATATTGTGCTGCAGGAATTGAATCCAAGAACATCCTTGCATTAGTTGCTAGCAACACTTAATGGTGGAGGGGAGGCAGCAGAGAGAAATTGCTCTCCAGGGGCCGGACTGTACCTGCTTGTTTTCACCTTCGCCTCGGCTTCTTCCTTCGTCTGTTGGCAGAGCTTAGTTTTTCTTTTCCTTTTTTACCAGATGGTGCACGTGCCCGTCTTTCTTCCACTCTTTTCCTGGTTCATTTCTGATCTCGTTTTTTTTGAAAAAAATTATTTTAATGGATATTTTATTTTAATGGATTTTTCTGCATATTTTTAAAAATACCGTAACTTCCGACTCTCCCTCCCCCTTTTCTTTTTTTGCACATCTGACCCTCTCAAAGTTATGCCTGCCTAGCTGGGTGGCTGGGTGTGCACATACCGTATTTTTCGCTCTATAAGATGCACTTTTCCTCTCCTAAAAAGTAAGGGGAAATGTGTGTGCGTCTTATGGAGCGAATGCAGGCTGCACAGCTATCCCAGGAGCCAGAACAGCAAGAGGGATCGCTGCTTTTGCTGCACAGCGATCCCTCTTGCTGTTCTGGCTTCTGAGATTCAGAATATTTTTTTTCTTATTTTCCTCCTCCAAAAACTAGGTGCATCTTGTGGTCTGGTGCGTCTTATAGAGCGAAAAATGCGGTATTTAGCATTAGGCAGATTTTAAAATAACAAAAACCTAGCCAGACCAAAACAGTTTACCCCCAAGATCACCTTACCCCACATGAGCCCACACAACTGCTTGAATGCGTGGCATTCTTACTGGCGACACATAGTGCCCAATCCGTATTTGTAAGAATTTGATCATTCAGCGTGGCAGCTCTTGCGCTTTGGAACTCCCTGCCTGTTGAAATCAGGCAGTCACCTTAACCCTTTTCTCTTTGGCACCTGCTAAAAACCTTCTTGAGCCAAACTTACCCAGATGCTTAGGAAGTTGTTGCTTTTAATCCATTTTTATATTTTAGCTTTTGTCTGTTTTAAGGTACAGTTGAGGGGCGCGGGTGGCACTGTGGTCTAAACCACAGAGCCTAGGGCTTGTCAATCAGAAGGTCGGCGGTTCGAATCCCCGCGACGGGGTGAGCTCCCGTTGCTCGGTCCCTGCTCCTGCCAACCTAGCAGTTCGAAAGCATGTCAAAGTGCAAGTAGATAAATAGGTACCACTCCAGCAGGAAAGTAAACAGTGTTTCTGTGCTGTTTCTGGTTCACGCTGCTGGCCACATGACCCAGAAGCTGTACGCCGGCTCCCTTGGCCAATAAAGCGAGATGAATGCACAACCCCAGAGTCCTCCGCGACTGGATCTAACGGTCAGGGGTCCCTTTACCTTTTTAAGGTACAGTTGTAATATATATTTTTATTTTCTTGTGTGTATCTTTTTGTAAATTGCTTTGAGGTTGGTTTGTTTTTAAGGTCAAACTGGGCATAAATTTTATGAAACAAACAAACAAACAAACAAACAAACAAACAAACAAACCCTAAAGGGGAGGGGACATCTACCTAGAGCCCTAGATCTTTTTCACATGTACCCTTATCAAGGCAGGTGTCCCCATATCCTATATCTGTGCATCTGGTTTTCCTTGTCTAAGGGCAGGACCTTACATTTGCCCCTATTGAAATTCATTTTGTTAGCTTGTGCCCAGTTCTCCAGTCTGTGAAGGTCGTATTGCAGAATCTTGTTCAAATCTCTCACACAGATCTCAGGCATCCTTCCATCCATCCCTCAGGAGACCCACAGGAGAGCTCAGAGTCAATTCCCTGGGGGTCAATTTCTTTTCTTATCCACAAGGCTAACCTTATCAGAAGACCTGAGCCTTGCTCGGCTGCCAGAGAAAATGAGCCTCTTTTCCACTGCCAAGTCATTTAAGCAACTTTGGCACTGCTCCCGCTCCGCCTCCCTCCTTCGCCAAGCGGGCAAGACATCTGACGGAGGGTCAGAATTTGCTGGGTGGTCACAAATGTGCAGCTCGAGGGACTGTGGTGGTGACTTGGCAAGCTGAGAAGGATTTGCTTTGCCTTCCCGTTACATCAGCCAGCCTGTCCTGTCCCCAAGGCAGCAGAACCACCTTGCCCAGCTGGTGCCAAGGACTGTCCTGGCATCAGCAGACTGGTGGCATTTTGGATTACATTAATGGGAGCCTCTTATCTGGGATGCAGGACTCTTATCTGGGATGTGGGTCGCGCTGTGGGTTAAACCACTGAACCTAGGGCTTGCCGATCAGAAGTTCGGCGATTCGAATCCCCGCGGTGGGGTGAGCTCCTGTTGCTTGGTCCCTGCTCCTGCCAGCCTAGCAGTTCAAAAACACGTCAAAGTGCAAGTAGATAAATAGGTACCACTCTGGTGGGAAGGTAAACGGTGTTTCCATGTGCTGCTCTGGTTCACCAGAAGCGGCTTAGTCATGCTGGCCGGCTGGACCTAATGGTCAGGGGTCCCTTTACCCTTTACCTTTTAGTGGGAGCCTCTTATCTGAGACTTGGGGGGGCAATAATAATGATGTGGGTTTTGGGGGTCAGTCTGAATGACACCCTTGGCTCCCTTCCAATTCTTGGGGTCCTTCGCCCAGGGAGAGTTAGAACCCAATAGAGCACTCCATTGCTGAACTAGCCAGAAAAGTTTCTTTGTAAGAGAGTGACCTTATCTGGCCACAAGTGTCCTCACCAACATCCCAAAAGAAGGAGTCAGGTTGCAAGAGTTATAACCAAGGCTAATGGGTTTGCCTTTACTGCCCCCTCAACTATTTACTAGATGGGAGTACAACAGCCAAAGGGTTTTGCGTGAGCCGAGCTAGAAAGTGGGGAGAAGATGGAGACACAGAGAACAGCCTGCTCTGTGCTGGATCAAAAGCTGTGTGTAATAGAGAAGCAAGATCTGTTGGGGTGTTAAGCAGTCAATCATTTTATTTGTATGCCGCCTTTCCAAACATAAAACCATCCTCAAGGTGGCTTACAAAATATGAACAATTACATAATTACAAAAGTAGTCATATACAATAAATAAAATATCAAAAAGCACACAACCAAACAGAGCGATTTCCACATAAATCATAAGATCTAAACTAAAAACATCAAAAATTAATAGTCGTACCTTGGAAGTCGAACGGAATCCGTTCTGGAAGTCCGTTTGACTTCCAAAACATTCAGAAACCAAAGCTTGATTTCTGATTGGCTGCAGGAAGCTCCTGCAGCCAATCGGAAGCCGTGGAAGCCCCGTCGGATGTTCGGCTTCCAAAAATAGTTTGCAAACCGGAACAGCCACTCCCAGGTTTGCGTCGTTCAGGAGCCAAAACGTTCGAGAACTAAGCTGTTCAAAAACCAAGGTATGACTGTATCAGTAACAGCAACAATCCCTGCCCAACAAAAACCCCTAAACAATACCCTAGCCCATGCATAGGCAAACTCGGCCCTCCAGATGTTTTGGGACTACAACTCCCATCATCCTTAGCTAACAGGACCAGTGGTCAGGGATGATGGGAATTGTAGTCCCAAAACAGCCAGAGGGCCAAGTTTGGGGGTGCCTGCCCTAGCCCAAGAGTCTGTTCAGCAGCCTCAGCTTTTGTAGCTGGAGTCCCGTCTGGGCCCCTCCCTCCCAGGCCACGTGGGAAAAGCCTCTGTCAGTTTGTCAGTTTGTGTTTTCCGGTCCCTTTCAGACTCTAGTGGGCAGTTTCTTCTCATTTTATCCTCTTCCCCGACTGAATAAAACGACTTCAGAAGGCTGGAAACAGCCAAGGGGCCCAGTCCTCCTTGTCAGGCTACACCAGTGGCAACCAACATTTTTTGGGGGGAGGCTCCCCCACGGTTCCATAAACCCAGGGGTTTTTTTTTCAGCCAGAACTCACCAGAACTCAATTCTGGCACCTCTCTGGTGGGCACCATTGTCATTCTAAGAGAACGAGTTAGGTCATGGGTCGGCAAGGCTTTTACCGGGCATGGGCCGGATCACTCCCGCGGAGATCCTCCATGAGCCATACCGGCTCAGCACAACGCCGGAAATCACATACGCACATGCCCGTGGTGCCAGAAATCACTTCTGCGCATGCCCAGAAGCCGAAAATTGCACCTGCACAGAAGTGATTTCCAGCGTCTGGGCATGTGCAGAAGCGATTTCTGGAACCACTGAAGAGAGTCTCCGCACCACGCTGTGCCAGTTTAGCACAGCACACGGGGACTCACTGAGTGGGCGACTCAGTTCGGGGTCGGCTCATGGGCTGGTTAAACGGCCTCCGTGGGCCACTTTTGGCCCATGGGCCTTAGGTTACCGACCCCTGAGTTAGGCGTTCCTGGTGAGTTCCAGCACCTCTTTTTCTAGAAAAATAGCACCGCATAAACCCATCCCCAGGGCCCCCATCCTACCCGATAAAAAAAGCATTATTCCAAATAGTGGTTTGCGCGACCCACTAAGGAAGATAATAACACAAAGAAATTCAAAACAGGAAGAATCAATTGCACCTTTAGTCAAACTCCAGTTAAAACTATTTTGTTTAATTAATTCAACTGAACTGAACTTGATCCAGCAGCACCAGCTATTACCAATAATTGGCTATCTTGTGATGACTCAGAATCGTAAATGGCCAAAGGAAATGGTTTTGAAAGCGACGAGGGCAGAAAAACTTTCTTTCTTTATATATATATATTTTTATTGGTTTTACATAATTTTATACATTTTAACTTTCACTATTTCAAACATTAAATTAAAAGGTTCATTTGAACCTTCGGGCCTCCCTCCCTCCCTCCCTGGGTTCCGTATTTAAAATTAGATTTTCTGCATATTTTACCATTATCCATCTGTTACATATCCATAGTTACTGCAGTGAATTCCACATTACAAGTGTCATCACATCCCTGCCAATGCTTACAGTGGTCTTTTGTGTAAATTAGGAATTTATTCCGGTCTTTTAAAAATACTTGATCTTCCTGGTTTCTGATCTTCCCTGTCAGTTTCGCCATCTCTGCATACTCCATCAGTTTCGTCTGCCATTCTTCTCTGAGCAACAACAAGCAACATGTCGGCTAATAAAATACTGACACCTTGGGTACCACAGGGCTCCACTGACCGCCTAATTCCCTAAATCCTGATCTGCAGTTCAGTACTCAGTGGTAGTGAGTGACATACACTCTGCACATGCTCAGCAATGCCCTTCTTTGCCATCGGGTCCCCTTTGTTTTGCCAGTGCTGATACTGGCCCTAAAAACTGGATTCGAGCCTTGGCTTAAATGAAATCTCGGTGCTGCTGCAGCTGCTGACCGTTTGACGTCGCAGGCTAATGCTTTTCTCTCTCCAAGAGGCAGGAAAGCACTGCAAGCTATTAAAAGAGGCAGGGCAAGCACAGAGCTTAATAAATCAGGAGAGAAAGATGGATCTGGCACAGGTCCCATTGGGCAGATTCTTACCTTTGCCGCTAACCTCTGCAGCATCAGATGAGTGAGGGAGCAGGCAGGGTGGACCTGAGAGGAAGAGGCAAGATCTTGTTTTGGACTATATACGCAACTCCCATCACCTTCAGCCACAGCTGGCTGGGCCTGATGGGAATTGTAGTTCGGAACACCTGGAGGGTGTTGGGTTGTGGAGGATCTCCAAAGAGCCATGATGCCCAAAGATGGAAGCAGGTCAGCCAAGGTGGGCCCTTTCGCTCAGGCCTCGCCCGTCCACTGCCACCTGATTTAATAAGAGCATGAAAAGAGCCTGGTGGATCAGGCCCATGGCCCATCTCAGTGCCAGATTTACATATAAGCTAAACAAGCTATAGCTTAGGGCCCCAGTGGGCCCCCCAAAAAAAATTAAAGGGAAAAAAAGAACTGGATGTACATTTCCAAAATATAAGATAAAAAACAAATAAAATAAAAGCTACATACAGCAACAGTGTTTTGTGTTGTGTAGGCTCCTCTGATGTAAGTCATGGGCCCCACCTGCTAGCCTGCTCCCTAAAATATCCCTGGTTTGCTCCTTTCTATATATAGGGTGCCTGAGTCTAGGGCTTGCTGATCAGAAGGTCGGTGGTTCGAATCCCCGCGACGGGATGAGCTCCCATTGCTCGGTCCCTGCTCCTGCCAACCTAGCAGTTTGAAGGCACGTCAAAGTGCAAGTAGATAAATAGGCACCGCTCTGGCGGGAAGGTAAACAGCATTTCCGTGTGCTGCTCTGGTTTGCCAGAAGCGGCTCAGTCATGCTGGCCACATGACCCTGAAAAACTGTCTGTGGACAAACTCCGGCTCCCTCGGCCAGTAAAGCAAGATGAGCACCGCAACCCCAGAGTCGGTCACGACTGGACCTAATGGTCAGGGGTCCCTTTACCTTTACATTCTGCATGGACTGGTTGTGTGGCAACATGTGCAAATGGCTTGAGATACCTATGAGGTCCATCAATTACCATATAGCATATATTCAACACGAAAAACAGCAACCATTTGTTGTGGACAAAGAACAGCTGGACATTAAGGGCCCCATTACCTTCAGGAGCTTAAGACCTCATCAAACCTCAATCTGGCCCATCTCCTCCATCATCCTGTTCTCACAGCGGCTGAACAGTTGCATGTGCTGTGGGAAGCCAGCAAGCAGGATCCGAGCGCAAGAACACCTCTTCCCCACTGCAGTTTCCAGCAACTTGCATTCAGAAGCATCGCTGTCTCCCACTGTGGAGGCAGAACACAGCCTTCCTGGCTAGCAGGCATCCCAAAATCCAACTCTTCTGGGCATCAATCATACCAGAAATATGCAAAATAACTAAGTGTTAGAAGTCACCCCAGAACTGGCCCTACTGAACATCTTCCCAGACAATAATGCCCACCCACATCACAAAGAACTCATAGGCCACCTACTCTCAGCAGCCAGAAGCATCGTAGCCAGACACTGGATAGACCTGTCAGGAATAAGCATGGACCAATGGTATCAAATAGTACAGTGGTACCTCGGGTTATGTACTTAATTCATTCTGGAGGTCTGTTCTTAACCTGAAACTGTTCTTAACCTGAGGTACCACTTTAGCTAATGGGGCCTCCTGTTGCCACCGCGCCACCGGAGCAGGATTTCTGTTCTCATCCTGAAGCAAAGTTCTTAACCCGAGGTACTATTTCTGGGTTAGTGGAGTCTGTAACCTGAAGCGCATGTAACCCGAGGTACCACTGTATGGGAAACAGCCTTATTAGAAAAACTAACCAGTAAACTGAAACTGACATGGGGACAAATAGAAGAGGATGCCTTTGCCCTGATATGGGTCCCCTTTATCACATATGTAGCCCAACAAGACAACGACGAGAATCCGCAGACAGCATACAAATCAATCTGGCTAACCTGATCCAAATACACACACACACACACACACACACACACCCCACTCACACACAAAAACAAATCTCACTATAGCCAACCAAAGACAACCAACCACACCCTAGGCCAGGGGTCAGCAAACTTTTTCAGCAGGGGGCTGGTCCACTGTCCCTCAGACCTTGTGGGGGGCCGGACTATATTGGGGGGGGGATATGAATGAATTCCTATGCCCCACAAATAACCCAGAGATGCATTTTAAATAAAAGCACACATTCTACTCATGTAAAAACACGCTGATTCCCGGACCGTCCGCGGGCTGTACTGAGAAGGCGATTGGGTCGGATCCAGCCCCTGGGCCTTAGTTTGCCTACCTCTGTCCTAGGCCACCCCTAACCTCTCTCACCACCAAGGAAATACAACAAGCGAATAGTAAGAGAACCCCCACAAGTGATGCTGACACAAAACGCCACACATACGCAAAGCAGAAGAATAGAAGCATTGCCACCCGACCCCACCCCACTCACCATCCCCCCTTCCCCCTCTTCCCCCCTTCTTTTCTTCCTAACCCAACACTGTATGCAACACTTATGTCTCGCAACAAATGAAACTGTAGGAAACACAACTTGAAAAAAGAGACAATGCACGTATTTTTGTAAACTAAGAAATCGTATATATATAGCCCACTCCTCCATGAATTTTCCCAATCCCTTTTTAGGTTGGCAGCCATGACTGCTCCCTGTGGCAGTGAGTTCCATAGTTTATGTGCCACCCAAAGTAGTGCTTTCTTTTATCTGTCCTGAACCCCGACAACATTCAGCTTCGACACCAGATGTCCCTGTTCTGGTGTTATGAGAGAGGGAGAAAGACTTCTTCTCTCTCTCAATTCCCTCCATGCCACGCAGATGGGTGCCCCTTGCCCCTTGCAGGCGAGGTCTGCAGCTGGCATTGGGGCAGCCCAGCTCCACCGGAATCTCTGGCGCTTGTACAGCAGCCAAGCATTTCTCTGGTTATATAAAGCCTGTGGTTAACATACGTGAGGATTTGCGGGAAAATCGTATTACTACTGTGAAAATGTTAATTGCAAGAAACATTAATGACGGCATGTCGGGCAATTAAGGCTTGGCTGGTGCAGAGAACTCAGGGCTTGGCGAAGAGGTGTGGAAGGCAGATGAGGTAACGGGCTTACCTAAGGAGCAGAAGAAATGCCAGATGTATCAGAAACAGTACATTCTGTTGAATTTATTTTTTTTAGACCTGTGGTTCCCAAACCTTTTGCGGCCACTGTTAACAAAAAAATCCGAGGGCTCCCTTGGACAAAAAACAAAGACACCAACCAGGATTACTTGGAGCAAAACAGCAGCCTGTAGGCTTGGCCTTTATTGAACTGTTGCAACAGGGTGCTCCCCTCACTTGCAGGAGAGAGGAGGGACCCAGAAAAGTGGTGTGCAAGGCCTTATAAAGACTTTTGAAATTGCCACCCTATAGATCAAGACCACCCCCAGAAACATCACACCTACATCACAGAAAGGAGGGGTTGAGGGAGGAGTTGTGGTAGTAACCTGAGTGTCCTGTCACCTGGCTGGTTCCCCCTTTCCCCCTCCCCATGAGTACTTTCCAGGTGACAGAGGGGAGTTTGCAGTTTCCTGCCCCCAGAGGGAAGATCTGATCATTGTCCTTTGTTCCAGTCCATACTGAATCCACTCCCATATGCAAGTTCTTTGTGATCTTGATGGTCTTCTGTCTAGGACCATCAGAGTTGGCATAGCAACTAGGCAGGGCTCCTGTGGATGTGCTGGTATGCTCAAGGGATTATGGCTGTCCTGTATCAAACCTTCCCCATTTTGTAGTCCTTCCTTCATGGAGTAAAATAAAAGTGGAACAGTGGAAATCTGATGTATGGTTGATTTTCTATGAATTTATAACAGAAGCATAGCGTATGTAATGTGTGAGTGTGTGTGTGAAGTTTGTACAAACTGAATGATTGGGGGGGGGCTTCCTGCGACACCACTGCCTCGTCGGTTCCATAATCTCACCCCAAATGCACCCCACAAAAAGCATAATTCAGAACAGTGCTTTGCTTCAGACCTACTCAGGAAGATAACACCCCCACGAAATTCAGAACAAGAAATTGCACATTTATGCAGGATCCGGTTAAAACTAGTTACCTTGATTAAGGCAACAAAATGGAGGAACTGAATGCTGGGATACCAGCTTTTCGAAGTCTGATAGCCATTTACACCTCCAGCGCTTCCCCCCATCGCCACCACCCCGTGCCTTTTAAGTGGTTCACTTTGGGAACTGCTGGCTCAGATCGTAAGCTGCTCAAGTTGTTCTGCAGGGATGCAGGGATGCTGCAAGCGCGATGTACTTAATAACACATGGGATAATGAAGGAAGATGGAGGGCGGCTGCTGTTTTGTCTGCAAGGAAGAGCGCACAGCTGGGGGTCTCCCAATTGCTTTCCCCACCCCACTGAGCCAGTGAGATGGGAGAAAGACGGGCGTATAATTATTTCGCCCCCCCACAAAGGACCACTATTTCTCTCTGGGTCCACCACCTGGGAGAGGATTGGGAGAGACTTTTGCTGCGTGGGCAGAGAGATTTTGCATTTGTGCAAAAGATGAATTCACCTTCTAAGATAAAACGATGAGGAGAACCACCACAGAAGCCAGCCTGCAGGTGGGGAGCCTCAGCTGGTTAGAGCATGGGTAGGCAAACTAAGGCCCGGGGGCCGGATCTGGCCCAATCGCCTTCTCAATCCGGCCTGCGGATGGTCCGGGAATCAGCCTGTTTTTACATGAGTAGAATGTGTCCTTTTATTTAAAATGCATCTCTGGGTTATTTGTGGGGCATAGAAATTTGTTCATCTTTTTTTTCAAAATATAGTCTGCCACCCCCCCCCCCCATGGTCTGAGGGACAGTGGACCGGCCCCCTGCTGAAAAAGTTTGCTGACCCCTGTGTTAGAGAGTCCAGGGAGGGGTGCGTCTGTTCTACTGCCAAACAGCTTTGGGAGAGTCCTCCCAGGCCTGAGTTTCTTAGAGCTAGAGGAAAACGCTTGGCTAATTTATGGAAGAGCAGGGAGGGAGACTGGGCTTAGGCTGTGAGTGGGAAGACGGAACTGTTCAGAGAAGCTCTGGGACAGCTGATTGGGTAGAGTATGAGGCTGTTAATCTCCAGGTCGTGGGTTCAAGACCCATGTTGAGCAAAAGATTCCTGAATTGAAGGGGTTGGACTAGATGACCGTCGTGGTCCCTTCCAGCTCTATGATTCTTCTAACTTATGAAGCAGCATCTTAAGAACACTTTTTTGCAGGGGGTTGGACTAGATGACCCTTGGGTCCCTTCCAACTCTGCAATTCCATGATTCTAAGATAGAGTGGCATTTTTCAGGGCAGTTAAGATCTCTTTTGAATTTAACATTGGGATGCCTGGAGCCTTCCTGGTGGTCCCTTATTCCACTGTCCTGCCCAGTGCCGGATTTACGTTTAAGCTAAACAAGCTATAGTTTAGGGCCCAACTCTCTTGGGGGCCCCCAAAAAATTAAAGGGAAAAAAGAACTGGATGTACATTTCCAAAATATAAGATAAAAAACAAATAAAATAAAACCTACATGCAGCAAGAGTGTTTGTGTGTTGTGTGGGCTCCTATGATGTAAGTCATGGGCCCCACCTGCTAGCCTTCTCCCTCAAATATCCCTGGTTTCCTCCTTTCTATATATAGGGTGCCTACATTCTGCATGGACTTGTTGCACCGCAACATGTGCAAATGGCTTTAGGTACCCATGAGGTCCATATATTACCATATAGCGTATATTCCACACACAAAAACAGCGGCAATTTGTTGTTGACAAAGGACAGCTGGACATATCAAGGGCCCCATTACCTTCAGCAGCTTAGGGCCTCATCAAACCTAAATCCAGCCCTGCTCCTGTTCTCACAGTGTAAGTCATGGGCCCCACCTGCTCGCCTGCTCCCTCAAATATCCCTGATTTGCTCCTTTCTATATATAGGGTGCCTACATTCTGCATGGACTGGTTGCACGGCAAAATGTGCAAATGGCTTTAGATACCTATTAGGTCCATAAATGACCATATAGCATATATTCAACACAAAACAGCGACCATTTGTTGTTGACAAAGGACAGCTGGACATATGAAGGGCCCCATTACCTTCAGGAGCTGAGGGCCTCATCAAACCGAAATCCGGCCCTGCCCCTGCCCCTGCCTCCTATCTCAAAACGTTCCGCTAACAGGCACCCTCCCCTCTCCTCTCTCTTCTCCAGGCCTCCTCAGGACATCAGCCTGGAGGAATTTGATGACGAAGATCTGTCTGAGATCACCGACGACTGTGGCATCGGCCTTAACTACGACTCGGATCACTATGAGAAGGTGAGGGGGCAGTGGACGGGGTCAAGGAGGGATCGTGGAGTTTGGACACCAGATCTGTGAGCGGCGTCCTCTTTCTTGCAGAAGCCCCGGAGCCCAGCTCTGTGGGAGCTCCACAACTTGCAGCCCCTCTGCTCCTGAATAACTCTCAAAACTTTGTTTCCCGGGTTTTCCTTTTGCTTTCAATGAAAATAGGAATGTCAAAATCTTCCTGCTGGATCAGGCCGGCTTCCCTTTCTCATACGCAAGCGGGATGCAAGAGCAATAGCCTCCTCCCCCTCTTGCTGGCTGCCATCCTCAGCTAGACTGGCTCTGTCCATGGAGGTTCCATTTAGGAATCACGAGAAACTAAGGAGAGCCCTGCAGCGGCTTGGCCAGGCCAAAGGGGGCCCGTCTCGCAGTGGCCAGTTGGATGCCTCAGACCCTACTTGTGATTCACAGTCATAGAATTGTAGAGTGGGAAGGGACCCCAAGGGACATCTAGTCCAACCCCCTGCGATGCAGGAATCACAGCTATTTAGAGCGAACACTGCCTTAGATAAATGTTTGGTGCCCTTTACAGTGAGACTTTGGGAAAAGGCGTCTAAGGAATTTTTACACCTTCCCCTGGAGTAATAATAATAATAATAATAATAATAATTTATTATTTATGACCCCGCATATCTGGCTGACTTTCCCCAGCCACTCTGGACAGCTTCCAAAAGAATATTAAAAGCACAATAAAACATCAGTCATTAAAAACTTTCCTAAACAGGGCTGCCTTCAGATGTCTTCTAAAAGTCTGGTAGTTGTTTATTTCCTTGACATCTGGTGGGAGGGCGTTCCATAGGGTGGGCACCATCACCGAGAAGGCCCTCTGCCTGGTTCCCTGTAGCTTTGCTTCTCGCAGGGAGGGAACCACCAGAAGGCCCTCAGACCTCGGTGTCCAGGCTGGACGATGGGGGTGGAGACGCTCCTTCAGATATACAGGACCGAGACCGTTTAGGGCTTTCAAGGTCAGCACCAACACTTTGAATTGTGCTCGAAAACGTACATTGGGAGCCAATGTAGGTCTTTCATGACCGGAGTTATGTGGTCTCGGCGGCCGCTCCCACTCACCAGTCTAGCTGCCGCATTCCAGATTAGTTGCAGAGTTAAGAGCAGGGGTCAGCAACCTTTTTCAGCAGGGGGCCGGTCCACCGTCCCTCAGACCTTATGGGGGGGCGGACTATATTTTCAAAAAAATAATAATGAATGAATACCCATGCCCCACAAAGAACCCAGAGATGCATTTGAAACAAAAGGGCACATTCTACTCATGTAAAAACACGCTGATTTCCTGACCGTCCGTGGGCTGGATTGAGAAGGTGATTGGGCCGCATCCGGCCCCCGGGCCTTAGGTTGCTGACCCCTGGTTAGGAGGGTCTGGAGACCTTCCCTTCCTTGTTTAGCCCATGTGGGTCTCTCTCTGGGGCTGGGAGGCCACCTTTGGCTGAGCAGGCGGTTGACAGGTCACCTGAGGTATGTTTGCTGAGTCAGTGCCTGTTCCCTGCTGCTGAGTCAGGGAGAGAGACTTCCCTGCCAGCTCTTTCGCACCCTGCGGAGGCACAAGACTGTCAGCACTTTCCGTCTTGGGAAATTGCGGAGCAGAAGATCCGATAAGGACACAAAAGGAGGCTGCTGGATTGGGCCAGTGGCCCATATGGTTCTGCATCCTGTTCTTCTCACAGAGGCGACCCAGATGCCCATTATGGGAAGCCTGAAAGCAGGATCTGAGCACCAGAGCAATGCCCCCCTCCTGGGGTTTCCAGCAACTGGGAAGGCGGTGAAGGTCCTGTGTGAGTGTCTGGAGGCGGTTGGAGGATGGATGGCGGCTAACAGATTGAGGTTGAATCCTGACAAGACAGAAGTACTGTTTTTGGGGGACAGGGGCAGGCAGGTGTGGGAGACTCCCTGGTCCTGAATGGGGTAACTGTGCCCCTGAAGGACCAGGTGCATAGCCTGGGAGTCATTCTGGACTCACAGCTGTCCATGGAGGTGCAGGTCAATTCTGTGTCCAGGGCAGCTGTCTACCAGCTCCATCTGGTACGCAGGATGAGACCCTCCCTGCCCATGGACTGTCTCGCCAGAGTGGTGCATGCTCTTGTTATCTCCCGCTTGGACTACTGCAATGCTCTCTACGTGGGGCTATCTTTGAAGGTGACCCAGAAACTACAACTTATCCAGAATGCGGCAGATAAGACTGGTGACTGGGAGCGGCCGCCGAGACCATATAACACCGGTCTTGAAAGACCTACACTGGCTCCCAGTACGTTTCCGAGCACAATTCAAAGTGTTGGTGCTGACCTTGAAAGCCCTAAACGGCCTTGTTCCAGTATACCTGAAGGATATCTCTACCCCCATCGTTCTGCCCGGACACTGAGATCCAGCTCCAAGGGCCTTCTTGCGGTTCACTCACTGCAAGAAGTGAAGTTACAGGGAACCAGGCAGAGGGCCTTCTCAGTGGTGGCGCCTGCCTTGTGGAACGCCCTCCCACCAGATGCCAAAGAGGAAAAACAACTACTAGACTTTTAGAAGACATCTGAAGACAGCCCTGTTTAGGGAAGCTTTTAATGTTTAATAGACTATTGTATTTTAATATTCTGTTGAAAGCCGCCCAGAGTGGCTGGGGAAACCCTGCCAGATGAGCAGGGTATAAATAATATACATAAATCTGGCACTGATATGGCTGCTCCTCTTTTAAAGCCATCCGAGTGCTTGACCATCCCTGCCTCTTGTGGCAGTGAGTTCCATAGTTTAATGTTCCCTGCGTGAAGAAGGACTCGTCAGTACTGTAATGGAATATTTAGTATAAATAAGATTCAGAGCACGATGCTCCTTTTTACTGTAGCTATTCTCCCGTACTGTTAGATAGGTAAGGAATCCCAAAGGAAGGAACTTTTTATCACATGTGGTGGGAATGCAAAAAAGTGAAAAGCTTTTGGGAAATGATATATTATGAGATGAAAAAGATGTTGAAATATACATTTATTAAGAAACCAGAAGCATTTTTCTTGGCATTGTAGGAGGAGATATTAATAGACACGATTGTGATTATATGCAATGACAGCAGCAAGAATACTATTGGCACAAAAATGGAAGCAAGAAGAACTGCTGACGAAAGAAGAATGGAGGATGAAGTTGATGGACTATGCAGAATTAGATAAATTAACAGGAAGGATTTGAAACTTGCGGGATCAGAGATTCTTAGAAGACTGGAGTAAATATATGAACTATTTGAAAAGTAATTGCGATGAACAGATTATGCTAGTAGGATTGCAAGAAGTTTTGTAAGGTGGATTATTTGAAATATTGCAAGAAAGACTACGAAAAGAATTATTAGTTAAGTATAATTAAATGTAATAGGAAATTAAGAAGTGCAGAGCAAGTGATAAAGAATGGAAAATATCAGAGGTGTTGACGGAAGTCAAAAATATTGTATAAGATGTGAAGGTATGTTGTATGACTGTTGGAACTGATATGTTAAAAAATCAATAAAAATGTACATTAAAAAAAAAAGAGATAAGTAAGGAATCCCAAAATTCCAGCTCTTTTTCCAAGCTCCAAAACAGCTTGACTACATTTTTTAATTTATTTGTAGCCCATATTCCCAAATATATCCAAATATCTAATAGGGTTTTTTTCTTCCCCTGCCAGGACTGTCTGGTGCTGGAGAGATGTGAGCAGCCCAACCCCATCTCCACCTTCCAGGACGATTTCCAGGAGTTTGAGATGATCGATGACAATGAAGAGGAGGAGGAAGGGAACGGGCTGGAGGAGGTGCCCCCCTCACCCTCGGGGTCTCCAATCCCTTCGCCCACCCCAGAGGAGACCCAGAAGCATCGCCCCACCACTCTCAACCTGACCGTGACGGGTACACAGGTGAGTCTGGGAGGAGAGCCTTGGGCACCCGGAGTTTTGCAAATGCAACTCCTGGAAGCAACTTGGTCCCAAAGCATTCTGCAAAACAGGAGGTTTGTTGTTGTTGTTGTTGAGTCGTTTAGTCGCGTCCGCCTCTTCGTGACCCCCTGGACCAGAGCAGGCCAGGCCCTCCTATCTTCCACTGCCTCCCACAGTTTGGTCAAACTCATGCTGGTAGCTTTGAGAACACTGTCCAACCATCTCATCCTCTGTCGTACCCTTCTCCTTGTGCCCTCCATCTTTCCCAACATCAGGGTCTTTTCCAGGGAGTCTTCTCTTCTCATGAGGTGGCCAAAGTATTGGAGCCTCAGCTTCAGGATCTGTCCTTCCAGTGAGCACTCAGGGCTGATTTCCTTCAGAATGGATCGGTTGGATCTTCTTGCAGTCCATGGGACTCTCAAGAGTCTCCTCCAGCACCAGAATTCAAAAGCATCCATTCACCCGCGATAAAGGGGACTTACCAGGAATCTAAAATTGAGATGCTTACACAAGCCTGCAACCAGCTATCTGCTGAGCGTTTAAAAGGGGAATGTAAAACTCTGCTAAGTAAAGGAACTTGCTAGCACAGGTTAGGAAGGATATTAATAAACAATATATCCTGACTCCCTGAACCATCCTGAGCCATCCAAGCAAGCGAGAGAGACGGACTGACTCCAGGAGCATTTCGCATCATAAATAAACCAGGAAGGAGTCACTCTTCATCTGCATTAAAAGCTGCAAGCAGAGAGCAGAGTCCTGCTATGCTCCACCCATATGAGGCTGGGGGAAGGGAGTCTTCCCTGCCTGGCAACTGCTGCTGCTGCCACCACTGGCCTATTTGATGCACAGATGGGCTTCCAGATCTGACAGGATGTCCAAGCATTTGGATGGCAGCGCCTGGGATGCCCAGAGAGGCAGTGTGGCATTTGTACGCAGCCCCCGGTGGTCTCACGGACTATTGACCTGTACACCACTAATTCGCTGCCACCAACCAGGTCCTCCCCGGTAAATCACTTCGTCTCAGTCAGGTTCTTAAGTTAACAAAGAAGAGTGTAGTTTATTGCAGACACAAGTAAACTCTAACTGCATTCAAAACCTTGTTACTCTTTACCTTCTTAGTCTTATTTTTATCTTGCCTCTAACTCTTCAACCTCCTCTCACACAAGAACCAACTGCTTTAACTGTCTCTCTAATGCCAACTGTCTGCCAACTGCCTTTCCCAACTGCCTTTCCCAACCAACCAGCTAAAACCAACCAACCCAAACCTTGGGCTAAGCCCTTTTATAAGCCTCTGGCTTTTCTATTGGTCTACCTATTAACTCTTTATCTCCCCCTGTACAGACATTTTAAAAAGAATGGGCAAACGCCACAGGCAGGTTTCGCAATGCTCTACAAAAACCGGGCTGGGCATTTGTGGCTTTTGCAGGATTAATAGTCAGAAACAGAGGAAGCTGCCTAGTTTCGGGGACAATTCTATCGCAGTGTTTGGGATGGAGGGAAGAAAGTCCTTCTTCACGCAGCGCGCAATTAAACTATGGCGCTCACTGCCCCAGAAGGCAGGGATGGTCACCAACATAGCTGGAAATATGATGTTTTAAGTGCATTGTTCAAATGTGCCATTAGATGGCAATGTTGAGCTAATGGCAAATTCAAGTGGACTTTTGAACAATGGGAAACTGATAGCAACTCAAACAGGCTGAGCTCTGCCTCTTCCATTGCGGGGGGTTGGACTAGATGATCCTCAGCCACCTTCCAAGTCTAAAATTCTCTGATTCTCCGATTCCTTCTTCCAAAAGGCACCCAACTGGGTGTTGGATCGGTGCATCTTTAGTCTTCCCTCCTTTCCCCACGGAAGCAGCTGCTTCAAACCATCCTCTCCCCCCCCATCTCGTGTCAGTTCATGTGCTTGTCACTAAGCCCCTTTTGGAATTAATCTTTCCCAATCTCCCCCCCCAACCCTTTAATCTGCTGTGTCATTAACCCTCCCTAGAGGGCTCAGTCGGCAAGGCTGTAAGTGCAATTTTCCGAAATATGCTTTCCGAATAATGTGCCGTACGGAAGAGAGGATGGAAGGTAGAGGAACGGCAAAGAGGCCTCGCTTTCTGAAAGCACCTTAGCATTCCAAAAGATGAATGAAAACATCTTAAACCACCAGTGCCCCATTTTTTGTCAACATCGAACAGACGGGTTCTGATTCATTCACATAAAAACTCTTTCCTAAAGCCACTCATGGTGGTGCACAGATCAGGCTGGAATAAATCTGAGGACACTTGCAAGAACTCAGTTGTTTTCGCACAGCTGGCAGCACCTGCCTTGTGGAACTCCCTGCCTCTTGATATAACTGCACGCTTTTTTGCAGCCTGCTGAAAACATTTTTGCTTAGACAAGCCTGTCCAGATGTTTAGAAAGTTGGCGCGAGTTTTAATTCTGTTCTTAGTCCGTTGTTAACTTTTTAAGAGTTTTTAATTATTGCTGTTCAGCATCTTAAAAAGCAGAAACATCACCATGCCAACAAAGGTCCATATAGTTCAAGCTCTGGTTTTCCCAGTAGTGATGTATGGAAGTGAGAGCTGGACCATAAAGAAGGCTGATCACCGAACAATTGATGCTGTTGAATTCTGGTGCTGGAGGAGACTCTTGAGAGTCCCATGGACTGCAAGAAGATCAAACCTCTCCATTCTGAAGGAAATCAGCCCTGAGTGCTCACTGGAAGGACAGATCGTGAAGCTGAGGCTCCAAGACTTTGGCCACCTCGTGAGAAGAGAAGACTCCCTGGAAAAGACCCCGATGTTGGGAAAGATGGAGGGCGCAAGGAGAAGGGGACGACAGAGGATGAGATGGTTGGATAGTGTTCTCGAAGCGACCAGCATGAGTTTGACCAAACTGCGGGAGGCAGTGGAAGGCAGGAGTGCCTGGCGTGCTCTGGTCCAGGGGGTCACAAAGAGGCGGACACGACTAAACAACTAAACATCAAGAAGTGGGGCTTCTGTCAGGGTTCCTAAGCTGTGATTCCATTATTGCAGGCGGATGGAATAGGTGACCTTTGGGTGTATCAAACCTATGATTCTGTGATTCTTCTTATTAAATTTCCATTTTATCACATTTAAACACATCCTTATTACTGTCTACTCTTTACATATTTGCTCTATCGAGCTTCAACTTCCCTCCATCCCGGCTCATGACTTTCATAGTTTATTATTACTTTATACCATTTATACATTTTTCCAGTTTGCGTTTCACTCCTTCCGTTTATCACAAAATTTCAAATAAATATGCAGAAGGTGCAAATCATACACCTTGCAAGTTTTCTTACAACAACCCTGCTAGTGTTGTTAATTGTTTACAGTGATCCTTCAGATATTGTACAAATTTACTCCAGTCTTTTTGGAAAGCTTGGTTACGCCAGTTTGGGGTTTTCCCGGTCAGCTTTGCCAGTTCTGCATAGTCCATCATCTACATCTTCCACACTTCTAACAAAGGGATTTCCTTTTTGGGCCAAAAGAGTTCTTACTGCTGTTGTCACACACATTAACCGTTTAATGTCTCTCTTTGGGGTCTCTTCCCCTGCTACAGCTAACAGAAATGCCTCTGTTTCCCCCCACAAAAGTACTTTAAAACATTTTCTTTAACTCACCTCTGCTCTCTTTTCCTCCCCTGCGTGACCAGGACTCCCTGAACAACAACAGCGGCTGCAACCCTGCACCCCCCTTGCAAAGGGCCACCTGGCAGGAGACTCTGCTCCACACTTCTTCCTCCTCCTCCTCCTCTTCGGTGCCCCATGCTGGTGAGTGCTCTCCCATACCCCTGGGCCCCTGGGGAGAACTGGCTCTCCACAGCAAGCAGAAACTGTGCAGGAGGGTGGAGGTACAGAGGTACGGAGGCTTTCAGCCCACAGGTCTAAATAACCCCAGTGCGGGTCCCAGTTAGACCACACAGCCTTTCCCCCTGACAAATCACATTCTGTGTGGTTATAGGTAGGTAGCTGTGTTGGTCTGCCATAGTCGAAACAAAATTTTAAAAAATTTCTTCCAGTAGCACCTTAAAGGTAAAGGGACCCCGACCATTAGGTCCAGTCATGGCCGACTCTGGGGTTGCGGCGCTCATCTCGCTTTATTGGCCGAGGGAGCCGGTGTACAGCTTCCGGCTCATGTGGCCAGCATGACTAAGCCGCTTCTGGCGAACCAGAGCAGTTCACGGAAACGCCGTTTACCTTCCCGCCGGAGCATGACCTATTTATCTGCTTGCACTGGTGTGCTTTCGAACTGCTAGGTTGGCAGGAGCAGGGACCGAGCAACGGGAGCTTACCCCGTCGTGGGGATTTGAACCGCCGACCTTCTGATCAGCAAGTCCTAGGCTCTGTGGTTTAACCCACAGTGCGACCCGGTACATGCACACAAAACATGCACACGAAATCTCATACCAAGAACAAACTTAGTTGGTCTCTAAGATGCTACGCGGGTGGCGCTGTGGGTAAAAGCCTCAGCTCCTAGGGCTTGCCGATCGAAAGCTCGGCGGTTCGAATCCCCGCGGCGGGGTGCGCTCCCGTTGCTCGGTCCCAGCGCCTGCCAACCTAGCAGTTCGAAAGCACCCCCGGGTGCAAGTAGATAAATAGGGACCGCTTACTAGCGGGAAGGTAAACGGCGTTTCCGTGTGCGGCTCTGGCTCGCCAGAGCAGCGATGTCACACTGGCCACGTGACCCGGAAGTGTCTCCGGACAGCGCTGGCCCCCGGCCTATAGAGTGAGATGGGCGCACCAACCCCAGAGTCTGTCAAGACTGGCCCGTACGGGCAGGGGTACCTTTACCTTTACCTTTAAGATGCTACTGGAAGGATATTATTATTATTATTATTATTATTATTATTATTATTATTATTCTGTGTGGTGTCGGGTATGGAAGAGGCTGCAGAGGAGCAACTGAGAGCTGACGATGGTTCCTTGCAAGCAGGGCTCACCATTGGTGTCGATCAGCCGACAGGGAATCCTGCTGGCACCAGGAACTCCATAGCGCAGTCTGATTTATCAGGACCGCTTTCTCCATTTGCAGGAAGCTGTTTGCATTCATTCCTTGCCCCCCTCTGCATTCTTCCTTCTGCAGAGGAAGCTGCTTGCATGGACACTGCTTCCTCCATCCCAACTTCAAATCTCCTTTCAAGGCGCCCTCCCAGTGCAAATCAGCTGATTGGTGCAGAAAGTGTGTCTCCAAAGAGGGTTGCTGCAACTGCCAATCAGCTGAACGTTGGCAGCTGTTAGTCACCTGTTGTTGTTAAGGCATCAGGCAGTTGAGTCACAGGTGGGCGGCCCCATTTTCCTTGTCCAAGTTGGTGCACAGCAGGGGTTGTGGGACAGTGATCCATGTGACAGTCACCTCCAGGCTTGATTATTGTAACTCGCTGTACGTGGGGCTGCCCTTGAAGCTGACCCAGAAACTCCAGCGGGTGGAGAATGTCACAGCGAGACTCCTTACGGGGTCCTTGCCGCAGGATCACATTCATCCAGTGCTATACCAGCTGCACTGGCTCCCAGTGGAGTACAGGGTCAGGTTTAAGGTGCTGGTTTTGACCTTTAAAGCGCTACACGGCCTAGGACCCACGTACCTATGGGATCGCCTCTCCTGGTATGCCCCACAGAGAACCTTAAGGTCCACAAATAACAACACTTTGGAGGTCCCAAATCACAAGGTGGTTAGATTGGTCTCAACTAGGGCCAGGGCCTTTTCAGTACTGGCCCCGACATGGTGGAACGCTCTGTCACAAGAGACCAGGGCCCTGTGGGACTTGACATCTTTCCGCAGGGCCTGCAAGACGGAGCTGTTCTGCTGGCCTTTGTTTTGGACTCGAGTCTCACCCTTATGTTTCCTTCCCCTTCCAGTTTTGATCTATTTAAATTGCATTTTAACCTGTATTTTAAATTGGTTCTCCCCCCTCCCTTACGTTTTTATTGTAATTTTACTGGTGTTAGCTGCCCTGAGCCTGGCTCTGGCCAGGGAGGGCAGGGTATAAATAAAATTTATTATTATTATTATTATTACTGATGTGGATCCCACTCCCCACTTCTGTACTAGAGGGACTCAAGGGATGGGCTGTGGAGTACAAGAGCCACAGGACTTGCCAGTCAGGGTCTGGGCCATGGAATGGCAACAGCAAAGGCCTTTGGAGGTCTGGGATGTATCGCACGATGATAGGTCAGTCCAACTAGATAAGGCCCAGGGTGAGCAGCAGGCTTCAGGTCTAGGCAGTGGTTGTGTAGACTTCCCCAGGTTGCTGGCTTTGACCTCACTAGAGTGTTGTCAGGATGGTTCCTGAGTCCTGAACTTTGCTGTCTGCTCCTTCCCCTTGCAGAGCGATCCTCCCCTGTGCACCCGTGTCTCCAGGACGGACCGTGTTCGGACACTCGGAGTGGCACAGGCCCTGGCCGAGCCCAACCTCCTTGCAAACCACCGCTTTATGATGCCGAAGGGAACAGCCAGGAGCTGCGGGAGGCCCCGCCCCCTGCCCGACCTGGGGAGGACTACAACATGAACATCGTCTCCTCCATGCCCTGCTCTCAGCCTCCTTCAGCTTCATCTGTCCAGGCCCCCAGGGAGGTTGCAGAAGACCCCCAAGGTCCCAACACACGCCTGGCATCTAAGTCGCCCGTCTTCAGCCCCCACAGGTCACCGGCAACGGAGATTTACTGCGCCAGGTTCCAGAGGGATGCAGCAGGATGCCAGGAGGCAGAGAAGGTGGCTGGGGGCTCCCCCGTCATCTTTGCTGGGGGAAAATCGGGGCACGGGTCCCCCATCTCACTGATTGACCAGGGAGGCTCCCCGCTGTTGGACGACGAGCCTCCCAAGGGCCGTCGAGATGCCGGGTCTGGAAGGAGCCACCCCACGGGAGACCATGCTGCCCCGACCAGAACGGCGACGGAATCCCTGAGCTCTGAAGGAGAAAGCGGTCACAGGGGCCGGGTGCCCAGCGTGAGAGGGCCACCTTCCGCCTCGTCGGACACCACGTCCCCCTCGTCAGACCCCGGTATCGAGGCGGACCTCACCAGCCGCAACTCCAAGTCCTTCCCGCCGTGCAGCCGGCACAGCGAGGACCTCAGCTCGCCTGGCTCCGACTCGGACGTGGAGGGCGAGATCGAGGCGGCCTTTGCCTGCAGCGGGAACCGCCTGGCCAGCAACATGATCTCCAGCATCTCGGAGACGGAGCTGGACCTGAGCAGCGACAGCAGCAGTGGACGCTCCTCCCACCTCACCAACTCCATCGAGGAGGCCAGCTCCCCAGGCTCAGAAGCTGAGCTGGAGGCGGACCTGGAGTCCCGGGGGGTGCTGGGCCTGAAGGACACCCTCCTGCTAGACGTGGGCAAAGAGGAGGAGGAGGAGGAGGACGGGGTGGCGGTGGCCCCGGAGAGCGAAGTGGTGAGGAGGGACAGCCTGGCAGCCCTCAAGATAGAGGAGTTCTATGAGGACCCGTCCGCTCCCGTCGAGCCAATGGACAGGCCCCTCTCGGACTCGCTGGACCTGGAGATCGACCCCGACCACAGCCTGGAGACCCTGCGGCGCTCCTTCTACTTGCCGGTGGGGGCCAAACTGGTGCCCAAGGGCCGCAGCGACAGCGACGACCGAGCGGGGAACAGTGAGTACGACTCTGATTCTGACTCCGAGTCGGAGCCGGACCTGAGCGAGGATTCCGACTCCCCGTGGCTGCTCAGCAACCTGGTGAACAAGATGATCTCAGAAGGCTCGTACCCCATCAAGTGCGCCGACGAGTGCTTCCCGGCGGCCCACTCCCTCTCGGACACCATCTCTCCCGCCTCTGACCTGGAGCCCGAGATCCCCAGCGAGGCCCTGGGGGAGGCGCAGCCCGGCCCTCCGCAGAGCATCGAACTGGTGGACATGGAGACCCTCCGGTGTTCGCTACGGGAGGACGAGAAGCCCACCGAGCCAGGGGGCCCGGCGGACGAGGTGGGGCCCTACCTGTTCATGAGCAACCTGACCAACGACACCATTGCTCCCGTCTTTCCTGGGAGGCCACTCTCCGGCTGCTGCAAGAGTGGTGGCAGCGGCACCCCAGCCAAGGGCTTGCCCCCCAGGGAGGTCGCGGTCAAAGCCGACCCAGCCACAGGGCCCGAGGACTGGGCGATCGACGGGGACCTGGACTCTGGCATCTTGGAGGACAACGACATGATTGACGACGTCCGGTTAGAGGGCAGCGAGGGGCTGGACGTCTCGACCGCCAAGACCAACCGTTGCTTCAGCTTCGCCTACTCTCCCGAGGAGGAGGAGGATGGGGAGGCCCCTTCCCTAGGCAGCCTGAAGGGCTCCCCCTTCTCCGAGGAGATGCCCCTGCCCCCGCCCACCATAGCGCTGGACGACTCCCTGGCCTACGACTCCGTCAAGTACACCCTCGTCGTGGACGAAAACACCCAGCTGGAGCTGGTCAGCCTCAAGCGTTGCACGTCGGTGCTGAGCGACGACAGCGAGCTGATGCGGGCCTGCGACGCCGGCGACCTGGAGGACGCCGGCAGTGACTTTGGGGAGGGACTGGTGGCCCCGGATGGGCGCAGCTCTTCTTCGGAGGATTCCTCGCCCGAGGCTGACCTCCACTTCTCAAAGAAGTTCCTCAACGTCTTTGTCAACAGCACCTCCCGTTCCTCCAGTGAGTGCCACCCCCTCTGTGGTTGGAGAGGGCGGGGTGGGAGGGAGGGCACTTCCTGAGACCAGCACACAACTGCCCGTTGCCACCCCAGTCACCTGGATGCAAGATCCAGGAGCCTTCTGCTTTGGTCTCCTGGCTCCCAAGCAACAGGGACCCCCTCAGGGCCTCACCTGCTGCTGCCCCATTGTGGCCACAGACGGTCTTGATTGGCTGTCTTCCTGCTGAGAGGCAGGCCTCTGTAATTGGCTTCCTATCCTTAGAAGACGAAGCCCTCTGTCCTAACAGTGTGATTGGTACAGATGCCACACCCTGCCCTTGATTGGCAGAGGTGCTGCAATGCATTCCTGATTGGTACAGATGCCACACCCCATCCCTGATTGGTACAAGATGCCACACCCTGCCCTTGATTGGCAGAGGTGCTGCAATGCATTCCTGATTGGTACAGATGCCACACCCTGCCCTTTGTTGGTAGAGGTCCTGCTCTGCATCCCTGATTGGTACAGATGCCACACCCCATCCCTGATTGGTACAGATGTGAAACTCCTTACCCGATTGGTGCAGCAGGCGCCCCCATTCCTGACTAGTGCAGCCCCCCGTTCCTGATTGGTCAGCCCCTTGCTTTGGGTAATTGTCTGCAGCCTGCTGTGATCCTTTCTCTGCCCCCTCAACCAGGTACAGAGTCCTTTGGCCTCTTTTCTTGCATGGTGAACGGGGAGGAGCGGGAACAGACCCACCGAGCCGTCTTCAGGTGAGAAGGGAGAGGGGAGAGGTCTGAGGGTTCCCCAGCCCTTTGCTTTGAGGCTCCTTCAGGCTAGGAGATCAGTCCTGCAGGGCTGTCTTGGGGGGGGGGGGCTCCCACACTCCCCGGCAAAGTAGAAGGGCATACGAGAAACCCCCTTGAGAAGAGGGAACCAGGCCCCACTTACGCTGCTTGCCAGGGACACGCCAGTCCAGGCTTAACCATGGCTCCAAAAGAGGCTTTTCAACACCATGCATCTCAGCAGCACTCCAATATGACAGAGGGTGCTGCCAGGACACAGGGTCCCGAGTCAATAAAAAACAGCAGCCCCTGCTCAAAGGTAAACCACCACCTGCTGGTGTACAGACCAAGAGGGGTCCAAATTCAAGAATCCAGGGAATGAGGCCATCCCCTGCTAGAAATTTAAGAACCTTGGAAGTGCCTGGATCAGGCCAAAGGGGGCCCATCTTGTCCAGCATCTTGTCCTCACAGCAGATGCCCCTTTTGCGAAATACAGAAGCAGGATCCGAGCACAAGAGCCCTCTTTCCTATTGTGGTCAGTAGCCACTGACAGATTATTCCCCCTCCATGAATTTGCCCAGTTCTCTTATAAAGCCATCTAAGTTGGTGGCCATCACTGCTTCCTGTGTCAGGGAGTTCCGCAGCCTAAAAAAAGGGAGGGGGAAAAAACTTTATGTCAGTAGGCTCAGTGACCCAAGGAGTCTAAAGCAGTGGGCTTGGAACCAGAGTAATTTCCCAGGAAGAGTTATTTAAGGATTGCGGCAATTATCATGTAAACCAGAGGATCCCAAACTTTTTGGAGCCTCCTGCCCTGGAGTTCCGTAATCCCAGCACCCCACTGCCTTTTGAAACGCAGCACAAACACACACAAGAACTAATAAAGAACTGAGCTGGAAAGAGGCCAGAGAGAAGTTTTTCTCCATCTCTCATAAGGCTAGAAACTGTGGACACGTGATGAAGCTGAATGCTGGAAGACCACAGAGTTAATCTATGGAACTCCCTGCCAGAGGAGGCAGGGGTGGCTACCCACCTAGATGGATTAGGAGAGGGTTAGAGAAATTCACGGAGGAGGAGAGGGCTATTGGTGGCTCCTGCGTGGATCCTGCTCCCAGTACGTTTCCAAGCACAACTCAATGTGTTGGTGCTGACCTTGAAAGCCCTAAACGGCCTCGGACCAGTATACCTGAAGGAGCATCTCCACCCCCATTGTTCTGCCCGGATGCTGAGGTCCAGCTCCGAGGGCCTTCTGGCGGTTCCTTCCCTGCGAGAAGCCAAGTTACAGGGAACCAGGCAGAGGGCCTTCTCGGTGGTGGCCCCTGCCCTGAGGAATGCCCTCCCATCAGATGTCAAGGAGATAAAGAACTATATGACTTTTAGAAGACATCTGAAGTAGCCCTGTTTAGGGAAGTTTTTAATGTTTGAATAATAATAATAATAATAATTTTATTATTTATACCCCACCCACCTGGCTGGGCTTCCCCAGCCACTCTGGGTGGCTTCCAACAAAATATTAAAATACAGTAATGCATCACAAGTTTTAGTGTGTTTTTAATTTTTTTTTGGAAGCTGCCCAGAGTGGCTGGGGAAGCCCAGCCAGTTGGGCGGGGTAGAAATAATAAATTATTATTATTATTATTATTATTATTATTATTATTATTATTATGGCAGGCCTAAAGTCCTACAGGGAAGGGAAGCAGCATGTTGGCTGTGGGCCCCCAAAGTCTCCCCCAAACTTAGTGCTTTTGAGATAACACCAAGAAGCTGCTTTCTACTGAGTCAGACCCATTGGCCCATCCTGCTCAGTCTAGCCTACACTGGTTGGCAGCCGCAGTTCTCCCAGCCCCACTTGGGAGCCTTGTGCTGCTGAGCTGCTGCCATGTTCCTTCCCCAACTGTCCCCTTCTCCTGCCTCCAGGTTCATCCCTCGCCACGAGGACGAGCTGGAGCTGGACGTGGACGACCCGATTCTGGTGGAGCTGGAGGAGGACGACTACTGGTACCGGGGCTACAACATGCGCACGGGGGAGAGGGGCATCTTCCCGGCCTTCTATGCCCACGAGGTGGTGAGCCAGGCCAAGGAAGTGACAGGTGAGACGGGGCGTGTGTGACGGTGGCGCTGCTGGGCCGGGAGGTGGCAGCAGAGGGGGGCAAAAGAAGCTTCCTGGCTGCCCAATGTCAGAGGCTGGCTGCACAAAGGCCAGAAGAGGGAGGAGGAGGAAATGGGTCGAGGGAAGTATGGTATAGTGTGGTGTAGAGGTTAAGAGCGGTGGACTCGTAATCTGGTGAACTGGGTTCGCTTCTCCGCTCCTCCACATGCAGCTGCTGGGTGAATGACTAAGGTGGGCCCATCTCTCCCAGAGCTGCTGCTGCTGGGTCTCTGGAGTGGAGTTTTCTCCAGACCTGTGTTCTTTTGGGACGTTGGTGGTGCTGTGGTCTAAACCCATGAGCCTTTTGTGAGAGCCAGTGTGGTGTAGTGGTTGAGAGCGGTAGCCTCGTAATCTGGGGAACCGGTTTTGCGTCTCTGCTCCTCCACATGCAGCTGCTGGGTGACCTTGGGCCAGTCACACTTCTTTGAAGTCTCTCAGCCCCACTCACCTCACATCACAGAGCGTTTGTTGTTGGGGAGGAAGGGAAAGGCTTTGGGGTGTTTCGTGATGGGCGCTGTAAGAATTTGGGCCAACTGAGCTCAGCAGAGAAACCCATTTACTGGATCCCATTTGGGGAAAGTTCTTCCAAACTCTACTGTGAGAGAATAAAATAGAAAAAAGTGGTTTCAGGTGGAGACTGGGGGTATATGGGTGTCTCTGGCATGCCTCCCAGCCTAGTTCCCCTGGGACGGGGGGCCAGCCTGCCCTTTTCTGCAAAAGTGGGAGTGGCGAGGAGATGGGAACTGCACCTTGACTCTCTGCTGGGTTCCTTGCAGGCCTGAAGCGGAATCCATGCTGGGTGGAGCGCTTCAACGTCCAGTTCTTGGGCTCCGTGGAAGTTCCTTACCATCAGGGCAATGGCATCTTGTGTGCCGCTATGCAGAAGGTGAGGCCGGGAAGAGGGGCTGTGTGTGTGTGTCTGTCTGTCCCTGCAATGCTCTCTTGGGCTGCTGCCAGGACACAAAATCCAACCTGCTACGTGTGGGAATGTTGAGGTTGGCAGGAGAGGATATATTATTTATTAATATCCTTCCTAACTTGCACTAGCAAGTTCCTTTCCTTAGCAGAGTTACATTCCTGTTTCTTATATGCACAGCAGATAGCTGGTTGCAGGCTCGCGTGAGCCTCTCACTATTATACAATTCAGTCTGTGTCAGATTGAATTGTGTGTTCCTGGTAAGTTCCCTTGAATCCCTCTTAAAAGAATAAAGACGCCACAATCTTATTCAAAGTCAATAAAAGAAGTTTACTCACATCAGTTCACAGTTGCATCCCTGAAGGCAGAGTTAGTTACAAATATGTACGTGTGGATCTACCCCTTATGGGGAAATAATCCCAGTGCTTCTGCTAGCTGAGAGCTAGCAGAGCAGTCCTATCTAAAAGCTGCTCAAAGGTAGTCAAAAAAGAGAGGGACGGGTGCTGCGTGACTTCTCCTTTTGTTATCTGGACAGGTGAGTTCACGCCCACTTCTATCACATGCAAAAGGAAGGATGCTCCAGCCTGGAGGAACTGGAAGTTTCGACTGGCTGGACCAAACATCCCCTCGCATGTCTTCTCTAGCATTACAAGGAATGCTGCACAGAGAGGGAGAGATTTTTCTTCTTCTTGTTCTCCCCCTCTAAAACTAGGTGCATCTTATGGTCGGGTGCGTCCTATAGAGCGAAAAATACGGTACATCCCACACTACGTCTGCCTGGTGCAATGTCCCCTTGCCCTTTTCCCTTGGGATACACCGTCTAAACTCGGCGGACCCCTTCCCGTCTGAACCCGCACCCCTGCATGTGCACCCACCCTCTGTCCTTTGCAGATTGCTACCACCCGCAAGCTCACAGTACACCTGAGACCCCCAGCCACCTGTGACCTGGAAATCAGCCTGCAGGGCATCAAGCTCATCCTGACCGTGAATGAGTACAGCCGGGACGAGGAGGTGAGTGGCGGCAGCAGGAGGAGGCAGCACTGGGGTGGGCCTGTGCAGCTGAGAAGGCCTTTGGGGTCCAGGTCCCCAAAGACTTTGGCGAGGTGCCCAGCTGAGCAGGAGGCAGGATGTGTTCAGGGCACTTGCGTAAGCATGGACTTGCATGCCCGTGGTCTCACTTGGCAGAGTCTGCTTCTGTCGGAAGAGCCACCTGCCCAGAGGGAGAACTTGGGCAAGGAGGGGGCAGGTGCAGCCGTCGGGGGCCTAATGGGGAAGTGGATTTAGAGGGGAAGGGGAGCCTGGTCCTGCCCCATTTTCCTCTGGCTCAGTCCTACAAAGGAGGAGTGGCGTGATAGACCCACATTGCAGGGAACAGGTTTTGAGCACCCAGTTTGAGACCCAGGTGGCTCCCCTCAGACACTTGCAGGCATCTCCTCTCCTCATCCCTGTAAAGGTATCATTTCTTTCTTTCTTTGTATACCACCTTGTGATGGTTTATTGCCTTCACCTCTTGGCATAAATCACTTCCGGCAGAGTTAGTTGCTGGTGGCAGTTGCTCTAAGACAGCGGTTCTCAACCTGTGGGTCCCCAGATGTTGTTGGACTACAATTCCCATCATCCCTGAGCTCTGGCTTTGCTAGCTAGGGGTGATGGGAGTTGTAGTTCAAAAACATCTGGGGACGCACAGGTTGAGAAAGGCTGCTCTAAGAGATAATGCTCAAGACACAGGAGCAGTCCAGGCCGTTAGCTCTTTATGGACGGTATGAAGAGTTCACGGTTGCAATATGTGCAGAGTAGTACATTTAAGCTACTGGTCCCAGCAGCAAGGCATCTCATACAAAGTGCAGCCGTCTTCAGCATTTGTCCATAGCTGCAAGTGGTTGTAGCAGCAGGTTCATCGGTTGGCAGGCGACGAGAGAGACTTAACACACTCACCAACTCTTTCTCCTGCTGAAAGAGAAACGAAAAGACCAGCCTTTTTAAGGCTACAAGTTCCTGACACTGTGCGAAAGAATCCAATTAACTCCTGAACCTTATCTCGCTCCTGTTTAAGCAATTAGGCTTCTTGGGTCAGTTTCTGGAACATGCTCCACTTCCAATTAACAGAAACTCACTCAGACAGTTTTCTGCAAAACAGCCTTCATCCAAAGATCACAGGGTGGTTCACAACATGCTGTGATTGGACTTGTTCTATGATTCTAGACTGGAGGGGGGTCAGGAGACACAGGAGTTCCCAGTGGTACCCCTGCTGAAGATTTCGGGAGCCCCTTGACCTTGAAAGGATTGGGGGGCGGTTCTTCCTGGGGTGTCCTTTAAGCCCTCCCTCTTCTCGTTCCAGTTTGAGCGCTGCAGCCATTTCTTCCAGATGAAGAACATCTCCTTCTGCGGCTGCCATCCCCGCAACAGCTGGTAAGTTGCACCCCCCTCCCCTAGGGGAAAAGCCCAGCTCCGGGGGCAGGAGGGCTGCTTGCCCTCAGGACGTGAGGTTTCCTTGCTGCAGCACCTCAGGCAGGAATACCCTCCCGGGCCGTAAAAATACAGCAATGGCAGAGGACAAGAACTAGCCCATTGGCTGCTCTTTCCTGACACCCCAAACCACTGCCGGGGGGCTCTTCTTAGATTCTTACTTTAAAATTTTAGGGCTACCTTTAAAACTGTGGTGCATGCGAGATGGTCAGCTGAGGGTGGGCCTTGCAAGCTGGCTGGCTGGAGAGGTCCTACCGGTTCCTGGATTGATGACCTTCCAGGCCCCTTCTAACTCTAACAATTTCACGATTCTACGATTCCCACTTTTGGTGCTGACCCTTCCTTTCCCTTCCAGCTACTTTGGCTTCATCACAAAACACCCCGTGCTGAGTCGCTTTGCCTGCCACGTCTTCGTATCCCAGGAGTCCATGCGGCACGTTGCGGAGTGCGTTGGGTGAGTGGAGGGGGTCGTGGAGCAGGATGGGGATGAGCCCCTGCGGACGTCTTGGGCTGTGGTCTGATGGGAGCTGTCCAAGGTATCGAGAGCACCCTTGAAGCTGACCCAGAAACTCCAGCGGGTGGAGAAGGCCGCGGCGAGACTCCTTATGGGGTCCTTGCCATGGGATCACATTCATCCAGTGCTTTACCAACTGCATTGGCTCCCGGTGGAGCACAGGGTCAGGTTTAAGGTGCTGGTTTTGACCTTTAAAGTCCTATGTGGCCTAGGACCCTCGTACCTACGGGACCGCCTCTCCTGGTATGCCCCGCGGAGGATCTTAAGGTCCACAAATGACAACATTTTGGAGGTCCCAGGTTGCAAGGTGGTTAGATTGGTCTCAACTAGGGGCAGGGCCTTTTCAGTACTGGCCCCGACTTGGTGGAACGCTCTGTCCCAAGAGACTAGGGCCCTGCGGGACTTGACATCTTTCTGCAGGGCTTGCAAGACAGAGCT
Organism: Podarcis siculus; assembly: GCA_034642415.1. Taxonomy (NCBI): domain Eukaryota; kingdom Metazoa; phylum Chordata; class Lepidosauria; order Squamata; family Lacertidae; genus Podarcis; species Podarcis siculus. The sequence continues at coordinate 518,943 of JAXCMG010000082.1, forward strand.
GTTCCGCCTGGTCTTTGGTTTGTTTCTGTCCCCTTATGGTTTTGATTTATGGGCTACTTTTAAAATGAGGCTGCATTTTAAATTGCATTTTAAGCTGTATTTTAAATTGGTCCCCCCCCCCATTATATTTTTATTGTAATTTTACCGATGTTAGCAGCCCTGAGCCCAGCTCTGGCCAGGGAGGGCAGGGTATAAATAAAATTATTTATGATGATGATGCTCAGATCCTGCCTGCTGTTTCCCATTGGGGCACCTAGTTGGCCTCTTTGAGAACAGGATGCTGGCCTAGCTGGGCCGTTGGCCTGATGCAGGAAAATCTTACTACGTTCTTTGCTCCCACGAGTGCTGACTCTGGCTCTTCCTTCCTTCCCCTTCCAGCCGCGCCTTTCAGGAATACTACCAAGAGCACCTGGAGTTTGCTTGCCCCACAGAAGACATTTACCTGGAGTAGGACCTGAGCCCGGAGTGCCTCCAGCTTCTGCACCCCCTCCAGAGACTCTGACCCAGTGCCCCAGGACCCTCGACTCCGCCAGCCTCGACACCACCCATGCCACCATTTTTCAACCCGGCACCCTGCTGCAGCAGAGGGGAGGTGGGGTGGGGCAGGCGAGGGGGCAGAGATATGGGGAGGGCGGCAGGCGCTGGCTGTGTGCAGCTGCCCCCTACCCTCCCCCTCTCCCGGAGCCCCTCTCCCAAAACACCCGGGAGCAAATCTCTGGGGAGGAAGCCTTCCTCCTTGAAGCAGGTAGAGACCAGCTATGGGGCTGGAGGATGAATTTGGGAGTGGCGAAGCCAGGAGTCGGGGCTTTCCAGGAAAGCTCCAGCCTTTGCATGGCGCCCCCCTTCTCAGGGGCTGGGAGGAAGGCTTGGGGCACAATGGCAGCCATCACTCTGCCCCCCAGTCCTCTAGAAACACACTCTGGAGCTGCGGGGAGCTCCCATACCTCACCTGCTTCCAGGCTAAATTCCTTTCTTCTGTGTGAGAGGTGTGTGTGGGGAGAGGGAACAAGGACCCCCCTCCCTGGCCCCCCCACAGTGCGTGCCCATCCCTGGGCCAGGGCACTCTGCTCTCTCCCTTCCCTGCTTTTCGGCCCCCATTGCCCCAGCTCCACACTTGCCATGTGGGCTGCCCTATTGCCATCCCCTGGGGGGGGGGGCAGTGCATGCAACTCCAGCTCATGCAGTGCCATAGGAAACTACACCGCCCCCGCCCCACCCTTTCCCCAAAATCTGCATCCCTCGCTGCTATCACTCACCTGCCAGAGACACTGTTGGGTTGCGGGACGCGGAATAGCCTGCATGCTGCATGGGGGGCGGGGTGCTGGGAGCTGAAAGGAGCCCCCCCATATAGGGCCTTTGGGGTGCGTGTGAGCGATGAGCATGTGTGGGGCAGGGTTCAGCTGGTAGGCTGCCCACCTCGCAAGCAGAAGGTCCCAAGTTCCATGCCCAATAGCATCTCCTCACAGGGCTGGTAGAGACCCCCTGCCCAAATTCCTGCAGAGCCACTAGATGGAGCAGTGGTCTCCGTATGTGCCAGCTTCCTATGGCTTGTCCTGCCTGCGGAGGCATCGGAGTCAATGTGCCCCATGACATCGACCATTCATAATCTGGCGAATTCCCCCAGAGGATGGGTCAGGGGGCGGCTGATCTGGCTCCGTGGCCCATGGCCAGCTGGGATCTCGCCCCGCAGTCCCGTGTCCTTCCCCAGCGCTGCCATCTTCCCGTTCTTCCTCTGTCGCTGAATCAGAGCATATCTGGGGGGTTGCTTGTCCAGCTCAGGCTCCCTCTTCTCTTTCTTGGCCTTCTCTCCCCCCCCCCCCCCCCGCCACGGCTCTCCTTGCCGCCTCCTGCCTCGCCCCCCACTGCTGTGCCTGGTGACCTCCTTTGCTTGCCAGCCCCGCCTGTTTCCACTCAGTGCTAGCTGACTGACGTAGCGCTCACTGCTGTCCGTGTATGTAACGACGATATTTATCCGTAACCTTAACCGAGCAGCGAAGTGACCTGTACAAACCCCGGTTCAAAGGCCCTTCCTTCTCACTGCCTTGTCATGGAGTTGGTCTTTCAATAAAATATACGCTTGGTGTCACCACAGGTTGTGCCTGGTCTGCTCTGTCTTCTTGTTGTTTTATTAATATATTTATTTATTGTTATGCATCACCCTGATCTCTGGGTGGTGAGAGAATCCAGGAGTTAACGGCGCTTACACCCAGGGTTTGTTTTCCTTGGAACAAAGGTGCGTTTCAGACTGTGACGTCTTTAGGATGTATGGTTTTATTTCCGCATATATACAATCTGAGCGGAGTGGAGTCCTGAATTTGGCACCTTGTACGACCCCCTTCTGGCAACTCCTGCAGCCAAGCTGGTGCCATTGCTCTGCTTTCTTTTGGACCACATCAGCAAGTCCAAAAGGGTGGGGGTCTTGTCATCTGGGCAGCCCAGGGTCTCCAGACACACTGCCCAGCTGTCAGGCTTTGGGCAATCGTCTTCCTCCTCCGTGGCAGTAAATAAGAGACTCAAATGAAAGCAACATCTTACCAGTTAGATTCTTTAATAATCACAGTGAGAGACAAAATACCGTGTCTCCCTAGAAATGGTGGTGCTCCCAAGTAAGGTTCACACCCCCCATCCCTATTAATCTACGTCACTCCTACGTCTTGTAACCTGAGTTTGTACCCTTTACGCTTTCTGTTCCGAGACTTTCTGAGCTCTTCTTGACCTTGGGGAGGGCAGTGGAGGAATGCTGTCCAGAGACAGTGAATCTGTTAACCCCCTCTCTCCCAGTGTTTATTTTCCTATCTGTTCCCCATCCAGTATTTCCCAGCTTCTGCCTTCTGAACTATGCCCCTCTGCAAGCCACTGTTCCAAATCTATGCAGTCCTCCTGCCCCTGGGGAGATTCAGGATCAAGGGGAATGGGTGGCTCCCACCACCCCTGCTTGGTCCAGTCCTCCTCAGACACCAGCCTTGTGCCCTAGGGAGGTCACTTCAGTGCTGTTAAGACAGCAGAAACAACACAGGAGGAAGCCGTTAAAAGTTACCAGTCCCTGCAGCCATAGTGCATGCCATGCTGCACCCCATTGTCTCTCCAAACAGATGGGTGCCAACAGCAGCAGCAGCAACAATAACAACCTGAGCATAGGAGGGAGAAAGAGAACAGATCACTCCAGGAAAGAGGGTAATTATTATAATAATAATAATAATAATAATAATAATAATAATAATAATAATAATAATAATTATTATTATTTATTATTATTCATACCCCACCCATCTGGCTGGGCTTCCCCAGCCACTCTGGGCAGCTTTCAACAAAATATTAAAATACAGTAATGCATCAAACATTAAAAGCTTCCCTAAACAGAGCTGCCTTCAGATGTCTTCTACAAGTCAGGTAGTTGTTTATTTCCTTGACATCTGATGAGAGGCTGTTCCTCAGGGTGGGCACCACCACCGAGAAGGCCCTCTGCCTGGTTCCCTGTAACCTCACTTCTTGTACTAAGGGAACCACCGAAAGGCCCTCAGAACTGGACCTCAGCGTCTGGGCAGAATGATGGGGGTGGAGATGCTGTTCAGGGGTACTCTCATTTTGACTCAAGAAAATCTCCATTTTATAGTTCAAATCAGGTGAAATAAATACAGTAAAAGGACAAGGATTCACAAAATGTTTTGGGGTATATGTACACCAGAAAAAAGCACTGGTTTATAACTTGATTTTAGCAAGGCTCCTGCCTCAGGCCACCTCTGCACAGGCCTTCCTCTGCATATTTTGAATTTATAGCACCCATCAGTGGCCACATCATATGGCCATGCTGGCCGTGGCTGATGGAACATGGTTCGAAACAGAAAGCCCCAGCTTGGGAAAGGCACCCTTCTCTGAAAACCCTGCTCCTAATATGTGCAGCCCTGTTTTGCTCTCAATTCTGACAGCGCTCTGTGTGTGTGTCTGCAAGCTGCTAGTTCATATTGACCAGAGAGGTCACAATGATCTTTTTAGGTCGAAAAGTCAACTGCACTGCTAAACTACTCGCTGCTGGAAGTACCTGTTGCTACTGCCGAGTAAGGAACAGGAAGCACATCTGAAAGACCTGCACAACAGACTCAGAATCTTTTGTTTGCAGCTGGGAGGTCATGTCTGAACCAATCCTGGCTCGTGCAGAGTTTGTCACTGGAGAGAATGCAAGATTCATCTTGGAGCCTTTTGCATCAGACTTATTCCTCACATTTCCATGAGGGTTGCTGCCCAAGCCTTCAGACCACAAATCAGCCTAACAAAATAGCAGAAGAAGCAATCGTAGAAGGGAACCCAAAGGGTCATCTAGTCCAACCCCCCAGCAATGCAGAAATTACAACTCAGTAATTCCTGACAGGTGGCCATCCAACCTCTGCTTAAAATCCTCCCGTGAAAGGGAGCCCAGTACCAGCCGAGAGAGTCCGGTCCACGGGCAAACAGCTCTTACCTCCCAGAAGTTCCTTCTAATGTTTGGTCACAATCTCCTTCTTTGTAATTTCCATCCATTGGTTCAGATCCTACCCTCCAGAGCAGCGGAAAGCAAGCCTGCTGTGTCTTCCACAGGTCGGCCCTTCAGATATTTGAAGATGGCTATCACATCACTTCTCAGCCTCTTCTCTAGGTGAAACAGACACATCTCCCTCAACCGTTCCTCATAAGGCAGTGGTAGAAAGGCCAGAGCTCAGGGATGATGGGAGTTGTAGTCCAACAACATCTGGGGACTCACAGGTTGAGAAAGGCTCTCATAAGGTGTTGACTCTGTACAGGATTTCTGTTTCTAGTCTCCATTTCTGTTTGTTTCATGGCATGTTCACCCCACCTCTCTCTCCAAGGAGTTCCAGGGGGCATGCATGACTCTGCTCCCCATCCCAATTAACCCCCAAAACAACTCTGCTTTGAGGTAGACCAGGCTGGGAGGCAGTGGCTATCACCCAAGGTCACCCAGTGAGAGCTTACGTCCAAGTGGGCATTCAAACCCTGGTCTCCTAGGTCAGTGGTGTCCCAACTTTTTTCAAAGAGGGCCAGATTTGAGGAAGTGAAGGGCTGTGAGGGCCGACCAAAGTTGCTAACCTTTTTTTAGGGTTGAAGTTGTTGGAGGCCAGATTAAACCAACCGGCAGGCCCAAATCGGACTTTGGACATGCCTGTCTTCACATTGTCACCACAACAACCTTGTGAAGTAGGCTAGGCTGAGAGGCAGCGACTGGCCTCCAAAGCCACCCAGGAAACATCATGGCTGAGTGGGGGGATTTGAACCAGGCCCTGGTAGTCCACTAGACTCTAACCACTGCACCATACTGTCTCAATGTCTGCATAGCTGTATTTGCATATGCAAATTTAAGATGACCCCTTGGTCCGCACCTCATCCAAGGTACAAAACATGCAGGATTATATTCCTTCTCCCCTTGACGGAACAAAGAGCTAAGAAGCAGCCAATAGATTTCTTATAAATTTATTACATAATAATTGTCATAATAATAATAATCATAATAATAATCATCATCATAATAATAATATAAGAAACATAGATCTCTCTGTGTGGGGGGCGTATCACAAGGTCAGGGGTCAGGAGGTGTATGAGCTCCCTCCCCACTCCCTTACTCTGCGGAAGGAGAGATCTCCTCAGGAAATCCATATAAAATAAGGGGTGAATTCAAAGAGACCCTGTCAATAAAAAACAATCAAAGAAACCAAAGGGCACAGGTGGGTGGGGTGACAGACAGGGGAGGGTGAGACCGGGGGCTGCTTTGGGTGAGGGTGGGTGTGCCTCTTCTGCGGACATGGGTGGGTTTTTCCAGGGGCGGGAAATTCAAAACCTCCCTTAAGTTTCGGGGCAGCAGCCAAAACAGCGTCTCACCTCGGACGGGTGGGGATAATGGCGAGTTGGGTGGGTGGGAGGGTTGATGCCTTGCTTGCTTTAAAAGTCTAGAGATGGAGGAGTACAAAGAAGTGATGGATTTTGAGTCAGGACCAGAAACCCAACACCCTGAAAACGAAATAAAAATATTCCAGAGCAAAAAAACCAAAACCCTTGTCCCTAATTTTGTACAGAAGGTAACAAAAGTCATTGAGAAGCCAATGAGAAATCACAGTTAGCTCCGTGTGCAGCTGTTGTTATCGCCTCCTGCGGCCCCCTCCCCACTGCTGCGTACTGGGGAGGGGGGGGTTGTGTTAGTTCTCAGGACGACCCTCACCCTCAAGATGTCCTAGTCAGGCTCTCTTTTCCTGCCTTCCCCGAAATGGCTTTTTGGAATGGAATGCTCTGGAGAGAGATTTGGGGGTCACCTCACCCAGGAGGGCAGAATAAAATCCGGACAGATCTATCTACAAACAGAGACCAGTCAAAGGGTCCTTTTGCTTCAGCTGGGAATGAAACAGGAAGGGGACGCCGAGCCACTGAGCTGTCAGGGGCCTCTGCAGATGCAAAATGGTTCCTTCTGGCAGAGCCGCCATCTTGGATGGAGTACATGGGAAAGGAACAGCACAGAAGCGTTCCTTCCCCCCTTATGTGGCGCAAGACTCAAGAGAGACTCATGAGGCCACGGAACAAGGAACTCGAGGCAGAGCCTGCGGCTCCGTGGGACACTTTCCTTCTTTTGTCTCCCATCTCAGGCCACAAATTCCCTCTCCTGTCAATCCCTCTTGCCAAGACAAAAGTGGAAAAACTCCATCTTGGATGCAGCCTCGGTTCCCAAGCCCACCTAAAAGCAGCCTGGGCTGGCTGAACAAGGGAGGCCTGGAAAGCAAGGTGTGTTCCAAGGGCAGTTGCTGCCTCTGCCTGTTCTCCCTGGCCCTTTTCATTTGATGATGGGACCATCTGAATTTTTTAGGTCTCCCCCATCAAAGGAGAAGAGGGCCTTGTGCCCCTGATCTTTCGCTCCTGCTGGAGGCAAGGGCAGGAGAAGGATGCTATTTCTCACCCAGGTGAGTGAAGTTCCAGCCCATAAAACTGTCTTAATAATTTAATAACAATGTTCTTATTTATACCCATTTGGCTTGAATACTTGGAAGTAGTGCTTTACCCTTTAACTATGGCCGGATCAAAAGGGGCTGGTTCAGAGAGACACCCCTTTCCCCCCGCAAGACACTTTTTGTGCTCACGGCCAGACAGATCTCAGCTGACCAGAGCTTCCATTTGCTAGATGCTACGGTCATACTTTAGGAGCTGCGTTCCAATCAATTTAACACAGAGTCAAACGATGAGCAACGTCCCATAATGAGAGGAGGGAGATGGAGCCTTTAACCTTCCCAACTGTGGAAATGAAAAAGTGAAAATGAGGAGAATGTGACAAACTGAGGGGTTCACTCTAAACAACCTTGAAGACATGTCGCCAAGTCTGAAACCATGATTCTAACCTGCTGGAGGATCGGTGCACAGCTATGCATGTTGACTTGGACCAAAGTCCCATTGACTTCAGTAGGGCTTACTCCATGGGAAACGCGCAAAGGGGGTTTGAGCCTGAGACAGCCAAAACTCTGGGTGGCATTTATTTCAGGGGTATTAATCTTGCAAAAAGGGGAGGCCTTTGAAGTGTCCCTATAGGACTCGGCAGGTAAAATTGGCCAAGCATTTGGACTCTACGTTGTTTGGGGTCAGTGGGAGAGCCAGGAATTCAATTCAAGAACGTAAGGAGGGACGAAATGATTCAAAGCCTCCTCCAGCCCTTGCGTTCAGTGGCTCAAAACTCACCATTGTGTTTCCCTATTTGCTACCTTACGAGAGCACGTTCTGGACTAGGCACCCAAGGTTGCTGGGTACCATGGAAGAGGAGAGCCCTCTTGTCCTTGGGTCCTGCTTCCTGGTCTCCCCCACAGGGAAGTTTCTGGGCCCCGTGAGAAGAGGATGCTGGACTAAGATGTGCCATTGGCCTGATCCAAAAGACTTATTCTGGCCTTCGTAGGTGGTCTACATCGGATTCTAATGTCTTCACAATGAGGTGGACAGCAACTAGTATCAAGGAGGGGTTCAGCATCAGGTTACAATGTGGCAGCTGCAGGATTTCGGTTGGGTATCACTTTCCTTTGTGCTATGCCTGACCAGGACTTAGCCGTGGTGTCCCCATGGCCGACGGCCTCAGGCTGTGCGTCGAGGGGATCACGCAGTGTTTGCAAACACAGTTACGGCTGCAGCTGCTTAGCGGGGAAGAAGCTGAGCAGCCTCCGCCCAAGGGGAGGCTCAGCTGGCCTTCAAGACAAGAGGCAGGAAGAAGAGCCCTGTGGTTCTCCAGCCCTCATGAAGAAGGGACAGAAGCATTGCAGGGTCAGAGGGCTTTCCTGAGGAAGGAAGCAAGAAGGCATCCAGCTTTCCCAGTCCTGGAGTGAACTTCCTGCAGACAAGTTCCGTTCTGCAGTCTTCAAGCCTCCATCCGCAGGATGAGGCTGTGTGCAGGTGGGTGGGCAGGCAGGGTCTCCTTGTGTCGTCCCAGAAGCAGCTGCAGAAGGGACAGAGACCCAGAGCCCGCGGCAGCCACGGGCTGCAACAAGGCACCTGCACTCAGGCGAATAGACAACCAGAGAGACTCCAACCGGTCTCACGGGCAGCAGATACCACGAGGGAGGGAGTAGGGTGGTGGAGGAATGGAAGTCAGTTTCCATCAAGTGAGGCGGCCATAACCATTCTAGAGCAGCGGGCTGAAAATAGTCGCAGTTTCTCTGCCCACATGAGGGGTTCTAGCTAGGCTGCAGGGTGAGGATGATGGGAGGAAAATGTTGGCTTGCAGTTGGACAGAACTTTGGCAAGCATGCAGCGCAATGGAGCAGAAGCCAGAAGAGTCAGGAATGAGATGGTTAGTGCCCCCTTATTACCTGGAGATGGCACTCGTTTCTGTAGGACTACCAGGCATAAGACCATGAGTCTACTGGCTCAGGCCAATGGCCCACCTAGTCTTGGATCCTGTTCTCACAGTGACCAATCAGATGCCTGCAGGAAACCATCAAGTAGGACCTGAGTGCTAGAGCACTCTTCCTTCCTGTGGTTTCCAGCAACTGGTACGGGACATTAGAAGGAAGCAACCAAGGTGGCTGCCTCTGAGGAAATACTGTGCGCCTGGGGTGTCTTAGAGAAGCAAATGCCATCTCTGGCTTGCAAGGCAGCAGAAACAATCCTCTCACATGATCATAGCACTGAAACATTGGGAGGGACGCAAAGCATCCTCTAGCCCCCCCCCTGTGATGCAGGAATGTCAACGAAAGCATCCATGACAGATGGCCAGGCTGGGCATTAAATGGCATGTAACTCAACTGTGAAGGCAAAGGTGATGTAGGGACCAGGGTGAGTTATTGGGGTGGGTGGAAGTATGCAAGAGCAGGGTAGCTGGTGGGAGAGGAGAGCTGCCCATTCTCCAGACCTCTGTAGTGCTGTAATGGGAGCAGAGGACCTTCTCAGAACATTCTTGTCCTGCATCAATGTGGAAGGCAGAGAGGCACCTTCTGGTCAAGGAAGTGGTGGGTGGCCTGACGGTGAGGGGAGGGGTTTGGGGGTGGAGAGGGATCAATGAGACACTGATAAAGCATGAGGGTGGGTTAGGACTAGGGAATGAGCAAATCTCTCAATCATGCCTTTTTTTTAAAAAAAGTAACAAAGTACGCATGAAAATTCACCAGCGTTTTAGTGCAAATTTCTCCTAACAAACACATTTTTGTATACGATTTCCCCCAAAATTTTCTTATGCCATTTTATGCATAGCAAGCACATTTTATGCATGCTTTACCCTAGCACATACATCTTGACACCCATTACTTGGTTGGAGAACTACGTTGCAAAATTTGTAGAAGTGCAAATTTCAAAGGATGGCTGTGCTTTGGTTGACGTCTCATTATGGCAAGTGGGACTTGGGTGGGTCCACCTTTAAATGCAAACGGAAACCAGAGAAGGCATTGAGAGAGAGAGAATTGCTTCATGCGGTGCCACCTGCAAAACCCTCGAGTTGCAGTATATTCACATGCTGGAGTATGCGAATGTAAAGGGCTTGGGAAGTGTAGCAAGGCATGCATGGAGAACATATCAGATGATGCAAGAGTTAGGTAGACCAAGGCAATGTATACGGGTTATTGTCATTCCACAGCTGGCTATCGAGGACAGTATCGCTAACAGGCAATCAATGCCAATGCCAAACTAATGTTAAGACAGTATGATCTGGTAGTGGCAGCACCAGAGAACAATATATGGTGGTGGGATGTTGGAACACAGCGTATGCTTGTGCTTTATGGCAGCCTTCCTTATCCTTGTGCTCTCCAGATGTTTCGGAGTACAACTAGCCCCACCAGTGCTGCCGTAGGATGCCAAGTTAGAGTCCAAGGCCTCTGGACAGCACCAGGTTAGGACTCTCCACAACAAAATTGTTCTAGGTTTTAGCAACGTCAGAGGTGACGCTGGCCATGCCTTGGATCAGGGCCACCTTGCATTGCCCTGTTTGTGGAACTCTGTCCTGCCTAGATTGTAAGAATGGAAGATGAGCCCTGTCAGATTAGGCAAGTAGCCCATTTAGTCCAGCATCCTGTTCTCACAGGGGCCACCAAGATGCCCCATTGGCAAGCCCGAATCATAGAATCATAGAGTTGGAAGAGACCACAAGGGCCATCGAGTCCAACCCCCTGCCAAGCAGGAAACACCATCAGAGCAGTCCTGACATATGGTTGTCAAGCCTCTGCTTAAAGACCTCCAAAGAAGGAGACTCCACCACACTCCTTGGCAGCAAATTCCACTGTCGAACAGCTCTTACTGTCAGGAAGTTCTTCCTAATGTTTAGGTGGAATCTTCTTTCTTGTAGCTTGGATCCATTGCTCCATGTCCCCTTCTCTGGAGCAGCAGAAAACAACCTTTCTCCCTCCTCTATGTGACATCCTTTTATATATTTGGACATGGCTATCATATCACCCCTTAACCTCCTCTTCTCCAGGCTAAAAGCAGGGGCAGAGCGCAAGAGTACTCTCCCCTCCCATGGTTTCCAGCAAATAGTGTTCAGAAGCATTGCTGCCTCCAGCTGTGGGAGCAGAGCAGAGCCATCATGACTACAAGCGACCAATAGCCTTATCTTCCTACATGAATTACTCCAATTCTCTTCCAAACTTCTGTTTTACTCCAAACAAAATAGGGCGCCAGTTGTCAAGATTATGGATTGACAGAGATGGCAACACTGACCTGCTGTTTGTGGGCTGGTAGTTCTCAGTGCTGGGTGATGTGGCTTTGCATTTCATAGCCCAATGTCCTGTTGTTAGAAAAGGATAAACTGACACCCGACTAATTCCGCGATCCTAAACACACCATGGAGTAAGCTCTAATGAACACAGTGGGATTTGCTTCTCGATACCCTCACAGAAGATGGTGCTATAAACGCTCGACTATTCAGCACTAGGGTGATGGAGCATGATGTGCCAAGATGGTGCTTATGCTCTGTGCTCAGATAATGCTGTGGGTAGCAGAAGGCATGATTCAGCTTATAGCAGGTGTAAAACAGGTTACAGTCTGGGAACAAGCTTGGAGGGATTACAGATATACCAGGTCAATTCATATTCCCTTTTCTCAAATGTGCTCTTTAGAAATCAGATGTGGAAAAGTGAAATGTGTAGCTAAGGCAAACACAGACAAAAAAAAAAGCCCACACATAACTTTGAGAAATGGGGTGGTGGCAGCGGGAGTGGGGGGGAACCACCACCTGTGTTAAGTCAAACTTTTCTGTGTTACGATATATTCCATTGGCAAGTTGGGTTTCATTTGGTTTAGAAAGGTTCGAAATTTTGGATGGAGCACAATTGTTCCATCTTCCTAACTTCCCGCTGTTGTGAAAAAGTGTGTGAGTGAGAGGGAGGAAGCGAGCTAGAGTGTGCAATTCACATTCATTGCCCATTCAAGTGAGTCGAATGCCTTCCCTCCCATCATGGCTATGGAGGCAGTGAAGGGGCAATCACTGTGCAAGGGCCACTGTGGGTAGAATTTTCAGCCCCCTTGAAGCTCAGAAGAGGCTCCTGTGCTTTTAAGAGCTCTATGGCATGGAAGTCCACACAGGTGCAAATACCTGTTGAGCTCCTTCCTGATGTTGAGTTGGTTCCCCCTCCCTTCTCTTACACAGACCTTCCCACCAGAGAAATTAGCAATTCTACTTGGTACTGTCTTTTACTAGGCAAGTATTTAATCCCAAGTGGTAGCGCCCTGCTCTGAAAGGGCAGAGGGAGAAGCCCCCAGCCCCCCAGGCTCTGCCCTAAGCCTTGACTACAGAGAAGAAACTTGGAGCAGCAACCCCCCATCCTCGCCCAGCAGCAGGAGCAGCTTGCAAGCGAGGGTGCCCTGGGGTGAGGAGACTGGCCAGCTCTCTGACAGCTTGCTCACTCCTCTACTGAAATAAACTCGGAAAAGTTCAGAGATGTGTGAGGGTTGGCGAGGATTTCTCTTCTCCTCCCCTCTAGCACCAGAAGAAGTAATGCCTTTTACAGAGGAAACTGACACGGGGGTTGGCAGTCTGCTTCCCAAAGCCCCCATACCCTCTTTGGAGGGGAACCATTCCCAACCATTCTTGCATGGACTGGGCCACTTGGCGCATGGGTTGGAAAAGGGCCTACATACAGCCACGGTGGAATGATAAAGGACATGGAGATCAGCACCCACAGGTGGAGCAAAAACGTCTCTGGGGGAGTGGGCTGTCTCTGGTGAAAGAGCTACCCACTCCCTCCTCCCCTCCTCCTAGGCCCCAAAGAGGGAAGGCAGTATGAAAAGTGTGTTGCCAGCAAAAAACTGTGGGGTCCCCCTCCAAGCTCAGTGTGCTGGAGGAATGCAGCTCAGGGCAGCCTCACCTCTAGGTGGGAGCAGAGTTGCACCTCCAGCTGTGCAGTTAGGGCCAGGAGTGCATAAGGAACAATAAGAGGCATCCAGTTGCACAAGTGGCAACAACCCCTCATTTTGACTGTGCCAGCCCCCTGGTTTGCAGTCTTCATTAGCAGAGACCAGCAAGAGTGTTGGTGCCATCCCCAGATGGCCAGGGTGTTTCGATATAGGTAGAGTAATCCTCCTACCTGGCCCCAGTTCAGAGGGCTTTCCTTTTGCTGCCTCCTCCAGCACCTGGGCCTGGATTTTTTGGGGAAGGGGCTTTGCGACCACCCACAGCCTAATCGTTTTCCCTAAAGGTGCGGCTCCACCTTGGACTTTTCCCGCCTCCACAGCGGGGACTTCCAGGGCACTTTGAAGGAGATACTAAAGGGTTAGGTGTATCTATCTCCCCCCAGCAAAGAACAGATTGGCAGGGGCATTTTTTGGGATGTGTGTGGCCACTCCCCAGGACCAGGACCAGCCCTGCAGCTCTGCCCAGCAAGAATGGAAGACTTGGTGTGTCCCCAAAACCAAGTGCAAAGTTGTCTTTTTTTAAATCACCCCACCCCCACCCCACCCCGGCAATTCTTTAAAATTCAGAGCGCCTGAAAGGAGCTTTTAAAAAGACTCTCTCTCTCTTCTTCTTCTTCTTCACATTCATCGTCAGTCACTAAAAACTCCCATAAGTGTGGCAGGAAGGAGCAGCGAGGGCCCCTCCTCCTCTAGCAAGATATAGCTTTAGTAAACCATAACAAAACAAGGTGGCTATAGAGATATAGATATATAGATATTTGTTCTTTTTTTTTTCCTTTTCAAATATATAGCTGATTAAAAAGATGCAAAAGATGAGTGACCAGGACGGAGTGGGCGAGATCCCCTGGTGTTGGCATCTCCTCGCTTGGATCACCAGCAGATCTATGGAAATGCACAGAGATTATAGAGACTCCCTTCGACGCGTCCCCACGACAACCCCCCAGAGAAAACGTGACCTCCCCCCCTCCCCCACGAACGTTGGCAAAGCAGGAGCTGCTGGGTTCCCCACTTGCCTCCCTCGGATGCCCCAAACATGCTTTCCTATCCATGCGACTTCAGTCCCCCTCTCCCCAGGGCAAAAGGAACAGAGTCCTCAAAAAGGCAGGTCCTTCTCATCTCTCTCTCTCTCTGTGAGCGTTGCGCTCTCTCTCTCTCTCTCTCTCTCTCTCTCTCTCTCCCGGTACATCAATCTTCTGTTCTTCCTGGCAATGGGATGACCCTCTTAGGGGCAATATGTATGCATGTTGCATGGGGGAGAAAAGCCTGCTGACTCAGCCTAGGGCAAGGGTCTCCTTTCCTGCCCTTCCCAACAGGTGGCCAGGGCAATGCCCTGAGAGTGCACCCTGGGCCTGTCCCAACGCTGTCCCCGCTCAGAAGCTGCTGTCCAGCAAGAGCTCCAGCACTCTGCTCAGCTTCCCAGGAATCCCCAGGGGACAGCCACTGATGAAGGTCTATTGGTACCTGCAAGATGCACACCTGGCCATGAAGACGCCTCCAAGCTGGCAGCTGACCTCTGGAATGACCAGTGAAGCCACCCCAGAGCCACTAGCGGAGAGCTCTTCTGGGACACCATCTCCGCCTGCCTCAACCCAGCTAAACTAATGGGTTCCTGTCCTGCTAAATAGCACTCTTCCTCCTCCTCTGTGCCACCTGCCTGCCAGCCTATGCCAGCATGTTCCACATGGGTGCAAAATCTCGGGAGGAGCACCCCTTCCTGCCCCTCCAATAACTGCCTGTCCTGCAGCAACTCTCTTGGGCAAAGGTGCATCAAGCGATGTACAGCCCAGGCTTCCCCACCCTGCCCAACAAAAGGGCCGGGCATCTTCATGCAACATTCCTGCTCCCTGAGGCATCGTGGCTCTGATTGCACGGATGCCAGGGACCCCAGCCCACCCTGGGGTGTCGAGAGAGAGGGAAAGAGAGAGTCGGCGCTCACCAGTTCCCCGCCCTTCAGTGCAGTGGCCAGAGTAGAATAGAAGCCATTTGGTTCCTGTTTGCTAGTCTAGTGGTAGAAGTGCCCCACCCCACCCTCTAGGGAGTCGGCCCCGGCGGAGGAGGCCAGCAGCGCCGCCCGGGACGGTCAGCTGTCCACCAGCTGCTTGAGCGCCCGCTCAATGTTCATGCGGTGCCCGACCCGCGTCACCCCCAGCTCCACAAAATCCTCCTTGGTCAGGGCCGGCAGGTGGGTCCCCTCGATCTCGTTGTCCTCAAATTTGTCCCGGTGTTCCACCAGGTTGATGCTCTCCAGCCAGTCCCCGACGTCGTACTTGTTCCACAGCTGGAGGGGCTTCTGCATGAAGGGCCGAGGCGGGTGGAGGGCATGCAGGGCCCCCCCCCGAGGAAGGCGAGGGGGACGGGGACCGGCTCCGGGCGCTGACGCTCCTCACCACAAAGCGCACCTCCTTGGGTTCGTGCGGGATGGAGAGGCTGGAAGATTTGAGGATGGTGGGCGGGGTGAGCCCGTAGGGACGCACGGAGCTCAGCGGGTCTGTCCTATCCAGGGTGGGCTTTACCGGGCTGGGGGTGCGGCGGGTCACAGGGTAGCGGCTGCCGGGACGGACGGTGTAGGTGGTGCCCGAGCTGCGCTGCGAAATGGTGCTCAATTCTCCTAGACTACTGAAAAGTCTGCAGAGAGAGAATGGGACAGACACACAGAGAGAGAGACAGAGAGAGAGAAAGCAGTGGTGAGGGAGAAGTCCTCAGACACCAGAACACACACAGACACACACACAAGCACACACACACAAGCACACAATCTACACAGGAGAGTTGGGTGGTTGTGGTTCTGCAGAGCCCACAGCTGATGCTACCTCAGCCACTCCCATGGCAGTCAGAAGCCCAGAGGCCTCAGACTCTCTTCTTGTCCAGTCACAGAGACAAACCTCTCAGGTAGTTCTCTAGAATGTGCACCTCCTATCTCTAAATCGCTGGCCTTTTCTAGGGTGGTCTGGCGAATCTCCTCCTGCTAGCCCCCAAATCTGCCCAGAGATCAAGAGGTCCTGGACATGCCCAAAGCAAGAAGTCTATCATGACTAGGGCACCTGCATCTCCTGGTATGTCCCACGGAGGACCTTATGGTCTTCAAACAAAAACATCTTGGAAATCCCGGGCCACAGGGAGGTTAGGCTGCCCTCAACCACAGCCAGGGCTTTTTCAGCTGTGTCCCCGATGTGGTGGAACGCTCTGTCACAAGAGACTAGGGCCCTGAGGGACTTGACATCTTTCCGCAGGGCCTGCAAGACAGAGCTGTTCCAACAGGCCTTGGGCCAAGGCACAGCCTTACCTCCTCACAGAACTCTAGCCCAATGGTTGCCATTGATTTGATTCTGAATTGATTTTAGAATGAATTGATTTCAGAATGCTGTGTTACTTTTATTGTTGTTAGCCGCTCTGAGCCCGGCTTCGGCTGGGGAGGGCGGGATATAAATAAAATTATTATTATTATTATTAATATTATCTCTGAGGAGCCTGACATGCAGCAGAGATTTGCACAGGGGGCGGATCTTCAAGGAAATGTGATTTGGGCAAGGGAGAACCTTCCTTGCTTTTCTGCTATCCCCCCAAGAGTGTAATTGCTGGTTTTCTAAGAATAAAGAAATATGCTGCTTGTTCCAAAGATTGGCCCCTGTAACATTTTTTAAAAAAACAAACAAACAGGATCTAGGGGGGGCTGGGAAATGACTGTCCAGTTCGTTTTGTTCCCGAAAAGAATGGTAGAAAGCCTTATGAAAGGCAGAATTAACAAGCATTGATAAGAGCAAGTTTTGCTGAACAAGTGCAAGTGCTGTCTCATTAACCTTTTAGAATAGTTAGTCAAGGAGTGTTTAGACAAAGGTGGTTCGCTGGGCGTAGAGGACTTGGATTTTAAAAATGCTTTTGACAAAAGACTCCTGGGTAAGCTTAGCAGTCAAGGAAAAAGAGGAGAGGTCTGCTTGTGGACCTGGAATTGGTTTAGTTGCAAGAAGCAGATGGACTGTTCTCCAAATGTAGAGAAGTAGGAAGTGGAGTCTCCCAAGGATTGGTGTTGGGACCTGGTGGTGTTTGGCCAGGAATGAGACCTTGGGGCCACAGCAGAGAGCTCAATGAACACGCTGCAAAAAAGGTGAATTCCATGCTATGGATCACCAGAAAGAAGAGTTTGAATTTTATATCCCGCTTTATCACTATCCGAAGGAGTCTCAAAGTGGCTAACAATTTCCTTTCCCTTCCTTCCCCACAAAAAACACTCTGTGAGGTGAGCGGGGCTGAGAAACTTCAGAGAAGTGTGACTAGCCCAGCAGCTGCATGTGGAGGGGCGGGGAAGCGAACCCGGTTCACCAGATTACGAGTCCACTCCTCTTAACCACTACACCACACTGGCTCTCTGGAACCAAACCTAAAACTGCCAATGTCATAATGCCACTGTACAAATTTATGAAGTGTCCACACTTAGAATACTGTGCACACTTTTGGCCCCCTAAACTCAAAAAGGACATTGTGGAGTTGGAATGGAGCGACTCTCCCAAGAGGAAAAGTTGCAGCATTCAGGAATTTTTAGCTGAGGAAAAAGTTAAGAGGAGGCAAGAGAGCGGTGTGTATGATTTTGCAAGATGTGGAGACGCTTTTCACCATCTCGTAACCCTATAACGTGGGACCATCAAATGAAGCTCAATGCTGGGAGATTCAGGACTGACTGAATGAGCCACTTATTCACTCAGTACTCGGCTGAACTGTGGGACTCATCCCAACAAGACTTAGTGATGGCCACCAGCTTAGGCAGCTTCAGAAGAGGATTGGGCAAATTCATGGAGGGGGGCTACCAGTGGCTACTAGCCTCCCCTGTCAATGTCAAAGACTCTCCAAAAAGAAGATCAGTAATTCAGATGAGCCATTCAGCTTCGGGGTCTGTGTCTGTGCATACGTCAAGCAAAAGGCCACAAGCAGCCGCTAAAGTGTCAGCTGATGAGTTGCTCTGTCTCAGTTCAAAAGGAATCCAGCAAAGCAGATTCAAGTACCACTTAAGATGCTGGCCCTGCCTCTTGAGTGGATGTGGGAGGGCACAGAGAGCCCACAAAAACCGCTGGGACAGGGAGTGGTGCACCTTGGTGGAGGAACGAGGGCTGGTTTTCTGAGATTCTGACACGCCTGCCACTCTGAGAGCACAGCTCCTTCACATGCTCTCATCTCGGCAGAGGACCTCTTGTCTTCAGGCTACGAATCCTCACTGCTTCATTGCCCATGCCCCCCAGGCTAACAGAAAGGCTTGGGCCGCCGCCACAGTCCTAAAGGTTGAACCAACACTTTTGTTGCACCAACACCTTCCATTGCTAATCTGCATTATTGCCTGCTGAATTTTGCTGAATATGTCAATGTGCCTTGAGGCTCGCTCATATCCCGCGTTCCCTGGATGTTCCTTTGAACAGGAAGCCACCAGCTCACCTGGTCCCTCTGTTGCCGAGAGCCCCTGCCGAACCCTGGGAAAGGAAGGGTCAAAGGGCCACTTGCCTCTAGGCCAGGCTTCCTCCCCAGTGTAGGGATTGGGGCTGAAGTGTGATAGAAGCCTGGGGACTTGTCTTAAGAGCTCAAGATTGGCGGGCATTGGGGTTCCTCTGGGGTGTGGGGTGGGGAGGGCAAATGGTGGCCACAGGCATGAAAGTGGGAACAAAGGCAAGTGTTCTTCGGGGAGCTTTGGCGAATGCTTCATCTCCTGGCGAAGGGAATGGGTGATGCTTTAAGCACCATAGAAGTACATGTGAAAAGGATCTAGGGATGTTAGTAGACCACAAGCTTCACATGAGTCAACAGTGTGATGCAGCAGTAAATTAATAATAATGTTAAAAATAATAATCTAGGTTGCATCCACAGAAATATAGTGTCCAGGTCAAGAAAGTGATAGGACTGCTCTATTCTGCCTTAGTCAGATCACACCTGGAATACTGTGTCCAATTCTGGGCACCACAATTTAAAAATATTATTAAGCTGGAATGTGTGCAGAGGAGGGCAGCCAAGATGACCAAGGCTCTGGAAACTAAGCCTTATGATGAACGGTTGAGGGAGTTGGGTATGTTGAGCCTGGAAAAAGAGGAGGCTGTGGGGAGATATGAGAGCCATCTTCAAATACCTCAAGGGCTGTCCCATGGAAGATGGGAGCAAGCTTGTTTTCTCCTGCTCTGGAGGGTAGGACCCAAACTCATATCTTAAAGTTACAAGGAAGGAGATTCTGAACTCCCTTGGAAGGTGGTGGTCTCTCCTTTCTTGGAAGGTTTCAAAGCAGCAGTTGGATGGCCATCCCTCAGAGATTCTCTAATTGGAATTACTGCATTGCAAGGGGTTGGATTAGATGACCCTTAGGGAGATTCCCCCAACTCAACAAATCTATGACTGAAGCCTAAAGCAGATGCTTTGGGATATGTGGTGTGCATGGATGGAGATGGGTGAATGTGGAAAGCATTCCATTCATACGGCTTCTTCATGGGGCTGCCATCTAGCAAGAGCTGGCTCTTGAGGACCCGAGAGAGAGCTCTGAGCTCAGCCCTTTACCCTACCTTACAGGGCTTGACCAGTGGGAACCATGTGTCGTAGCATTTTTAATCTCCTAGTTTTGCATTTCTCGATCTACCTGCTTGGCCTCTTCCAGATGGTGCTGCAGCTTCTAGCTGTTCTACTCTAAGAGCAGCCAGCAATAGAATCCCTCCTGGAAAAGCTCTTGAAAACCTGCAAACGTTTCTTAGCAGCTGTGCCACGAAGGCAGGAAGGCCCTCAACTCTTCAAGTCAAGTGCAGGAAAGGAAGAAGAGCTGGGTTGTTGGCCTGACCTAGCTGTTATGTTATTACAGCTTTCCTAATCTTGGCAGCCACTTCAAGACAACTTATTCTGGGCTAGCCAAGGATTAAAGTGGACTGTCCGCCTTTCTGCTTGCAAACACTAACAATTATTTAAAACCCCTTTGCATCGAAACCACCTGTGCATTGTACTGGCATGGAAAGTCTAAGAACTCGTTGCTTTTTACGACTGCCTGCGTTGGAGACTGATCCTGGCAGTCAGGAACTGTCCTTGGCATGCAGTAGTTCAGCAGAAGCCATGGGGTGTGTTGGCAGGGAGCCTTACAGCAGGGTGGTCCTTCTTTTCATGGGTGGGCTGTGTGACCAGCTCAGTGCCCAAAGAGGGATTCATTTCCTCACGCATCTCCATGCATGCCGAACAAGTGACCAGGGCAGATGGTGTGGCATCCAGCCAGCACCTGCCATGCTGTCCTCTCAGAATACAAGCTCCGCTGAGAGTCCATTTGAATTGGCTGTTGGGCAGGAGAAGGACCTGTTCGTCTAGAGCTGCAGAGAGTGTCAGGATCACGACCTTCTACTCTTGGGATTGGCTTGGTTGGCAGGAGTGACCCATGGAGGGGTGGTCCACAGCACAGGGACAGCCAACATGGGACCTTCTTGATGTTGCAAGAACATAAGAAGAGACTGCAGGATCAGGTTAAAGGCCCATGGGGTCCACCATCCTGTTTACACAGTGGCCACCAAGCAGGATCAGAGCACAAGGACACTCTCTCATCCTGAGTTTCCCAACAACTGCTATTCAGAAGCATTGCTGCCTCTAACTGTGGAGGTGGAACATGGCCAGCATGGCCAGCAGCCCTGGATAGAGTTCTCCTGCATGAATTTGTCTAATCCTTTTTTAAAGCCATCCAGGTTGGTGGCGATCACTGCCTCCCATGGACTATACCGGCCAGTTTAGCCATTGGAGGGCACAATTTTCTAGGTCCAGGCTGCATCCACAGAAGTCTAGTGTCCAGGTCAAAGGAAAGTAATAGCCACACTCTATTCTGCCTTGGTCAGACCACACCTGGAATACTGCGTCCAATTCTGGGCACCACAATTTAAGAAGGATGTTGACAAGCTGGAACGTGTGCTGAGGAGGGCGACCAAGATGATCAAGGGTCTGGAAGCCAAGCCTGATGAGGAATGGCTGAAGCAGCTGGGTATATTTAGCCTGGAAAAGATGAGACTGAGAGATGCCATAGCCCTCTTCAGGTAACTGAAGGGCTGTCAGATGGAAGAGATTTGTTTTCTCCTGCTCTGGAAGGTAGGACCCAAGCCAGTGGCTTCAAGTTACAAGAAGTAAGGTTCCAACAAAACATCAGGAAGAACTTTCTGACAGTAAGTGCTTTTTGACAGTGGACAGGTGTCCCTCAAGAGGTGGTGAACTCTCCTTCCTTGGAGGTTTCTAAGCAGAGATTGTCAGGGATGTTTTAGCTGAGATTCCTGCATTGCAGGGAGGTGGGACTAGATGACCCTTGGGGTCTATGATTCTATGATTCCAGCCGTGGCACATGCTGTGGCCTATTTTTTAAGCCTGTCATACAAGAAGACTGTGAAGGCAGCTCTGGAACAATATGGAGCCAGCTTAAGGGCTTTGACCTCATTCTAAAGGTAAAGGGACCCCTGACCATTAGGTCCAGTCATGGCTGACTCTGGGGTTGCGGTGCTCATCTCGCTTTATTGGCCGAGGGAGCCGGCGTACAGCTTCTGGGTCATGTGGCCAGCATGACTAAGCCGCTTCTAGCGAACCAGAGCAGCGCATGGAAACGCCGTTTACCTTCCCGCCGGAGCAGTACCTATTGATCTACTTGCACTTTGACGTGCTTTCGAACTGCTAGGTTGGCAGGAGCAGGGACTGAGCAACGGAAGCTCACCCCGTCGTCGCAGGGATTCAAACCGCCGACCTTCTGATTGGCAAGTCCTAGGCTCTGTGGTTTAACCCACAGCGCCACCCGCGTCCCTGTAGGAATCTCTTAAATCTCCCCTGCCCACACTTTACTCAAATTATGCTGACCAAGGAGAAAGCCTTGGGGAACCCTAGGTAGCGCAAGGGCCTTCTGAGAGGTTTGTGTGTTTGGATGAGGCCCTGGGTAGGCTGCAATTGCCATGGGCAACTCGCTCTTTCTCTCCCTCCCCAAGTCCCGCTTTGCCACCAGTAACATGCAAACAATAGCCATCCTATTCAGAAGGCAACTGAAAGGACTCACAGCATTGTTAAGTGGTTTGCGGCCTGTCAAGTGCTAGGGAAATGATGCCCATAATAACCCCCATCTACTCTGCTGACCCCCAACCCCTGTGCTGGGCTTGCCAACTGAGAGGTGGGGGCTGGCTCTTCACAGCACTGCCCCCCCCTTTCGCTTCAGGACCTCGGGGCAGAGAACCGCGGGCAGAGAACCGGGCAGCCCTAGATTTACAGTGGAGAGAAACGTGGTTGTAAGCGAGAGCCGGTGGTGGTGTCATGGTCAGAGGGCTGCGCTAGGATCTGGGAGAGACCAGAGTTCGAATCCCAACTTGGCCATGAAGCTTGCTGGGGGTGTAAATTTGGAGGACAGTCCCCTGCCTCTCAGCCACAGGGGTCTTGTGGGCATTAAGCGAGGGGGGGGGATTGTGTATGCTTCACCTTGAACTCTTTGGATGAAAGGGCGGGATAGAAATGCAATAAAATAAATGGACAAAATGGCTTTCAGGGCCAAAAAGGGTTTTGCACTTTTGCTGGCTCTTGCTGACCAAATGGAGACAAGATGCGGAGGGGGTGGGGGGTGGGGGAGTTTTCCTTGGAGCCTGAAGGTGTTAATGGTGGGTTAATGGAGGAGAGAATCTTCTAGGTGCCTTTTTCTGAGCCGGAATGTGGAATCTGATACACCCCGAGTGCTCTTCAGTTAAGTGAGCATCATTTTCATTCCCACTAGATCCTGAACAGATCAATACGGACTAGGGAGGTGTAATCCTCAAACCACAAACATTTAAACGCTCTCTCCCCCCCCCCCCACCTTGCTTTCGCTAGACAGAATTTAATAAGAGAGCACAAGTGGGACAAAATTAAGCACTTTCAAGTCCCGGCCGCTTCGATGGGAAGCATTTGAACATGTGCTTAATGCTCCCAGTGGAACACAGATTGGGGAGAGTCAAAAGTGCTTAAAAAGGTAAAGGTAAAGGACCCCTGACAGTTAAGTCCAGTTGTGAACGACTCTGGGGTTGGGGTGCTCATCTCGCTCTATAGGCCGAGGGAGCCAACATTTGTCCGCAGTCAGTTTTTCCGGGTCATGTGACCAGCAGGACTAAGCCACTTCTGGAGAACCAGAGCAGCGCATGGAAACGCCGTTTACCTTCCCACCGGAGTGGTACCTATTTATCTACTTGCACTTTGACGTGCTTTTGAACTGCTAGGTTGGTGGGAGCAGGGACTGAGCAACGGGAGCTCACCCCGTCGCAGGGATTCGAACTGCCGACCTTCTGATTGGCAAGCCCTAGGCTCAGTGGTTTAGACCACAGCGCCACCCGCATCCCTCAAAAGTGCTTAGCTGGACCTTAAACATTCCCCACAGACCCTTTGCAAGAGAAAATGGAGACAACTCAATGGAATCAGATTTATGTTGGGTTAAAAAGGATCTCCGCCTGAGTGCCATCTGTCATGGATGCTTTAATTGAGATTCCTGCATTGCAGGGGGTTGGACTAGATGACTCTCGGGGTCCCTTCCAATTCTATGAATCTATGAGGTCTGGAGCCTGAGTCAGAGCCTGGGTAGCTGACCTCTTCAGGAACAGGGTGCATTGGACGGGGGATCAGGGTGGGGAAGAGGATGACTGAGCCTCAGGTGCTGATCACAAGTGCCTTGTTTGAAGGAAAGGACTCAGGAGAACCTAGAGAAACTGTGGACAGGGACTTCCAGGAGCAGAGGGCATCCCCTTGCCTCTTTTTTCAACCTCCCTGGAGTTATGAAAAGTTGATAACTATGCTAAGGTTGCCCTCATCCATGCTAAGGACTGCCTTTTGCTCTCCTTGGGTGCTCGTCCCTCACGCCATCTCCCTTTCTGCGCTCAGGACCAAGCCAGGTTTCCCAGGTAGGCTTGCCGGAGGTGAAAGGGCCCTGGGGCAGGGGTGGGATGGGGCTATTTTCAGGTGTGTGGAAGAAACAGCCGATGAGAAGCCTCAGCACTGAGACACCAGCCAAGCAGGTGTTCGCTCACCCCAAGCAAAAGTGCTGCCACAGCCACGGATGGGATGGAGACAAGACACGGTTCCGAGATCACACATGACTGGATGTGGCGGACATGGGACAACCTGAGCTCATGTTTGCAGTAGCATGGACAGCAAGGTTGGGGGGAAAGCCCTGGAAGCATTGCCAGGTGGCATGGGCAGAGGGATGGGACAGGGTTTGGGGCAGGTGGGTTTCAGCTGCTTAGTGGAGCTCAGGTGGGCTCAGGTGGAAGCAGAAGACCAGCACTCTACGGACCTGAGAGGTGGTCCGCTGAGCTCTTGAGTGACCTCGATGCTCAAGGGGGCAGCACCCCCCACAGGCCCTGCTCATAAGCCACCTCAGCCTGACCTCTCCTGGCCCTTTCCAAGACTGCTCTCAGCAGAAGGATGACCATCTCACACCCCTCTGGCTTATAAACGGTGTGTGCCATGCCAGTGGGCCCCATTTGTGGCCTATGGCAAGAAAGGGCTTTGTGGCCACAATTTCGTGGGTCAGCTTTGGGCAGTGGGAGGAGCATGAAGAAGACCGTGTGGAGGAGGCACACCTTATTTCCTGGGAGTTGCCTCCTCCAGCGGGAGGACCTCAGGTTGGCTCAACTGATCAACATCACACACACACACACACACACACACGGAACAGCAGCAACAACACACCCAGGATACACACCTACACTCGCACAACTGGAGCACAAGAGGTGCTTTTGGGTGGGGACAGGCAGACCCCAAGGTGCTCCTGAGGGCAAAACGCTTGGCCAGGGACTCTGGGTGGCCACAGAGGGGCAAGTGGAAGTCTTTGCAGGGCATGTCAGAAAGCCCTGCGGGGCACCGGCACCCCTATTAGGGGAACAGCCGCACGAGCGAGGGTCCACACAACCCTACCGAACTCCCACCATCCTCTAAACCACAGAGTTCCTTCCTGGATGTCAGAAAGAGGATGCAGTGCAGTTTGGGAGGCCTGCTTGCCTCCCCCTTGTGGCTTGGAGGTCGAACTTCTTCCTCGAGATGGGAATTGGGTGTTGGGGGTTGTAAAGAAGGGGAACCCCTGCCCACCACCCAGACTTGCTTTCCAGACCCCCTTGTTCCCCGCTTCCCTCCCCACCGGAAACGGCTCTCCTCGGCCACGCTCCGTGTCCCTCGGGAGGCTGACGGGGGCTTCCTCCTGGGACTCGGTGGCACAGAACATCACGAGACAGGGAGACAGACATGCTAAGGGGGCACAGAGGGGCAGGAAGGGGACAGACCCACACTGCACAGCAAGCGTTGCCGCCGCCCTCCTCCCGGCGCCCCCAAGCCCAGCCCCAGCCCGTTGCACAAAGTAGCAGCAGCAGCAGCAGCGGCGTCGGCGTCACAGACAGACGTACGGAGGGACGGAAGACATGGGGTTGCTATGAGATGAGAACATGCTCACTTACACAACTCGCCCACCCTCCTGAGGCCTGAGGCGGTTCTAGACAGAGCAGCGGAGACATGCAGATGGGACAGCAGGAAGAGAGGCAATGAGAGAAATGTTAGCATCAGTCCAAGGCGCCAGGAACAACAGAGAAGAACGAACAGACGTCGGTCACAAACCAGGCTGGGGCCGCTGCAGCTCCCAGAAGCCAACATGCCTCCTGGCCGGGGAACGGGAGGGCCGGTGGGTGAGGTCAGGAGGAAGGCCTTTGAGGGCAGGGGTGCTGGCGGAAGGAACCCCCTCCTCCTCTCTGTGACAGGCCGTGCGGAGAAAGCTGCTGGGGTGGAGAGCCAGCTGGACCCTGACTTCCCACCTCTGGTACTGGTCACCTGCTCAGGTGTGCCTGTCCGCCCCAGGCCGCTCGCCTTTCTCTCTGGGGACGGAGCTGATCTGCCACCAGGGTGGGGTGGGCAGTGGATAACCGGCCAAGTGGGGGGGGCAGGGGGTCAAGCCGCTTGGGAAGCAAGATGGTCAAGGGATCCAGGCCAGTGGCACCAAGGATTCTGGGAGGCAGCTCAGTTCTGGTCAGTTCCTGGTATTCATTGAGTCACATCTGCTAGAGGAAATGGGACATTCATCATCGCATGGATTCAACAGCCAAAGCCAGAGACAAAGCAAAACAAGGGGGGGAAGGTTCAGGGTCGGATCATGGATGTGGGGTCAGGCAAATGGGTGGAGGGGGGAGGGTTTGGGGGCGGTGGGGGGGAGAACAGAGACAGAGGCTGGGAGAGGAGGAGAGGACTCGAAATGAGAAGGGTGCGTCACAATTTGGCACGGCACCTGCTTACCCCAGGAATGTGCAGAAGGGTTGGAGAGCGCATTTGTATGCAGAGCCAGAGGTCGGAAGAGTGAAAGGCTCTGGGAGAGGATCATGTGCCCCTGAGAGAATCAACTGTGGGAGGTGGCGTCTATTCCCTGGGGAGAAAGCAGCAGCAGCAGGCCCCCCTCTCCAGAAAGGAGGAAGGGGCTTTCGGGAAGCGAAGGCTGAAATCCAACCTCCTTGAATGCACAGAGCCAGCGGGCAACTTGGAAGCCCAGAAGGGCTTTGCCAGACTCTCCCTCCCCTGTGCCACACATCCTAAGATTGCACCTGCCATCTTTGCAGCTCCACTATTGCGCGGGATGCTCCCTAGCAGGGCAGCAAAGCTCTCGCAGTGACAGCAAAGACCGTATTTTTTGCTCTATAAGACTCACTTTTTCCCTCCTAAAAAGTAAGGGGAAATGTGTGTGTGTCTTATGGAGTGAATGCAGGCTGCGCAGCTATCACAGAAGCCAGTACAGCAAGAGGGATTGCTGCTTTCACTGCGCAGTGATCCCTCTTGCTGTTCTGGCTTCTGAGATTCAATTTTTTTTTTCTTGTTTTCCTCCTCCAAAAACTAGGTGCGTCTTGTGGTCTGGTGCAATTTATAGAGCGAAAAATACGGTATCTCTAAAAGTTATTGGATGCCAAAGGGAACCTCCCCACAAAAAACCCACGGCAATAAGAAAAAGCTGGCTGCCCCCATGCCCCATTGGGTTCACACCAATTGCAAAGTGTGAATGGAGAAGTTTACCGCTTTGCAAAATGGAGGTTGTGGTTCCGGACTTGGCACTTAATCTGGGAATAAGGGGACTGACTTCTGGGTGGGAATTTGTAGGGTTGTGCTGATTGTCTGGTGGTCAAAGGGAGAGGGGCACGTGAGTCTAGAGGCCATTGGGAGCCCCACTCCTGACAATGCTCTGGCCCCTGAACCCCATCACTTACCCTCCAAATCCCTCTCTTACCCTCTAGTTCAGCGGTTCTCAACCTGTGGGTCCCCAGATGTTGTTGGACTACAACTCCCATCATCCCTGAGCTCTGGCCTTGCTAGCTAGGGGTGATGGGAGTTGTAGTTCAACAACATCTGGGGACCCACAGGTTGAGAAAGGCTGCTCTAGTTCATCTCTTAGTCTCCCACCTGGCTCTTGAATTTCATCTACAAGGGCCAACGTTGCATTCAAGCACGTCATCTCTGCAATCATGAGAACCGGAAGCAGAAATCTGAAGCTTTTTGGAGCCTCTGCGGATGCCCAGGCCTGACCGGGAGGCTTGTACAGGCCATGTTTTCTTCGGATGAATGGGGACAGCTTTCTCTTTCAATGCAAATCAGTGACAGCCCCATGCCTGCTGGAGAAACAGTGTGATCGTCACATTAAGCACAGTGGATATGGCCTTGGTTTGGTTGGGATAAGATGATGTTTGCATGTTTGTGAAAATCAGTTTGCTCTTTTGGGAAGAGTGTGTGTGTGTGTGTTTTAGGGGGTAAGCGGAACCCCCCCAAAAATCCCAGCACTGCACCTTCTTGCTCCAGAGGGTGGAGCACACATTCTTTAAAAAATAAAAATAAAGCTCTCTAAATGTGTGGGTGCAGCCATTAACTGCCCCCTCTCTTTCCAAACAAAGCTGTCTGCACTTTGTGGCTCCCATGGATCTTCACGCACCCTTTGGGGAACCCCCAGCTGCCCTTGGAACCACATCCAAAACTCCCCCCCCAGCACTGCAGGCTCTTTTGGGGGGCACGGCCAGGACCGCCCTGCGGATCGTCTTGCAATGGTGGAGAAGGGATGGTTGTGTTCCTGAGGAATTTTGCAGAGGGTCTCCCGAAGCACCTTCTGAGGTCGGGCGCCAACACAGGAAAGCCTGTGAGCCACTGGCAGAGGTGGTAGTGCAAGAGGGGCAAGGGGGGAGCCATGTGTCTCTCACAGAACATGGGGGAGGTGAGCACATCTCCAGGTCCCTGAAGACTCACTGTCTGCAAGAGCCCATCACTGAGGACACTGAGGTCCTCCTCTGAGGGTCTTCTGCTGGTTCCCTCACTGCGAGAAGGAACCAGGCAGAGGGTCTTCTCGGTAGTGGCGCCCTCCCTGTGGAACGCCTTCCCTTCAGATGGCAAGGGGATAAAGATCTAAACAACTTCTAGAATGCATCTGAAGGCAGCCCTTTATCAGGAAGTTTGTAATGTTTGATGTTTTGTTATGTTTTTATATCTGTTGGAAGCTGCCCAGAGTGGCTGGGGAAGCTCAGACAGATGGGTGGGGCATAAATGATAAAATTATTATTATTATTATTATTATTATTATTATTATTATTATTATTATTA
>JAXCMG010000082.1:553299-631036 GCA_034642415.1 Podarcis siculus
CCCAAAACATCTGGAGGGCCGAGTTTGCCTATGCCTGACCTAAACTCTGGAACTCCCTGCCTACTGATCTCAAGCAGGTGCCTTCACTGCATTCTTTTCAGCGCCTGCTGAAAATATTATTGTTTGGGCAAGCCTACCTAGAGGCGTAGAAAGTTGGTGCGAATCTTTTCCTGTTTCAGTAGCTTAACCATTTGCATGCTTTAAAGCATCTTTGTGACATTTTCTTCTCGTAAATGGCCTTGAGGTTTTTTAACAATCAAGCAAAAAGGAATCTCTGCTGCAGGAGCCGGCAAGGAGGCTCTGGCGGGCAGAAGGAGGGGCGAGGAGCCCTGCCCCCTGGCCACACTGGCTTCCAGGGCTTTGAGCCCAGCCTCATTTGGTGAGCCAAGGTCTCCTCAGCCTGGGCCAAACCTAATGCGACCCGTGAAACTGGTTTGGCTCCCCACTTTTCCCCTGGGCAGCACATGGGTGCAGTTGAGCAAATGTCTAAGTTGCTTTAGATTGCCTTGGGCAAGATAAATCAACTAACCAGTGTAACAAATAAATAAATAAGGGTTGTTGTTTTTTAAGGTGAGAACAGACACACCCAAGTGCTAGGAATGCACCCAGGCTCATCATTTTGGGACAGTGGGGGAACAGAGGATGGGAGCATGGGAGGAGAAGGCTGGTCTGGACACAATCCAAGGGCAGGGCAAGGAGGAAGGGAATGCCCGAGTGGGGGAGGGGATATCCCTTATCTCCCCCTGCCTCTGTCCCAACCATCTACGAAAACAACCTCAAGGGGTTCTGCCTGCTGTCCCCCAGCCCTACCATGCTGGCTGGAGCTTTGGAGAGCTTCTGCCTTATACTGGCACCCACGCCCCTTGGTGCATCAAGCTGAGTACGGTACGATCGCATCTCACACGGGGGTTCGGTTCCAAGGGTTCTGCATATGTGCAAAAACACGTATACTGCGCACTTGGACCCACCTCCTCGTGCGAGCACCCCTAGTTTAGGGTTGCCATATTTTGAAAAAAGACGACACATTTTCCGACTTCTCCTTTTTAACTATGGATTCCTATGATGGCTCTACCTGTGAAAAAGAGGACGTGTCCTGGAAAAAGAGGACATATGGCAATCTGACCCAAGTTCCCTAGAGCTGGCGTGCTGGGAAGACCTTGCCCGCCAAGTGAGGCAGAGAGCTTAAAAGTTCTTTTTGTGCCGGACAAACCTAGCACAAAACCTTATGGGAATTCAGATGGCCTCGTGAGAGCATCCCATAAGCAGTGCGCCAAGAGGGCCTTGCCTCTGCCCGCCCGGCAAGCAAGTCAGAGAGTTTTAAAGATGTGGCATTTCCTGGAACCAAAAGTGCTTTCCAGCTCTCCTGACTTGTAACCTGCACAATTCCAACCAGCCTGCCTCCAGCCACGTATGGCTGAAATGTCACGGGTGAAACACGCGTGAGATGCGATCATACTGTATTTTCTACACCGGCCGGCAGCTGTGACTCTCCAGAGCTTCAGGAAGCGGGTATTCCCGGCTCTGCCTGGAGGTGATGCCACCAGGGAATCGAATCTGGGATTTCCTTCTGCCTGCTCTCCCGCCCCCTTCCCCCGCCCCCTTTCCCGGCCACCCCTCTGGCTTACCGTGCTGCGACCACGGGGGACTTCTTCCCAGGATCCAACACGCTCCCGGCGGGCTCCTCCCCCAGGGAGCGCGTGTCCTTGTTCAGCTGCTGGAGCCGGGAGCTGAGCTCGCTGATCACAGTTGGTTTGTCATCCTCAGCCCCATGCGTCGGCCTGCTGTCCAGGGGGTCCCCCCACAGCTTGGACCTTCGCTGAAAGAGGTAGCGTGGCCGGCCGATGCTGGCGGAAGCCAGCATGGCCGCGTGTTGCTGGGAGATGAGCTCGCTGTCCGAAGACTGCTTCAAGAGAGGGTCCCTGAAAGTAACCGGCCCCTTGCTGAGCTGGGACTTGAGTTTTGGCTTTGGAGGCACTGGTGGCTTCTCTACTATAAAAGTTTGTCCGTCCGCAAAGGAAGTGTAGGTGTCGGTGGGCTCCCCGCTCTCGGAGGACAGCGTGGACATGCTGGAGACGGTGGAGATGGTGCTTGTGGTCTCCAGGTGGTGATCGCTCGAGCTCCTGGTGTCCACCTCTTCCACTCCAGAGTCCGCTGCGGACTCCGGGGCCGTGGGGGCATCAGAGGGCTTCCCTGAGGGTGTTCCACCAGCGGTAGAAGGTGCTACAGCGGCCGCTGGCATGGATGGCGTGGCGATGACGGGAGAGGCCAGCTGGCTGATGGGGGTGCCGGGGGTGGTGACCAGGACCCCGTTCGCAAACTCGTCCGGCGGAGGAACCAGACCGATCTTGGCCAGCTCCTCTCGCGTCTCCTCGTCGCTCGAAGACAGCTGGGCGGGTGGCAAGGTGACCGTGTAGGGCTCCACCTCCTCCTCTGAGCTCCCTTGACCCAGGGTCTTGTCAGAGACCGGGCTGACGGGTGCCACCCCAGCCACGGGGCTGGGCTGTGCCTCAGCCAGGGATGCCTCCGTGGGCTCCAGGCCCCCCTCGGGAATGGGCGGCTTCTCCTCTTTCGCCTCGAGACCGAGGTCCTGGCCATTGTTCGTGGCGTGGACCATGACGAGGCCGGCCGTCTTCTGCTGCGACGTGTCCACGATGCTGATGATCATTGACTTCCGGTCCTCCGCTTTCCTCTCCTCCTTGGCGGGGGTCTCGGCCCGCGCCTCGCCCTCTTTCCTTGCTGCAGCTGGCATCCCCCAGTGGCTCTGCGCCGGGGACAAGACTCCCGGTGTGGGCGCTTTGACCCCGGGCGAGTAGGCGGGCGAGGCGAGGGCCCCTCCCTCCAGCTCCCCCCTCTCGTGCTCTTTGGTTTGGATGTCCACAAACAGGGGAGCCGCGCGGTCCGAGTCCGGGCTGTGGATGGGGGTGGGTGCCCTGGAGGGGACCTGGGTGGACAGCGCCCGCTCCCTTGCGGCCAGCGCAAGCGCCAGAGGCGAGTTGGGATCCAGGGGCTTCCCCGTGAGAGGGTGGATGAACGTCGACGAGGAGCTGCTGATCAATGGCTTTAAAGCTGAGACGGGGGAAGGCAGAAGGACGTCCCGGCTGCCCAGGAGCCGCTCGTCGATTGACCTCGACTGCTGCAGCGATGGCATCTCGATGGTGGGGGGGCTGCCTTCAATGGCCCCGACCGAGAGGAAGACAGTGGATTTCCGCTTTTCGTCGAGGCGCCGATCTCTGTCCTTCATGACCCCGGCGATGGCAGTGGCGAAGGGGAGGCTGGAGGCGTCCACCTGCTGCGGCTGGTACTCCATGCCCAGGCGGTGGCTGCGCCGGGTGGGGGACGGCTCCCGCGTGAAGCCCCCCATGATGGAGAGGGCCGCCCGCTCCTGGGCGTCCTCCACCTGCAGCTGCTTCACCAGCGGGCTCTTCTTCCTCTGGGGCTTGGCGGGGGTGAAGAGGCTGACGTTGAACTGGCCCATGTTGGCGTAGGGGTTGTCCACGGCGCGCCCCTTCCGCTTCAGCTTCTCGGGCGGGGTGGCCGAGGGGGCGGGGCGGGGGATGTCGGTGGGCTCCACGGGGACGTGCGAGGAGTCCTGCAGGATGATCATGGAGCGTGCCCGCTTCTGCCGCTCAGGGTAAGGGAGGGGCGTCCTCGCCTGGTCGTACATCTCGGCTGCGCTGATCACCTGCGGCAGCCCGTGGAGCTTGGCCTCCAAGCCTGGCTTGAAGCTGGAGCGGATCGTGTCGTAGACCCTTCCCGGGGGCGGAGGAGGGGAGAAGGACGGGGGAGGGCCCGTGTCAAAGTAATAGGGGGACGGCGGAGGGGGAGGGGCCGTCTGGGGTGGGGGCGGGATGCCGTGCCCTTCCCGGACCGTGTCTTGCATGGAGGTGCTCCGGGGGAACTTCCCGTCCATTAGGGAAGCGGCAAATTTCTCATCTTCACCTGCAAACCAGCACAACAGGAAACGTCAAGGATTGCTCAGCGGGAAAGGAAACAACGGATTGGCAAAGCAGGAAGTGAGTCACAGACCTCCTAACAGGCTGCCCCTGGTCCTGCTGGCCACTCCCCCTCATAAGGCTCAGGTTGAACCGGGGATGGGCAGCTTGTGGTGACCCCCAGATGCTGTTGGACTCCACCCAATGGT
Organism: Podarcis siculus; assembly: GCA_034642415.1. NCBI lineage: Eukaryota > Metazoa > Chordata > Lepidosauria > Squamata > Lacertidae > Podarcis > Podarcis siculus. Next base: position 557,441 of record JAXCMG010000082.1, read on the forward strand.
TGTGTAGGGCATCCGAGTTGCCACTGAGACCATATTACACCGGTCCTTAAAGACCTACATTGGCTCCCTGTACATTGGTACTGACCTTGAAAGCCCTAAACGGCCTCAGCCCAGTATACCTGAAGAAGCGTCTCCACCCCCATCATTCAGCCCGGATGCTGAGGTCCAGCTGCAAGGGCCTTCTGGCAGTTCCTTCCCTACAAGAAGCCAAGTTACAGGGAAACAGGCAGAGGGCCTTCTCGGTAGTGGCAACCACCCTGTGGAACACCCTCCCATCAGCTGTCAAGGAAATAAACAACTACCAGACTTTTAGAAGACATCTGAAGGCAGCCCTGTTCAGGGGAGTTTGTTTTTTTAATGTTTGAAGTTTTATTCTGTTTTTAGCGTTCTGTTGGAAGCCGCCCAGAGTGGCTGGGGAAACCCGGCCAGATGGGCGGGGTATAAATAATAAAATTATTATTGCTATTATTAACTGTGTTCAGAGGTGGATACTGGCTGACAGTAGGCAAAAGGGAGCCCAGGTGTGGTTGGGCTTGTGCCTTCATGCAACCCCCCACTTGTGGGCTTCCCATTCATGCATTTAGCTAGACACATTGGTCCTGGATGATGAGCCCCCTCTGGCCTGATCCAGCTGCTGCCTGCAGCAGCAGGGCTGTTCTGGAGCACTTTCCTAAGCAAAACCTCCTCTTTTGGAGAAGCCTCAGTGGGATTTGGGCTGGCCTGGCCTGCCTATTTAGTTTTCTTTTCAAATGGTTTTATGGAACTTCAAAATATTAACAAACGAGTTTCTCAGACATACAGGCAACGGCCATTTTAGGCATTTCCAATTGATGAGGGGGTCCTTGGAAGAGGGCGATTTTAGGAATTAACATTGTACAGTCATACTTCTTGTTACGTTTTGTTCAGGTTACGTCTTTTCCGGTTGTGTCCTGCAGCGACCCGGAAATAACGGAATGGGTTACTTCTGGGTTTTACCACTCATGCATGCAAAGACGGTCAGAACGTCACGCACATGGGCAGAAGCGGCAAATCGCGACCCACGCATGTGCAAACGTGCAGACGCGGATTGCGTTCTGCTCATGTTGCAAACAGGCCTCTGGAACCTTGGTTTAAGAACAGCCCGGTTTAAGAACAATTTAGTTTACAAACGCCGCAAAACCGGAAGTAGTGTCCCAGTTTGCAAACTTTACCTTGGTCTAAGAACAGAATCCGAACGGTGGAAGGGCAGCGGCAACAGGAGGCCTCATTAGGGAAAGCGCACCTCGGTTTAAGAACAGTTTTGGTTTAAGAATGGACTTCCGGAACGGATTAAGTTCGTAAACCGAGGTACCACTGTAATGCCAAGACAAATTATAATAAACTTTACCATTAACTTTGCAGCGTTTCACTTATTGCATAGACTTCTTTGCTGCTACAGGATGCAGATGGTGGGATAGAATGATGGTGGTGATATTTTTTAAAAACCAAAAAAAAAACAAGAAAATTTCCCTGGTTTCTGCAAGACAAACCATCCCATTACTTGGGGATACTTTGCAGCCATGTGCTCCACTATTTGTATATGCAATAAAACCATGCCAGACATCATGGAAATTGTCACGTATCTCTTGTCCCCTTGACGCTTTTAATTTGTGCGATAACTTTTCCAGTAAGGCTGTTTGCCAAACTGTGCGATACCCCTGCAGTCCCCTGTCCCACCCTCCTAAGGCAAGAACTTGCCGCCCGTCTAAAATGCTCAAACATCCCATTGCAACTTTACTGCGGCTTTGTTTGCTAAATCTCTGGGACGATCCATTACAAAGTTTCCGCTCTCTGGAGTTCTTGAGATGGATCCTGGCAGCTGCCCAGATCCTCAGTTGCCCCAGCTTTTGCTTCAGTATAAAAATACACATTAGCTGGGCGTGGAAAACAAGTCACAAATTATGTGTTGCCAATGGCTTGGAGAACCCTGAAAAATCTTATGCTGCTTGATGGGGGTTTATCTTCTATAAAACAAACACAGCCCCAGGACTCCATCTCCACAGTACAATGTGAAATTTGGCTTTCCTAATCGTCTTAAGTACCCTGCCAACCTAATATTAAGTCTCTTCTGGATATAATGCATTGCTTTTTTTTTTTGGCACTTCTATTATTTTTATTGTATCCATTTCTTTGATTTACTTCAATAAAGACTTTGAAAGAAATGCCGTCAGTGTCCCAGTCCTGTAGGACGCTGGCCATGCACACAAAAGCGTGAGCACAGAGCCAAGGAAATTGGCACATTCAGGACTGGCAAGGTGATTCGGGAGACAGGCGAACTAATACCAGTGTAGTGGAAGAAGCAAAGATCACTAGTGTTGAAGCAATGATTCTTCAACATCCGCTTCGTTGGACTGGTCATGTTGTGTGGATGCCTGATTATCGTCTTCCAAAACAACTACTCTATTCCAAACTTAAAAATGGAAAGTGTAATGCTGGTGGTCAACAAAAGAGGTTTAAAGACTGTCTCAAGGCAAATCTTAAAAAAAATGTAGTATAAACACTGACAACTGGGAAACACTGGCCTGCGAGTGCTCCAGTTGGAGAACAGCCTTTACCAAAGGTGTCATGGGCTTTGAAGACACTCGAACTCAGGACGCAAGGGAGAAACGTGCTAAGAGGAAGGCACACTTGGCAAACCCTCACCATGATCAACTTGGAAACCAATGTCCCCACTGTGGAAGGATGTGTGGATCCAGAATTGGCCTCCACAGTCACTTACGGACTCATTGTTAAAACCGTGTTTATGGAAGACAATCTTACTCGGCTACGAGGGATCACCAAAGTAGAAGAAGAAGAAGAGAGCAGGACTGGGCATATCCTTCTTGGTAGCTGTTTTTGGGTATGTGTGCAGACTCTTCTCTGCCCCACTCGCCATGCAATTCAGTGGAGAAAATCTCTCCATTAACCTACATGGGGTGGGAGAATAGAGTGTTTCACACCAAGGTTCCTTAGCAGGGCAGGTGGGCTTCTACCCTCACCTGTCTCTTGTGGGGGGCGCAGCCCATTCTTTCTCCACAAGCAAGTTAATTGAGAAAGCAATCCCGCCATTAACTTGAACGGGGTGGAGAGAGAGGCTGGACTGCCAGGGCAACGACTGTCCTTGGTTGACCCCTGAGCTGGTGAGGCTCATTGACGGAAACATGAAATAGAGCCTTCAGTGTCACTGGCCCAGTCTTCGGGGAGCTTTGCCAAGGGAAACCGAGAAGGGAACTTCTGCCTCAGTTTTGACACGTCTGCCGACAACATCTTCATTCCATCAGGCTTTCCACAATAGCTCATTGATGGGCCTCTGAATTTAAATTTTTATGTATCATATTTTTTGCTCTATAAGACTCACTTTTTTCCTCCTAAAAAGTAAGGGGAAATGTGTGTGCTTCTTATGGAGTGAATGCAGGCTGCACAGCTATCCCAGAAGCCAGAACAGCAAGAGGGATTGCTGCTTTCACTGCACAGTGATCCCTCTTGCTGTTCTGGCTTCTGAGATTCCGAATATTTTTTTTCTTGTTTTCCTCCTCCAAAAACTAGGTGCGTCTTGTGGTCTGGTGCGTCTTATAGAGCGAAAAATACAGTATTTTCATTATATGTAGGTATTATTGTAAACCACTTTGATGTTGTTTATGATGTAGTGGTATATGCAGATTTGCATAAATAATAAAGGGAAAGAAAATGGCTGTAGTATTTGGAAATCTCACATTGAAATAATAATAATAATAAGAAGAAGAATAAGAATAAGAATAATACTTGTCCCCTACCCATCTCCTCACTGTGTTGCTGCAGCCTAACTGGGCTGGTTCCAACAAATATAAAAGCATAATGAAACATTAAATATTAAAAACGTAGGTTTAGATTTAGCCAGAATCTTCCATTCCCTTTGAAAAAAGAAACAGCACAATTTTTGGGTGCGTGCTGAAGAGGAGGGAGTTCTGTGCAACTTTGGAAACCCTGACTTACTTGCTCTGTGGGATCAAGACAGACCAAGCTCACTGGATAAGAATAAAAATAAGAATTTATACCTCACCCATCTGGCTGGGTTTCCCCAGCCACTCTGGGCGGCTCCCAACAGAACACTAAAAATATGATAAAACATAAAACATTAAAAACTTCCCCAAACAGGGCTGCCTTCAGATGACATCTAAAAGTCATATAGTTCTTTATCTCCTTGACATCTGAAGGGAGGGTGTTCCACAGGGCGGGAGCCACCACTGAGAAGGCCCTGTGCCTGGTTCCCTGTAGCTTCACTTCTCACAGGGAGGGAACCACCAGAAGGCCCTTGGAGCTAGACCTCAGTGTCTGAGCAGAACGATGGGGGTGGAGACGCTTCTTCAGATATACTGGACCCAGGCCATTTAGGACCAACACTTTGAATTGTGCTCGGAAACGTACTGGGAGCCAATGCAGATCACTCAGAACCAGTGTTATGTGGTCCCAGCGCCCACTCCTAGTCACCAGTCTAGCTGTCGCATTCTGGATTAATTGCAGTTTCCGGGTCAGCCATGCTGAGCGATGGGGGTATACCAACAGAAGATAATTATTAATCTTATTTTGAGACATTTCCATGTTGCAGAAGGGGCAAAGACCAGATTGGGAAATGGTTCTTGCTGTTTCTCCCAGGCATTTCTGGGGACCCAACATCTTCTTTCTCACCATTAAACGTAACTAAGCTATCCCTCTATTTAACTTGCATTAACTGTCTGCACAGGTTTGGCGATCATAGAGCTGGAAGGGTCCTCTAAGGGTCATCTAGTCCAACCCCCCCAATTCACATAGGCATACGTGAGTTTTAACACACTGCATGACAAAGACAAGATGGCACGCGTGACTTAAGACTCTCCTGCTTCTCTTTTACTATTGTCAAAAATGGCCTCATAAGCAAGTGAGATACATCCATGACCAGTAACATGCGCACCCATATTGAGAGGACCCCAGGATGATCAAGGGTCTGAAAACCACACCTGATGAGGAACGGTTGAGGGAGTTGGGGATGCTTAGCCCGGAAAAGGGGAGGCTGAGAGGAGATAGGATACCCATCTTCCAATATCTCAAGGGCTGTCCCATGGAAGACGGAGCAACCTTGTTTTCTCCTGCTCTGGAAGGGAGGACTGGATCCAATGGATTCAAGTTACAAGAAATGAGATTCCAACTAGGGTTGCCATATTTCGAACAGCAAAAAAGAGGACACATTTTCCGACTTCTACTTTTAACCACCGTATTTTTCGCTCTATAAGACGCACCAGACCATAAGACACACCTAGTTGTTGGAGGAGGAAAACAAGAAAAAAATATTCTGAATCCCAGAAGCCAGAACAGCAAGAGGGATCTGGTTTCTGGGATAGCCTCTTGCTGTTCTGGCTTCTTGGATAGCCGCACGAAGCCTCTCCTGGGCAGCGGGATGAAGGCTCCCCTTGCCCGGAAGAGGCTAAGCCAGAAGCTAGAACAGCGAGAGGGATCGCTGCGCAGCACTCCCTCTTGCTGTTCTGGCTTCTGGGATAGCCGCGCAGCCTGCATTTGCTCCATAAGACACACACACACACATTTCCCCTTACTTTTTAGGAGGGGAAAAGTGCGTCTTATAGAACGAAAAATACGGTATTTATTGCTATGACGACTCTCATTTCACATTCCCATGAAAACGAGGACGTGTCCTGGAAAAAGAGGGCACATGGCAACCCTAAACAGGAAGAATCTTCTAGCTGTGAGAGCTCTTCAACTGTGGAACGGACTCCCTCAGAAACCTTCCTTGGAGGTTTGCAAGCAAGGGGCTGGACTAGATTAGCCCTGGGGTCCCTCTATAGTTCTATGATTCTGCTGCTCCATGAATCTTGCCATCGTTTTGCAACTCTGTCGAACTGGATTCCAGGAGTATCTCGGAACGCCAGCCCTCGGCTCCGAAGTGAATCACTGGCGGATTGTTGCCATTGTCCGTAATTAACTCTTTGGGAATCCCTGGAGGGAAGACGGGGTGGCTCACAATGCCTGACGACGGGGCTGTTCTCTGTGTTGTCCAACATATCATTAAAAGCGCGCCAGCGACTAGCAGGGTGCTAATCGGAGGCAATTAGTCCTTTTTAATACCAGCAGAGCTGAGTCAAAGTGGGTCAGAGGATGCGCAGGGATCTCATGAAATCACAGAGCCAGAATGGAAGAGCCCGTGTGTTCTACTCTCTTGCCCTGTGGTACGATTCACTTGGCAGAAAGAGCCCGTGACCAACGCTTCTATACACCTTCACAAGTTTCTTTTCCAGGGACAGCGCTTGGATAACCAACTCAAAAAGAGGCAGGAGGGTTGCTGGATGAGGCCAGTGGTCCATCTAACACAACATCCTCTTCTCAACAGTTCAAAAAGAGGAAATGTCCCCCAAATGAGGAGGTTGGTAAAAAGGGAAGTTGAAAGGCAAAGTCAAGAGGGTTAAATCACTCCCAAAAGCTTGGGTGTTGTTTACAAAAACACAATACAGTCAAACCTCGGTTGTCAAATGTAATCCGTTCCAGACTTCCGAAACATTCAACAACCGAGGCATCAGATGTTTGGGTTCCGAAAAACGTTTGAAAACCGGAGCATTTACTTCCAGGTTTCCGGCGTTCGGGAGCCGAAATGTAAGATAACGGAGGAGTTCGGAAACCGAGGTTTGACTCAACTGGAGCGTAGATCAGGTACTGTGAGGGCTTGGGGGACATTGGAATGGTTGATGAGTTTAGTCAAAGATGCTGTTAGAGGCAATAAGGCTTCCTTCAAAAAAAGCACGGAAGACTTGCTCAAAGGAAGAGAACAAAAAGAATACGAGGAAGTGGAAAGAAAACTGCCAATGTCCTAATCCCAAAGGCAAGTAAGAAGTGACACGATAGAAGTTTCTGAAATCATGAATGGGATGTACAAAGAGGATACAGAAGAGTTTTTCTCCATCTCACCTAACTCTAGAAGTCATGGACATCAAATGAACCAAGCTGAAAGTTGGAAGATTGAGGATAGATAAAAGAATAGTCCTTCCTTGGAGGTTTTTTAGCAGAGGCTGAATGGACATCTGTCATGGATGCTTTAGCTGAAATCCCTGTATTGCAGGGGGTTGGACTAGATGACCCTCGGGGTCCCTCCAACTCTACAATTCTAGGATACGAAATAGGATTTAATTCTAAAAGAGCAGCTACAACAGTCTGCAACAGCCAACGCAGAAGAGCCCCTTCAGGCCCCACAGAGGTCAACGTCTATTGTGGCAACTGCTCCCTTCTTCAGATGCGGGCAATTTGCTTTTGGCTCATCGGCCTGGCATAAAAATATCAGAGCCCGATGACTGCCCTCCTCCTTTGCCCTCCTCCTCAGATCCTGCTGCAGCCTGCTCTGAATCCACTTCCTTTAAAAAAAATAATGCCAATCTTTGCCTTTTAAAATTCTAATTCTGGGTCTACCTGGAAGGGTTCCACTATGGAAAGCCAATCTTGGATCTCTGCTTCCCCATTCGTGTGCCGCAGCGTCACGCCGAGGAGGAACAGTTCGGGAGATGCTGGGCTGTGACTCACAGCCATTTATTCATCAGCGCCTCCAGAACATTTCCAGGCGCCCAGAAATGTCTCGAATCATGAGATCGCCCTTCCTGGCTTTCTCAATGGGAGCAGCGTTGTGGCCGTGATGGGGATTGAGCAGAGAATTCTTCGGGTCTCCTGAATGCCACCAAATACCATTTGGGGTTCCTTATCTATCTGATGGGCATTTGCCTTAACTCCAAGGATGCTCCAGACCAGGGAGAGGCAACCAGCAGTGAAAAAAGCTGAATGCTATTCTAGGCTGCATCAAGAGAAGTCTAGTGTCCAGATCAAGGGAAGTAATTGTATCACTTTATTCTGCTTTGATCAGAGCATGCCTGGAATCCTGTGTCCAGTTCTGGACAACACAATTTGGGAAGGATGTTGACAAGCTGGAAGGTGTGCAGAGGAGGGCAACCAAGATGATCGAGGGTGTGGAAACCAAGCCTGATGAGGAACGGTTGAAGGAGCCGGGTATGTTAACTTTCTGAAAGTAAGAGCTATTCGGGAGGTTGTGGACTCTCCTTCCTTGGAGGTTTTTAAGCAGAGGTTGGACTGTCATGGATGCTTTAGCTGAGATTCCTGCACTGCAAGGCACTGGACTAAATAATAATAATAATAATAATAATAATAATAATAATAATAATAATAAATTTATTTATACCCCACCCTCTCCAGTCAAGACCGGGCTCAGGGTGGCTAACACCCGATATAAAAACAAATTGATTGAAATAAAACTTAAAAACAAGATTAAAATACAACATTAACACTTTAAGACGTAGCCTCATTTCAATGGAAACTCAAATCAAAAACTTTTTGGGGGATGAAAACGTCAAGTCTTCACCAAGGCTGACTATCCAGACTGGTCCTACATGGGTCAGAAAAAAGCCAGGGAAGTCCCCAAATAGGAGTTCCATCACAGAAGGAGAAAGGAAAAAAGAAAGAGGGGAAGGGAATCAAATAGATTCCAAGCCAAAGGCCAGGCGGAACTACTCTGTCTTACAGGCCCTGCAGAAAGAATTCAGATCCTGCAGGGCCCTGGTCTCATGAGACAGAGCGTTCCACCAAGTTGGGGCCAGTGCTGAAAAGGCCCTGGCTCTGGTTGAGGCTAAGCTGACTTCCTTAGGGACCTCTAGGGTGTTGCTGTTTATGGACCTTAAGGTCCTCCATGGGGCATACAGTGAGATGACCCTTGGGGATCCCTTTCAGCTCTACAGTGAGTCTATGATTAACCTGGTCCCATCCAGATGTTGCTGGACACAGCTCCCATCAGCCGTTGCCAGAAACTCTGACGCTTGGGACTCTCAGCTGTGGCATACAAGTGCAGCCAAATCTCAGGCTTGCTGTGCGAGCTGATGGGACATCTGGAGCCTGAAACATCTGGAGGGCACAGGTTGGTGAAAGCTGATCCAGCAGGTCACTGAATTGATTTGGCAGGACTACACAGATTGCTTCTCTTTACAGGACACTGAATTATTTGGGGCTGTGGAAAGAGAGCGCCCCAGCATTCCTCCAGAACTCTTGAAATATTTCACATCCGTCTGGGAGTCATCCATTTGTTCTCTTCTCCTGCCAGCTGCAGGCAGGGCTGCTCATACTCTTCCTATGTAATGTTTGTAGTTTGAATCAGCAATAGCTTCAATTCTGCAGCACAGTGAACTCAGGGCAAACCAACTTCTTTTATATACTGTATTTTTCACTCTATAAAACAGACCAGACCACAAGACGCACCTAGTTTTTAGAGGAGGAAAACAAGAAAAAAAATATTCTGAATCTCAGAAGCCAGAACAGCAAGAGGGATCGCTACGCAGTAAAAGCAGCAATCCCTCTTGCTGTTCTGACTTCTGGGATAGCTGCGCAGCCTGCACTCGCTCCATAAGACGCACACACATTTCCCCTTACTTTTTAGGAGGGAAAAAGTGAGTCTTATAGAGCAAAAAATACGGTATTTTGAAACTGATTGTAGGAAAAAACTGATTGTAGAAAAAAACTGAACAGAAAAAAATATTTTTTTCATGCAGCACTTAGTTAAACTGTGGAACTCCCTCCCACAGCAGGCAGTGTTGGCCACCAACTTGGATCCAGCAAGACTCTCTCTATGTTCTTATAATTGCACTCCAATTGCACACCCAAAAACAACCTCTCATTTGAGCCCTGGTTATAAGGCCAGAGGTCCTTTAAGCTGGCATTGTTTCCTTCCTGCCCAAGGCACTCCAAAGAGACCATTTCATTTCTGCTAAGACAAAGGCTTCTGAGCCGTGTGAGTGAGCAGGGCTGGTTTTGTGGCCAGCGAATCAAACCTGGCTTCCAAAGGACTGACTGGGCAGGGATACTCTTGCCACGCATGTGCTCCATCAGGCCACAGACCAAAGCATGGAGCTCTCCGCTGCAAAAGCCAGGAAAAGATTTGCCTCGACAGTCATACAGAGCGGCTACCAGATGCCAAGTCTCTTATTACACCAGAAGGATGGCGAGTGGTTTGGCTCCCAGCTGGCTCCTTGTCAGGAGGGTGAACCTTCCTCAAAAGGTTATTCCGCCTGCTGAGGTCTCCAAGATAAAAAAGAGAAGGTAAAGTTAAAGGACCCCTGGACAATTAAGTCCAGTCAAAGGCGACTATGGGGTGCGGCGCTCATCTTGCTTTCAGGCTAAGGGAGCCGGTGTTTGTTCGCAGACAGCTTTCTGGGTCATGTGGCCAGCAAGACTAAACTGCTTCTGGCACAACGGGACACCGTGAAGAGTGCCAGAGTGCATGGAAACACTGTTTACCTTCCTGCCACAGTGGTACCTGTTTATCTACTTGCGCTGGTGTGCTTTCGCACTGCTAGGTTGGCAGGAGCTGGGACAGAGCAATGGGAGCTCACATTGTCGTGGGGATTCGAACCACCAAGCTTCCGATCAGCAAGCCCAAGAAGCTCAGTGGTTTAGACCACAGTGCCACCTATAGTCCCCCTATAGTCTCCAAGGTACAAACATCTCAGCCACATCATAGATGGGCCAGATTGTCCCTTGAGCTCTCCCTGCATCCTAACCCCACAGGGAACCATCTGCCACGTCTATGGGCTGCTTGTAATGGTTCTGGTCAGCAGTGGATGGCATGGGAGGGCAGAGGTGCCCCATCAGACCTCCCTGTCGATGAGTCTCAGCTGCTTACTGGGAGGAGGAGAAGGTAGGACGAGGCGGCATAAGATCACAGGAAGAGCTTGATGTGTCAGGCCAATGGCTCATCCCCTCCAATATCCTGCTCTCACAGAGGCTGAGCAGCTCAAGTGCCCTCTCCCCTCCTGTGGTTTCCAGCAAGGGGTATTCAGGTGCATTGCTCCCTCCAACTGTGGAGGAAGAGCTGAGCCCTCACATCGAGTAGCCATGGATGTCTCCATGTCCAATCCAATTTGGGAGCCATCACTGCCTCCTGCCACAATTTCACTCTGCGCTGCCTGAAGAAGGACTTTTTTTTGTTTGATTTTGCGGAACTAGCAAAACTGACCTGCAGGATCCAAAATCAGGAGGAAACAAAATTCCAGAGAGATTGGAGTAAATTTGTAGAATATATACCGTATTTTTCAGTCTATAAGACACACCAGACCACAAGACACACCTAGTTTTTGGAGGAGGAAAACAAGAAAAAAAATATTCTGAATCTCAGAAGCCAGAACAGCAAGAGGGATTGCTGCGCAGTGAAAACAGCAATCCCTCTTGCTGTTCTGGCTTCTGGGATTGCTGCGCAGCCTGCATTCGCTCCATAAGACGCACACACATTTCCCCTTACTTTTTAGGAGGGAAAAAATGAGTCTTACAGAGCAAAAAATACGGTAAGTAATAACTGTAGAAATTTGAAGAGTCTGGCAGGAATGAAATAAATCTTACGATGTAGATAGGATTGGATACAATAAAGAACTGTGTAAAAGTAACTGAAGTAAGAAAACCTGTTGAAGGGAGGGAAGGAAGTCAACGTTCGGCAGAGTGTGGGAGAAGAATGTGGGCAAATGACTGTTAAATTTCACTGCATTTTGTTTGTCCGTATTAAAGGAAAAACCAATAAAAAGCATTTTTTTAAAAAATGAAGAAAAAGGACTTTCTTTTGCTTGTCTTAAACCCCCCAACATTCAGTTTCATTGTATGTCCACGAGGCAGGGAAGATGGAGAGGCGCAGAGCCAAATTCCCACATGGACCGATGAGTGTGGAGGCAGCGGCAACGGGAGACGATGGGACACAAGCTGCCTCAGACCAGGTCAGGCCTTTGGTCATCTGGATCAGCTATGTCTACCTTGACTGACAGAAGCTCTCTCCCCCTTATCGTATTGCGGCCCCACAGGTCTAACGCATAGCAACGGCAAGGGAGACATTTTTGACGACGGCAAAACGTAGAACCACAGAATCATAGAGCTGGAAGTTGACTGCACTGCACTGAGCCCCAAAGACCAGAGGTAAACAAAGGGGCTGCAAGCTCCCCTCTGGGACCCAAACACAAAAGCACCCTAGAGAAGCTGCCCTGTACCGAGTCAACCCATTGGCCCATCTAGCCCAGCTCTGTCTGCACGGGTTGGCAGCAGCTCTCTGGGGTTTTAGACAGGGGCCTGTCCCTGATCAAGCCTTTGGCATTTTGCATGCACACCATGCGCTCCACCACTGAGCCACACAGCCCTTTTGCACCCGCAGATTTTGAGTGAGTGGACACCTCCGTTAAAAAACCACCAAGATGCCAAAGTATTCATCTGTCCACCCTGCTGTTGCTAGAATCCGAGGGTTGGGCATTCGGGGAGCCCAGATGACAAACACGAGATACACATTCCAAGGGGCAGCTCCTCCTCTGAGATAAGAGTGCGCAGAGGCAGTGCTATGGCGGGTGCATGAACCACAGTTTCTTTTCTGGCATTTTAAAAGGGCCAGCGGTTCTTTAAAGGCAAGGAGGCAAAGCAGGGGAGATAGAGAAGGCCTCCCTAATAGCTGATATCTTTCCTCAGACCCAGGGGGAAAAGAGATGCTGTTTTTTAAAAGAGAAGCTGAAAGACAGGGCAGCCGAATGCCAGAGAGGAGTCAGTAGAAAAAAGAGAGTCACGGAACCGAGAAATTACACAAAACAAATGAAATACCGTGAAAATCCCTGAAATGAGACGTAATCGACTAGTAATCTTTAACATCAGCAGTATCATCTAGACCATGGGAGCGTTTCAGCTCTGTTCTTGAATTTGTTTAAAATCTAAAACAGCTTATCTGGTATTCCTTTCTTTGGATTTGTGCTATTTAGGTCTTTTAAACCTTTTTGTAAAGGCAGTACTAGAGTTTTTACAGCCGAGTCCTCAACTCCTTATTACTACTGCTTGGCTTTCTTCAAGTTGGGATGTGTCTAAAACTTGCCATTTAGGTTTTCAAACATTTTTTGTAAACTTAGAAACTGTACCTTCGAGTCCTCAACCCTTTATTACTGCGCTTTGCTTCACCTAGGTCGAGTTAGGATTATAATACTTCAGAATTTTGGGGAGTTTTACCCCCTTTCTTTGAATTTGGTCATTTAAGGTTTATGGTTTCTCTATTCTGAGGAATAGCTCAGTGAAACGAGGTTTGTAGCCAGCATCCCCTTATGGCTTTGCTCAATTCTAGGTTTTTCTATTTTTTCCCTTAAACTTTTTGATTTTTGTTATTTAGTTTAATTCTATAAGATAATATTTCTAGTCGATTACTTCTCGTTTCAGGGATTTTCACGGTATTTCATTTGTTTTCTGAATGCCAGAGAAGAGTCTCTGCGCCCCTGGAAGCTGTGGTGCAACGGTCCTGGCACCCAAGGGAGAAGCCTGGCATCGTGGTCTGGGGTCATGTAGAAACATCACACCTACCTACAGATTTTGTCCGCGGAATTCCTTTGCGCAGGGAAATGTGGGGTTTCTCTGGACCAGTGTGGGCCGCCATCCCCTGCCGCTCAAAGAGAGACTGGAAAAAAGAGGGAGGAACAAGGATCATAGGATTATGGAGGTGGAAGGAACCCTAAGAGGTCATCGACCCCCATGTGATGCAGGAATCCCAGCGCAAGAATGCCTGGCAGTTCGATGGCCAGGTCTCAGGCACACAGCTGTCAACCATCCCCCCCCCCTTTTTTTTGCAGGAAATTCCCTTATTCCAGTGCCGTTTCCCGCTGCTATCCCAGATTGTTAGATATCCCGTAGACTGTCCCCGGGACAGGTGAGGCTGCTGATCCCTTATTTTCGAGGCTGTTGATCCATTATTTTCAAATCTGAAAGTGGACAGCTATGCTCAGGCATTCATGAGCTGGGATTCTGGCACTGCCAGCGGCTGAGCTACATGCCCCGTCTGGCTGCTTCCCAATTCTACAATTCCACAATCCCTGGGACTTTGCTTTCCGCCAGCTCTGGAGAAAGAACAGCGAGGCTTTGAAAGGAGACTGCTCTCCACCTTGACAAGTGCTTTTACTATTTTAAAAATGGATGCATCGCCTACGTTGTCGAAATAAATAAATAAAAATTTCCAGTAGAACCTTAGAGACAAACTAAGTATGTTCTGGGTATAAGCTTTTTGTGTGCATGCCCACTTCTTCAGATACACTGGAACAGAAGTCACCAGACCCTTATGTCTGGTGACTTCTGAGTGGGTTTTTTCTCAGTAGGCTAGTGGGAGATGGGGGATTGACTCAATGGGTATGGTAAACCTGTTGACGACTGTTAATGACTGCAGTTAGTCCTACAGGAAAAAGCATGGGATAGAAAGCTTGCAGACAAAAGCTTATACCCAGAACAAACTTAGTTGGTCTCTAAAGCGCTACTGGACAATTTTTTAATTTATTTCGACTGCGTCAGACCAACACGGCTACCTATCTGAATCTACGTTGTCAAGACAACCTTGAAAGCTTCAGTTGGCGGAATCGGCACTACAGTGGTACCTTGGTTCTCAAATGCCTTGGTACTCAAACAACTTGGAACCGAAACACTGCAAACCCGGAAATAAATGTTCTGGTTTGCGAACTGTTTTCGGAAGCCGAACATCCTCCATTTTGAGTGTTACGCTTCCGATTTGAGTGCCACGTTTTGAGTGTTATGCTGAGGTCTGTCTGTTTTTGCTATTTATTTTGCGTTCTTGTGGCTCTTTTTTGTTTTGCTTTTGTGACTGTGTGGAACCCAGTTCAGCTACTGATTGATTGATTGTGTGACTGCAGTACATTGTCTGTTGCTTTCATTTTATGGATCCATGGTCTCGTTAGATAGTAAAATTCATGTTAAATTGCTGTTTTTAAAAGTTTGGAACGGATTAATCCATTTTACATTACTTTCTATGGGAAAGTGTGCCTTGGTTTTGGAGTGCTTTGGTTTTGGAACGGACTTCCGGAATGCATTAAGTTTAAGAAACAAGGTACCACTGTACTGCAGGTGCCCCGTAACACCCATTCCATGTTTCTAAGCACTTGACAGTTTAGTGTGGCAGCACCTTTGGAACTCCCTGCCTATTGATATCAAACAGGAGCCTTCACTGTACTCTTTTTGGTTCCTGCTAAAAAAACCTCCAACATTCTTGTTTAGACAGCCCAGAAGCTTAGGAAGTCAATGTGAATTCTAACTTGTTTTAGTACAGTCATATCTCATGTTACGTTTGCTTCATGTTACGTCCTTTCAGGATACGTCCCGCAGTGACCCGGAAGTACCAGAAAGGGTTACTTCCGGGTTTCACCGCTCGTGCATGTGCAGATGCACAAAATGAAATCACACACATGCGCATAAGCAGCAAATTGCAACCCGCGCGTGCGCAGACGTGCCGCTGCGGGTTGCGTTCCTTTCATGTTGTGAATGGGCCTCCGGAACGGATCCCGTTCGCAACCAGAGGCACCACTGTATTTTAATTTTCAGTATGTTGCAATTTCCCACCTTGATTTTCTTGCCTTATCTTTTTGTAAACCTCTTTGAGGGTTAGGTGTTTGGTGTATAAATTTCATGAAATAAATAGACACACACACACACACCCCGTTCCTTACTTTTCAACCAGGGCAAAGCATTCCAGTGAGATGGGCCGTGTCCTTAGCTCTCTCTTGCTTCCTGTCCCAGAAAGGCTGCTCCCCCCGCAACCCCTGGAATCCTTCCAGGCTTGTGGCTTTCCTTGCCGCACCCCTGCCCTGCCCCCCTGCCCGCTGTGCTCCCGTATCTCTCACACTGATCTCCGCAGGGGTGATCCTTCTGCTGGTGGGTCTCTGCTTCACAGTGGCTGCCCTGGAATCTGCCTCCACGATGTCCGCTCTCAGCGAGGGCTCGGCGGCTGCCAAGATCTCGTCTAGCTTCTCTGCAAAGTCAAGAGACAGCATCCCTGTGAGCCAGGCTTGGCCTCTGAAAGCAGGAACTGGACACAGAGATGGGCTGGGCGTGCTGCCAGGGGGAGGGTGCGCTTGCATGCCAGCAAGGGAGCCCTGCGGCCTTCTGGGTGGCTGGCAAAGCATCGCTCCCTTCGTCTTGTAGGAGAAAAGAGCCCCCACCACCACAGGAACCCCACAGCTCCTTGAAAGGATCAGCACCCAAAGGGCCACAATTGGGTCTACAAGATCGCATAAGCACCTGTTCCATGGAAGTGAGAGCTGGACCATAAAGAAGGCTGATCGCCAGAGAATTGATGCTTTTGAATTCTGGTGCTGGAGGAGACTCTTGAGAGTCCCATGGACTGCAAGAAGATCAAACAGAGCCTAGGACTTGCTGATCAGAAGGTTGGCGGTTCGAATCCCCACAACGGGTGAGCTCCCGTTGCTTGGTCCCTGCTCCTGCCAACCTAGCAGTTTGAAAGCATGTAAAAGTGCAAGTAGATCAATAGGTACCACTCCGGCGGGAAGGTAAACGGCGTTTCCATGTGCTGCTCTGGTTCACCAGAAGTGGCTTAGTCATGACCCACATGACCCGGAAGCTGCATGCCGGCTCCCTCAGCCAGTAAAGCGAGATGAGCGCCACAACCCCAGAGTTGTCCACGACTGGACCTAATGGTCAGGGGTCCCTTTACCTTTACCTGCCTCCAGTGGCAGGGAGTTCCACAGTTTAATAACTACATGCTGCATGAAAAAGGACTTCCTTTTGCTCTCCTTCAGACAGAAGCTGCCTTCTCCATCAGCGCAGCCCTCCCTGAAAGCTGGCCGCCTCTGGTTTTAGAGTGGCGTTCGCCAACCTGGTGCCCTCCAAATGCACAGGGTTTTTTTCCGGGGGGCTACAACTCCCCATCAGTCCCGGCCAGCACAGCTGGTTGAAGTTGCAGTTCCCCAACACCTGGAGGTTGCTTGAACCTCTGCCCTACGCGACGCCCTTCCGCTCTGAAGTTTCCCAAGCAGCTTCCCCCCTGCAGGGCACCTGGAACTCTACAGAGGAAAAACCAGCAGCCTAAATCACAGTCTCCCTAAGCTGCTTCTCTAAACGACAACTGACTGTTGAATGTTTTCTTTAAATTTTTGGTTTCATTATTGTTCCACAAGATCTGTATGTCTTTAAGGGCCAGAGCAAATAACGTGACCCAGTTTTACAGCTGTGAAGCAGTATAGCAGGGCTGTTAAGTTATGTTAATTAAGCTGTTAAAGGTAAAGGTAAAGGACTCCTGACCATTAGGTCCAGTCGTGGCAGACTCTGGGGTTGCAGCGCTCACCTCGCTCTATGGGCCGAGGAAGCCGGCGTTTGTCCGCAGACAGTTTCCAGGTCATGTGGCCAGCATGACTAAGCCGCTTCTGGCGAACCAGAGCAGCGCACGGAAACGCTGTTTACCTTCCCGCTGAAGCGGTACCTATTCATCTACTTGCACTTTGACGTGCTTTCGAAGGCAGCTAGGTTGTCAGGAGCAGGGACCGAGCAACGGGAGCTCACCCCGTCGCAGGGATTCGAACCACCGACCTTCTGTTCAGCAAGTCCTAGGCTCTGTGGTTTAACCCACAGCGCCACCCGCATCCCAACAGGTGCTGTTAAGTTATGTTAATTAAGCTGTTGGGTATAGTATATAAAGAGCAGCACATAGCTCTCTCAGTACCCTGGTGGATGGGTCATGCTTATTGATGTATTGTAAAAGGAGTTTCCATTTTTATTATTAAAACCTAGTGAAAGTTACTTTTGCGTTCCTTGTAATGTGTGGTCTCCCCAGCCCAGCACGCCTTCTGCAGTGCAACTAATCTGCAAATAGCCAGCATCTTTGGTTATGGGCCCAGACTGCACATTTTTGGACTTTGAGAAAGGTTTGAAAACTCCTTCTCCTGTTGGTGTGGTTCTCTGGGTTTGGAAGAGTTCCAGAATGGCTGACCGGGCTTCAGAAGCTGAGAAAGCTCTGACGTTCCCACAGCTGACAGATGAAAACTACAATTTATGTGGTTTTGGGTGGAGGCACTTTTGACCTCTCGAGAAGTGTGGACCTATGTAACTGATGTAACTAAGCTGCAAATAGCCAACACTGATGCCTAGTAGGGCACTCTCAGGCTATGGGGCACCTGTGGCGTTCCTCTTAAGCAGAGCGAGTGACTGCCGTGGGTTGTTCCAGACTCAGTTGCCACTGCCAGCCACACAGGGCTGCAGACTTGCTGCAGTTTGCTTTTAGAAAGCCATTGGTTGGGCAGCGCAAAAGGCTGGTTTCCCCGTGGTTTCTCATCACAGCCTCCCCTCCTCCTCTCTCCTCCTCTCAGGCCCCTTCATCCCTCTGGATGAGACCGTATGGCACACCCACCACTTCCTGCCAGAAGCTGCCAGCAAACATCTCGCTGCTGCTTGTTTGGGCACATTCGTCTGCTGGCCTTGCATCTCCAATTTGGGCCTCCTGTCTCTGCCTGAAGCCCCTTCCCCCTTCGAGTCTCGCTGCTGCCCGGTCTGATGGGCTCACTTTCATGCCCAGGCTCTGAATCTAAGAGGCGCCTCTCCCCCCCAAGGAAGATGGCAACACACCTGCCAGCCACTGTTATGCGATCACGAAGTTGCTTTCACCATTAGAACCACGGCAGTCGTAAAGAAAGGAACAGCCCATTGCTTCATTGCTTGAGGACTGCTATGCAAGCAGGCAAGCTTGTTTTAATAATAATAATAATAATAATTAATAATAATTTTTTATTGATACCCCACCTTTCCCAGTTCAGAAAATAAGGCTCAGGGCGGCTAACAACAAATTTAAAACACTCAATTGATGCAACAAGAAACAGCATAATATACGGTATAAAATGTGAATAACAATTCAGAATTCAAAAATCAATTTAGGGGGAAAATCCATCCAATAAACATTAGATGATCACCAGGGCTAGCTGGCTAAATTAGTCCTATTTGGGCCAGCGAGGAGACCAGGGGAGAATTAGCTGTGGGATCCCAGAGTGGGTAATCTTCCTAAAAAGAGGAGAGGGAGGGAAGGAAGGGGAATAAAAGATCAGGCTAAATTCAAATTGAAAGCCAGGCGGAATATCTCTGTCTTACAGGCCCTGTGGAAGGAGGTTAAATCCTGCAGAGCCCTGGTCTCATGGGACAGAGAGTTCCACCAGGTCAGAGCCATCACTGAGAAGGCCCTGGCCCTGGTGGAGGATAATCTGACTTCCTCAGGGACCTCTAAACTATGATTATTCATGGACCTTAAGGTCTTCTGCAGGGCATACCAGGAGAGGCAGTCCCGTAAATACAAGGGCACTCAAGAAAAATCTCCTATGTTGCATATTAGCCGGCCTTGCTTGTCTCTGGGTGGTTCTAGACTATTGCCTAATGGTGTTTAAATCCTCTGTTATTGTGCCATTAATTGCAAGTGGAATTGGAGTTGGTTTTCAATGCTTTGCATAGGTCATGCACTTTCATTGGGCGCACCCCCTGCTATCTCTGTCTAGACCAGGGTGTGATGGCAGGATAAAGGTGGACATCCCTCATCACATCAGCGGATATGTTTGCGCATAATGCCATGCCAAAACACAGCTTATGGCCGATGCGCACCTGAGCTCTGGCTTGGCTTTCTGCTCTTTAAAGCTCCATGTCTCAGCACCCTTTTAATTTCTTAGGAGCGTTCCCTGTGAAAACCCGCTCTTTAAAGCTCAGTTGGAGCAAATGTCAATCTGCAGAAAACCCGAATGGATGTTTGCCCCGATTCAGCTTTAAAGAATGGGTTTTAGTGGAGAAAGCTCAGGGCAAAATAAAAAACAAAGACCGCTCGGACACAGAGCCTTAATAAATTGTGGACCTCTGCCTGGAAAGAACAGGACAAAAGCTAAGTCTGGAGAAGCCCTTAGTGTGACGTCTGAACCTGGGGTCATGGGGACCAAGATGCTGAAGAGATGTTTGGCAGTGAAATGGTCTCCCTCGGAAGGTGGTGGACTCTCCATCATTGGAGCTTGGCTGGCCATGTGTCCATGGATGTTTTGGATATGATTCCTGCATTGCAGAGGGTTGGATTAGATGACCACTGGGTTCCCTTCCAATGCTACAGTTCTGTGATTCTTTGATTCTGCTAAAAAGCCTGCAGGATCAGGCCAGGGGCCCAGCTAGTCCAGCAACCTGTATTCACAGGAAGCGACCATCAGATGCTCATTATGGGAAATCCTCAAGGAGGATTAAGTGTGCGAAACCACCCAGTTCCCTTCTGAATGCCTGAGGACTCCAGCCTGAAGCTCACAATTGGCGTGGCTGAAGGAGCTGCTGTTTCACACTTTCTTGACAATTTTAATGCTTGTGGAATTTGCAGTTGGCTACCAGCAACTTCTAGCCATCTATGTTTGGGAACCTGGAAAGGAGCAAACCCAAGAACTCCCTCCTGGTGTGGTTTTAGGCCACAATAAGTTCGCACCGATCTATTTATGTAATTCTTTTATTGCACTTTACATTTTATCATGTGGATACGGAGCTCTGGCAATAGAAACAGCCATTAAAAAGCTATAAGAAAGGGGAACAGGAGCCTTGAGGCAATTGCTCTGAGGCTGAGGAAACGGTGTCCCCAATTAGTTTAGTGGTTCCTCTCATCTTGCTGGCTTTCGGAGAGCGTGCAAAACCTGAAAGGCCCAGGGCTGCCGCTGAGGGGTCACCATGGCCCCGAGTTACCGTAGAACTGCAGATCTCAAGGGACCCCTAGGGGTCAGCTTGTCCACCCCTCTGCAATGCTAATGAAGGCATTGATTACTGTTTTTAACTAATAGCCACCGCTGTTTATTTTCTGCTGGAATGGAGGAAGCCTATACATGGGGTGTGTTGTTTGGATATACGTTTTGTGTGCGTACGTGGGTGTGCACACAGATCTTTGCACAACACAGCCACAGTCATGCAAGCAAACAAAACACCCTAAGCCCTCGTCGTTCTTTGAACCTGAAGCGGTGTCTGGCGGGGTTGCCCCTGAGCTCAACAAGAGCGCTACATCCGGAAATCCACACGGACACACTGGCCGGTCTTCAAGAAGATGACCTCACAATACCTGGGAAAACTTTGCAGAGGCTGCATGGATGGACCTCTCATTCCATGGGCTGCACTGCCGTCCTCCCCACCAACAAACAACGTGAACTTAGGACGTGGTTTGCCAGGCTGGCACGAAGCCTTCCTTTCCTGAACCTCCCTCCTTCCACCAACGGAACATTGCAAAGACCAGAAACAGCTTAGGAGAGCGTAAGGTCCACTCTCCCATGTGCCCTGCGGCCATTAGCATGGACTGGGGTCCCAGTGCACCTTCCCGTCATGCTGGGGAGAGAGGGAGGGAAGGAGGGAGGGAGGGAGGTGCAGCTTGGATCAAAAGGAGTTTGGATGAGCCCTGGAGATGGGCGGTTGAACTCACCCCCTTTCCTCCTCCGCATTGAGGCTTGGAATCAAGAAACAAAAGTATAGGACATCAATGGTGTGCAGGGTGCACTCCCCCCCTTGCCCCCACACCCCTGGCATGCTGCGCCCCCTTGTCTGCTGCCTCTGCCAAGGCAAGATGGCTCTATAGGGAAGGGTCTTGGTCTGTCCCCAAGTTTTTTGGGGGGTGGCAAGCTGCATTCTGCGATGCTTCCCAGCAAGGTGTCCATGCAAGCCCCCACCCCGTCATGCACCCTCTCACCTGCCTTCCCAGCCTCAAATAGCAGCACTGGGGGATTTGCGCCCCCCCCCCCACAGCAGGCCAGCTCAGTTTGAGTCACCCCCTCTGCTGCCAAAGCTCAGCTTTGGAAAGGGAGGGGGTCTCTGGGCATGTGCTGACTGCCTTCCCCTTCCACACAGTCTAGCGACAGGGGTTCTGAACGGATTGGAGCCCAAGCGCTGGAAAATGCCCCCCCCCAGAGGGGAATGTCCTCACAGGCCAGTGGGGGGGGAGGAAGGGAGGGACCCCTTTGGGGGCTCAGTTTCCCCAGCCTTTCGGCACATACAGGGTTCCCTGAGCCGCCCAGGCCAGCCCCACATATCCTGTACACGAGGCTGTGGGGTGCAATGGGGTGGGGTGAGGGGTGTAGCATTCATTCACAACCCACCCCTCCCATTATCTCCTCCCTTTCGGGCCAGGAAGCCGCCCCCCCCCCCCCCCGAATTGCCAAAGATGCCACGGCTAGCAATTTTCCATACGAGGACTCCCCAAGGAGCACCCTGAGCAAAGACAGACTTTGCCACCCCAAAGGTGGGAACAGTGACCCACCCTTGGATGCCAAGACTTTTCTCTGGAGTGGGGTGGAAGCCAAGGGGCACAGGAAACCATGGTTCTCTTCCCCCCCCCCAGGGCACCGACTTTTGTGCTCCAACAAACCTTCCCTGCTCAGAGAAAGAGCAAAGCATTGCTGCGGCCGGAGATGGATTGGGGGGGCAGTTAGTGGGGCAGGCACATGGGTACAGCCCCATTAGCCCAACTAAGCGGGTCCAGGCCTGGTCAATGCCCGGGTGAGAGACTTGTTGGGCACCCACCCAAAACTATGCCATCTCGAGGTCCGGGGAGGAAGGAAGGTGGCAGAGAGCAAGGCTGGGAATGAGTCGAAAGGACAACAGGCTTGGAGGGGGGATGGCTGTGCCCGGGCACCACGAGGGCAAAGGCCCAGAGCTGGGCACAGAGAGGGAAGTTCTGCTGGAAGCGCCAGGGAAAGCAGTCTGGCATTAAGCAGGGAGTCTCAGCAGCATGTTGCTGGCGGCAGGAATGGGCACAGCGACGCAGGACCAGGAGGGGAAACCGGGCCCCACAAGGACCACGCCAGGGGAATCGGGAGAGGGGAAACGCTGGGAGAGTGTTGGGCCAGGACCTGGGAGAGGCCTGGGTTCAAATCCCGCCCACCCGCTCTCAGCTCACCCGGCGTGACTTTGGAGGCTAGTTGCTGCCTCTCTCGGGCCAACCCACTCTGCAGGGTTGTTGTGCTGGTTAAATGACGTGGGAGGGGCCAGGGTTCGAATCCCCCCGGCCATGAAGCTCACTGGGCGTGACCTTGCTGCACCGCCAGTCTCACCTACCTCGCAGGGTTATATTTGGGAGGGCAGTGGCCTTGAAACAGTCTCGGAGCTGGAGCCGAGGGCAGGTGGGTGTGGCCAGGGCACCCCCAAACCTCTCTTGGGGGTGGTGGTGCAAACCTGAGGGGTGGGGGCAGCAACCCTCCGCCCCGCCCGCAACGCATGCTCTCCTTTGGGTCCACCCCCCTCGACCCCCCGCCCCCTTGCCAGGACTCACCCAGCTCCTCCAGCTCGGCGGTCATAGACTTGGATCTCAGCGTCAGGGTGGTGCTGGGCGCCCTCTTGGGCGGCGGCGGGGCTGAAAGGAAGAGGGAGGGCATTTTGCACTTGCGGTCCAGCAGCTTCCTGGGCGTTGCCAGGTGCAGGTGCCACTTCTTCTCCACGGCCTGGATCTCCTCGTACTCGCGGGAGGAGGAGGAGTCGCACTGCTGAAGGATCTTGTTCAGGCTGCGAGTGGAGGCAAACTTCTTCATGGTCCCGCGGCCGGCCGGGGTGGGAGCAGGCAGGGGCAAGAGAGCGTTCTGGCCGGGACCCTCAGCTCAGGGGGCTCCCGGGCATGGTCTGCCCAATCCTGCTGCTCAGCGGACCCTCTCCCTGGCCGGCGGCCCCCTCCCTGCCAGGGAGGCCATGGGCAAAGGGGGCACGGCACCAAGGTGATGTTGCTGCTCCTAGGTCCTCGTTCTCATGGCCAGGCTCTTGTTCCCCCGCCTGGCCTGGCTCTCCGTTAACTCTGGGGGCTGGCACTGCCCTCGGGGCCTCTGCCCGGCGGCAGTGCTGCCAAGCGGCTTGGGCACGTGGAGACCTCGCTCCGAGGCGGCAGCGGCAGCGGCAGAGGCAGAGGGCAGGGCTGGTCCCCGGCTCTCCCTAGCCAGCCCGTCCGGCGGCAGCGATGCCAGAGCGAGGCTCCATCTGCCATGGGGTTTGTGACAGAGCGGAGGAGCGGAAAGGCTGGCTCGTCGCTCCGCTCTTCCTCGCCCCGAGATCCGTAACAATGCGGGCTTCAACGCTCCCCGTCGCCATGGAAACCGGAGCTCCGAGCTGCTGCCAGAGGCGCCTGCATCAGAGACCCCCAAAACAGGGGCGGAGGGGGGGAGCAGAGAAGAAGCACGATTCTCGCACAAGGCGAGCCGGGGAGGAAGCTGCGAGCCCAGTCGGGGTGGGGTGGGGGCAAGGCCAGAGAGTCGAGGGGGGCGGGAAGACCTCCGTCCGCCACGCGGTCCTGCCCTTGCTGAAGCGGCGAGCAATTGGGCTGTCTCCTGCCAGGAGATGGGTGCCAGCCGGCTTGTGCAGTAGGTGCCAGAGGGTCTTCACTGCCGGAGAAGGTCTTCGCGGTGCTGAGCCCAGAGGGTGCGCTTTCTGACAGCAGGAGACAGGTGCTTTGCTGGGTGCCGGCCACCTGGGTGCTCAGGGACGGATCGCCACGTCTGCCGGAGGCGCCGAAAGCTCAGAGACGTCTCTCTCTCTCTCTCTCCCTCCAGCCGGGGAATGTGCAGACCCCCCAGGAGGTGGTGAGCAGAGTCAGCAGCGCGATGCCCACCGCACGGCTCCGTCTTCCCCACGACTCGCACTCGCGCACTCTGACAGCGTGCAGGATAATTACAGCTCTGGGTGGCAAGTTGCCTCCCTTCCTCTCCCCGCTGCTGGCTCTCCAAGCCGCCTGGCTCCCTGCCACCCAAGCAGGCACGGAGGGACCCTGGAGCTCCCCCCACAGCCGTCTCCTCCTTCCCCACAGCACAGACCCACAGGGCTAAAAATAGGAGCCGAGCCCACCCTCCCCTCGCTCTGTCTCCGCTGTGTGGGAGGGAAGCTGCCTCGCTTTCCCAGCTCCCTCCTGACTCGCCACAGGCGAGGCTTCTGTGGCACCAGGGAGTGGGGGGGGGAGGCAGCCACTGCCCCACCCCATACCCGGAAGGAGAGGTGGTGGTGGGGGCCTCAGCCAGAAAGGGGAGCTGGTAATGGGCAGGTGCTGCTCACATGGAGCATGGGAGGCGCATGAGATGTGACTGGCTGGCTCTCATGCCAGAACTACAGCTTCATTTCCCACCCAGTCCTTCCTCAGGGCTAGCTTCTTGACAAAGCCAACGGTAGAGTCATAAGGAACCCCCAAGGGTCATCAAGTCCAACCCCCTGCAATGCAGGAATCTCATCCCCAACAGAGGGCCACCCAACCTTCTGCTTAAAAACCTCCAATGCGCGCGCACACTGAGCAATCCTCCTCATCTGTCTATTTCAGGAGGCAAGGCCTCTTGCACAACTTTTAGGAGGGGCAGACGCCTGCTTCTTGGGAGAAAAGCAATGACAAACCTAGACAGCATCTTAAAAAGCAGAGACATCACCTCACCAACAAAGGTCCGTATAGTTAAAGCTATGATTTTCCCAGTAGTGATGTATGGAAGTGAGAGCTGGACCATCAAGAAGGCTGATCGCCGAAGAATTGATGCTTTTGAATTCTGGTGCTGGAGGAGACTCTTGAGAGTCCCATGGACTGCAAGAAGATCAAACCTCTCCATTCTGGAGGAAATCAGCCCTCAGTGCTCACTGGAAGGACAGATCCTGAAGCTGAGGCTCCAAGATTCTGGCCACCTCATGAGAAGAGAAGACTCCCTGGAAAAGACCCTGATGTTGGGAAAGATGGAGGGCACAAGGAGAAGGGGACGACAGAGGACGAGATGGTTGGACAGTGTTCTCGAAGCTACCAGCAAGAGTTTGGCCAAACTGCGGGAGGCAGTGGAAGACAGGAGGGCCTGGCATGCTCTGGTCCAGGGGGTCACGAAGAGGCGGACACAACGACTAAACAACAGGCAGGCTCTATGGACGGTGGGCACACCCATCCATATTGATCAATCAAATATTGGCCTGTTTTTTAATCATGGTTGAATCATGTGGACCATCCCAAAGGGCCAATGTGCAGGCAGCTTCCAAGAGTGCTGCCAGGTTGACCTTTGCTTGAGATGGAAGCCTGGGTCCCCCTCAAAAAAAAAGCATCTCTCACTGGCTGGCCATGAGAACCAGAAGCTTTACTTCCTATGAGGAGTCCTCCACAGCAAAGGTCACTGCCTGGTGGGCAGAGACAGGGACGGAGGAAGGGGTGTGTGGTGGGGTGGACCACCCCGGGTGTCTTCGCTGAAGGGAGTGACATTTGGTGTGCTCCCCCCCCCCCCCCCGCGACTCCCAAGCCTACCCCGAGCCGTCAGGGGAAGGAGGGTAGCTGCCCCACTTTGCCAGCCATATTCGCCCCTTCCCCCTTTGTCTTGACAGCTTGGGGGAGGCTTGGGAGTCGCGGGCGTGCAGTGCGCTAAATGTCCACCATCGCTGGCTCACTCTGCCCCTGGCTGCAGGGTGCGCACATCACTCCATGCACCCGAGCACCTATGAGGGCACCCTCCGTGTCCCGCCCCCCTTGGGAGTGTGCCCGCCCTGGGCAGCGCGGGCATATGCTCCACCGCTGGGCAGAGAGCCTGGCTGGCAGCACGGGGGCCTGGGTTCGAATTCCTACCCACTCACGAAGCCCATCAGATGGCAGACAAAATTAATGGGCTACACAGAATTGGATAAAATGACAGGCAGGATTTGAAACCTGCGGGACCAGAGATTTACAGAAGATTGGAAGATATATACGAATTATTTGAAGAGCAGCTCTAATCAACAAATTACGCTAGTAGGGCTACAAGAAGTTTTGTAAGGAGAAATATATGAAATATTGCAAAGGAGATATTAGTTATGAGATTTAAATGTAATAGTGAAAATAAGAAATGTAAATTAAGTAAATAGATTGGAGAATTTTCAGATGTGATGGATGGAAGTAACAAAAAATTGTGTAAGATGTAAAAGTATGTTTAATTATTGTTGAAAATGATATGTTGGAAAACTAATAATTTTTTTATATAAAATAAAAGAAGCCCATCAGGTGAGAACAGACCAGCCACGTGGCATTTGCAGGCACAGGGGAGAGGGAACTCAGCCCCTTTGGCTAACAGCCCTTGGAAGCCTTATTGCCCAGGAATCAGCTCATCCTCCTTTGAAACCATCCAAGTGAGTTCCAAAGTCTAACGGAACGCAGTGTGAAGAAGGGTTTTCTTTTGTCTGCCCCTGACAGCCTTGTGCACCCCATGGAGCCCCCAAAGCCCATATTAGGCTGGCAGGGGTTTGCCAGGAGGTCCCTGGAGGCTGACCCAGTCGAGTGCTTGGTCTGCACACCTGCCAGAGGTCAGCTCTGCAGGTACGATTTATCCCTGCTAGGAAGCTTTGCAAATTAGAATATCGGAAAAGCCTGCCAGTTTAGGCCCTTGGTCCATCTAGTCCAGCACCCTGGCTTACCAGATGCCCCCGAGGGAAGCCCGGGAGCAGGATCTGAGCGCAAGAGGAGTCCTCTCCCCTCCTGCATTTTCCAGCCATTGGTATTCAGCAGCATCGGGAAGGGACCACGAGCGTCATCTAGTCCAACCCCCTGAGATGCAGGAATCCTTTGCCAACGAAGGGACTCGAACCCATGACCTAAAGATTAAGACTCTCACGCTCCAACCACCTTCTCCTCTATGCATTTGTCTAATCCTCTTTCAAAGCCATCCAAGTCGGCCCTCACTGCCTCCTGTGGCAGAGAGTTCCGCAGTTTAAGAATGATTTTTTCCCAACATTCGGCTTCATGGAACGCCCATGAGTTTTAGTCTTTGGAGAGGCAGAGAAAAGCCTCTTTCCACGCTCTCCATGCCGTGCAGGATCTTACAAACTTCGATCACGTCGCCTCTTCCTTGCCTTTGCTCTGAACAAAAATGTCCCCAGAGGAGGAGCTCGGAGCTGTCCTGTCGACGTGGCTCCTCTCTGAAGCTGCCACAGCCCTGTCCTCAGAGCAGCATCTCCCACAGGCTAAAATCTATCCCAAGGCACTCTGCTCCATCCCAGCCAGCCTTGGGGCATCATCCTGCACTCTTCTCTCCAGCGCTGAGGCCCCAGGGAGGCTTCCGACTCTCCAGCAATGTGGGCCAACTGGTCTGACCCCACTGGCCACCCACGCCGGTGCGTCTCCTTCCTGCTCCTGAGCAAGCAGCTTCCAGTGCAGCGGATCTCTCTGAGGTCCTGGGCCTTGCAGCCCCTCTGCAGAATCTTGGGAAGGCGGTCCAGATCTGGTCCTGAGCCACGTTGCCCCTGGGCCGGCCCGTTCCACGAGGGTTGTGCATTGCATGCTGTCTCCTTCTCTCTCTCTCCCTGCTCTCTTGGTAGGGCTGCATCCAGCACACCTTTCGACACCTCGGGCCTCTCCTTGGAAGTGTGGGTAGCTACTTGTGGGCCACCGCACGTGATGTGGGTCACCGAGGCTGCTTTCCTGACAGGCCCTAGGGCGGCCAGATGGTGGGATGTATGAGGAGGGCAGTTGACGGCCCCCAGAGCCACCCCAAAGATGGGGGAATGAGAGCCAGGTCCTTAGAAGGGGGCACCAGAGCCAGGCTGGGCTGGGTGCCAGAGGGAGAAGCAGGAGACCCGGAGGAGAGAGGGGCAGAGAAGGGCCAGGGCTGGGATGTTTTTTGGGGGGGATGCGCTCAGCACTCACCTTTCTTCCGAACAATGTCCTCCGACTCTGGCTTGCGGCTGACAGAGACCACTTTCATCACCAGGTGGTTTCCCCCCTGGCGGATCAAAGACACCACCTGCTTGTGCCCAACCTTCACCACGTTCACACCGTTCACCTGGGAAGGGAAGGAAGGAACAGTGAGGAGGAGGAGGAAGCTGGAGGCCTGTTTCGTAGACTTGTGAGGGACCCCCAAAGGTCATCCAGTCCAGCCCGCCGCTTGGGAAACTAAAGGTCCAGCAAGATGGGAGAGGAGGTGGCCAGGATTATTATTCTTATTCATTTCATTTCTATACTGCTTTATATTTTTTAAGAAAAATGTCAAAGCAGTTTACAGCATATTAAAACAATCCAGAATCAAAAATTTCTGAAGAATGGCAAATAAAGAGTATATAGTCAAAGCAACATAATTAACGGAAAACTAGAAATGTTATCTTAAAAGATTTCAAAATAAAACATTACAAAGGAGGCCAACTTCAGAATACATATTTAACAGAAACGAAGTTAACAAACGTATGAAGTCGACCAGCTCATACGAGCAAAAATTTATTGTGAGTAATATGGATGTTGTTTATATATTATGAAGTGGAAACTTAATAAAATAGTAATCCAATATTTAGAACAAAGCGCCACTTTTCGCCCCATTAATAGTCCTCCCCCCGCCACTCCTCGATGTTCCAGGAGCCGCCGTTTGCTTGAGAAGCTTCTGCTCATTTGGGGGAATAACTGTTTACAGGTGGAACAGACGGGAAGCAGGTGCTCAGGGAGGGGGGTGTGAGGGCCAAATACAGCACCAGGCCCCCCCTCCGGGACCCCCCCCTTGCCAGACTGCTCAGACTTCTTTCTCCATCCAAACTCAGGTGGTTTCTTCCCTGCTCCAACACCCCCCCCCAAAAAAAAAATCTTTTTTTGTCCCACACCCTCAGGCCTGAAGACAGGGACAGCAGAATCTCTTGTTTTTTTTGTTCCACCCAGTTTCTTGTTTTCCCAACCTTAAATGTGGCTGTCCGTTCGCAGCAATTTGTGCTCTCTCTCTCTCTCTCTCAAGAAATCCCCATGAAAATCTTTCATTGTTTCAGTGCACATTTCTCCTAATATGCACATTTTCGTACACCGTGTGGACTAATATGCACAGTTTTTTGTACACAGCTTTCCTTAACATGATGCGCTTTGTATGTTTTCATTAATACAGTCATACCTCGTGTTGCATTTTGCTTCAGGTTGCGCATTTTCAGGTTGCATCCTGTGGCGACACAGAAGTACCGGAAAGGGTTACTTCTGGGTTTCGCCACTCACGCTTGCACAGATGGGCAAAATGACGTCACTCACGCATGCGCAGAGGCGGTGAATTGCGACCCGCGCACGCACAGACACGGGTTGTATTCTTTTCAGGTTGCAAACGGGCCTCTGGAATGGATTCCGTTCGCACCCAGAGGTACCACTGCATATGCATTGTTTTTGCACACTGGAGAACTGCGTCACAAAATTCAATTTCCAAAGGATCGCTGCTGCCTCTGTGCTTGTGTGTTGGTTCAAAAGATGCAAGTTAGGCAGTTTCACAAGAAAATTCAAACAAAATCAAACTTCTCCTCTGGCCCTATGCCTAACCCTGCTCAATGGTTTAAAAAAATGTCTTCAAGTGACAAGGAAGGAGATTCTGACTGAACAACTGGAAGAACTGATACCAAGAGCCGTTTGACAGTGGAATGGTCTCCCTTGGGAGATGGTGGACTCTCCTTCCTTGGAGGTTTTTAAGCAGAGGATGGCCAACTGTCATGGATGCTCTAGCTGAGATACATGCATTCCCGGGGTTGGACTAGATCAATGTCCCTTCCAACTCTACAGTTCTGTCGTTGTTTAGTTGTGCCTGACTCTTCATGACCCCCTGGACCAGAGCACGCCAGGCACTCCCGTCTTCCACTGCCTCCCGTAGTTTGGTCAAACTCATGCTGGTAACTTCAAGAACACTGTTCCACCATCTCGTCCTTGGTCGTCCCCTTCTCCTTGTGCCCTCCATCTTTCCCAACATCCAGGTCTTTTCCAGGGAGTCTTCTCTTCTCATGAGGTGGCCAAAGTATTGGAGCCTCAGCTTCAGGATCTGTCCTTCCAGTGAGCACTCAGGGCTGATTTCCTTAAGAATGTAGAGGTTTGATCTTCTTGCAGTCCATGGGACTCTCAAGAGTCTCCTCCAGCACCACAATTCAAAAACATCAATTCTTCGGCGATCAGCCTTCTTTATGGTCCAGCTCTCACTTCCATACATCACTACTGGGAAAACCATAGCTTTAACTATATGGACCTTTGTCTTCAGTTCTATGATTCTATTATTGTAAACAGCAAACATATTTATATTCAACCAGGAGCAGCTTGGTAGGTGAAGAGCTCATGCAAATCTGGATTCGAAGTTTCAAAAAAGAAACACACTGGCAGGATGATAATCTGGAACACCATTTATAAAGCAGTAGAATCACAGACTTGAAGAGCTCGAATGCACCCAAGGGTCATCTAGTCCAACCCGCTGCACTGCAGGAAATCTGCGAGAGCCAGTATGGTGTAGTGGTTAAGAGCGGTAGTCACGTAATCTGGGTAACCGGGTTCGCGTCTCCGCTCCTCCACATGCAGCTGCTGGGTGACCTTGGGCCAGTCACACTTCTTTGAAGTCTCTCAGCCCCACTCACCTCACAGAGTGTTTGTTGTGGGGGAGGAAGGGAAAGGAGATTGTTAGCCGCTTTGAGACTCCTGAAGGGGAGTGAAAGGCGGGATATCAAATCCAAACTCTTCTTCTTCTTCTTCTTCTTGACCATTGTGACAACAGAGTGCCGGATCAGATGGGCCCCCTTTGGTCTGATCCAGCAGCCAATCTCTTCCTATGTTCTTAGCAAGGCTGGAGCTTCAGTTGGGAGTTAGGCACCACTTCCCCCCTCCTTTTTAAAAACTTTGGGTCCTTTGCTGTTGACCTGCCTCTTACCCTACCCAGCACGACCCAGGAAACCTGTTTTCTTCAGCGTTCCTTATTATTTGCTTGCACAAAGTTTGCGGGGAGGCTAGATGGCATTCCTTCTGGAGGCTTGCAGGTGATTCAGATGACCTTGTGCTGAGCAGCAGTTCTTTCGCACTTCCCACCGCAATTCCCCTTCATTGCAAAAAGTCCCACCTTTGAGGGATGTGAGCATGTTGCACAAAGAGCTCCAAGCCAATGTTTAACTGCATAGCCTAAATTTGCAGGCATATAACTGAATCCCACCCCCCCACAAAAGTGGCAGCTTGGAAGTTTCCCTTGTTCCACCACCCTAAATAAACCTAATCACTTCTTCCAATGGGATTACCACATTCTTTGCTCCATAAGACGCACCTAGTTTTTAGAGGAGGAAAGCAAGAAAAAAATATATATTCTGAACGAAACAGTGGATGTATGATTTTTGTGGTTCATGCTGTGGCCACAGACATGTGATTTGATGGTGAGTTTGGGGTAGCCCAATGCAAAAATCCTGAGAATCCATGTGGATCCGTGCATTGTAACCATGTTTTTGCGCCATTGCGGCCCCACAAAACAGTGGATGTGTGATTTTTTGGGTGCAGGCTGTAGTCATGGACATGCTATGGGATCTGATGGTGAATTTGGGGTGACCCAATGCAAAAATCCTGAGGATCCATGTGCTTTTACCTCCCTCCTCCCATGCAGCCTCCTTTATCACTAGCATCCTTTATCTCCCTCCTCATCGCTTGCCTCCTGATTGCTCAGCAGCTTCGTTTTAACACCCCCTTCCCTCTTTCTTAAAAAAAAAAAAAAGGACGATCTGCTTTTTGCCCCTGGGCAATTCGGCTCCAGGGACCATGCATTCACTCCATAAGATGCACAGACATTTCTCCTTACTTTTCAGGAGGAAAAAAGTGTGTCTTATGGAGCAAAAAATACGGTAGATTCTTGTCTAATTAAGAGTCCTGCATGTTGATGGCAGTGTGGCTTCTGGGACCTGGCTCCGGAGGTCTGAGCCTTAGAATGCCCTTTTAACCAGAGGAGAAACTGAGGCAGGCCTGGTGGCAGCTGCGGACTAAGGGGGCTGCTCACAATGTCTCTGGCACCAGCTGCTCCAGTGCTCAGAGCCAGCTGGGCTCAGTGGTGCCATGCCAGTCCCAGAGTCTACCAGCTAGGTACCACCTAGCCAGATGAACCTTCCTAAAGCACACCTGAGCCCTGAAGGCCACAGCGCCTGAGACAGAGGTGGGCTTGCGGTGAGTCAACGCTTCTGAAACAAAAGCTGTTTGCTTCAAATGCCTGCTTCTCCCAATGACATCCTTCAGCTTCCTTTCTCTCCCCAGTCAGAAAACTGAAATGTTGGTTCAAAATAGAAAATCTTGCTCAAAAGTGTTGAATGTCATTCCTCTTAATTAGACTTGCAAAAATAGCCGGTTTTGCACACTGAAAAGAAGGCAGCAGCAGCAGCAGCAGCAATAGCAACAAAAGATGACATTTAATGAAAGGCACTTGGACAAAAATCACTTGGGGGGGGGTCTCTTTAGGGTCTCCCCAGATATGCTGGAGTTCTGCCAGCCAGGGTGGCAAGGTGGAGACCAAACCGTCCTGGCAGATCCCTCAACTCTGACATAAGAGCATAAGAAGAACCATCTGGATCAGGTCCATCGAGTTCAGCATCCTGATCTCACAGTGGCCAACCAGATGGCCATTATGGGAAACCCACAAGCAGGATTCGAACAAAAGAGCAACTCTCCCCTCCTGTGGTTTCTACCAACTAGGATTCCGAAGCATGGCTGCCTTGAACCATGGTTGCAGAGTCAAACCTCCTCCAATAATTGCATCATGGACATGTTGCAGAATACTGCACAACAACATAATGCTAGCTTGGTCTCCCCACCTCCTAACACCAAACCTAAAGATTATCTCCCACTTGGACTACTGCAATGCGCTCTACATGGGGCTACCTTTGGAGGTGACCCGGAAACTGCAACTAATCCAGAACGCGGCAGCTAGACTGGGGAATGGGATCACATAACACCGGTCTTGAAAGACCTACATTGGCTCCCAGGATGTTTCTGAGCACAATTCAAAGTGTTGGTGCTGACCTTGAAAGACCTAAACGGCCTTGGTCCAGTATATCTGAAGGAGCATCTCCACCCCCATCATTCTACCTGGACACTGAGATCCAGCACCGAGGGCCTTCTGGCGGTTCCCTCCCTGAAAGAAGTGAGGTTACAGGGAACCAGGCAGAGGGCCTTCTTGGTGGTGGCACCCATCCTGTGGAATGCCCTCCCGTCAGATATCAAAGAAATAAACAACTACCTGACTTTTAGAAGACATCTGAAGACTGTCTTTAGGGAAGCTTTTAATATATGATGAATCATTGTATTTTAATATTCTGCTGAAAGCCGCCCAGAGTGGCTGGGAAAACCCAGCCAGATGAGTGGGGTAACGTATAACTAACTAACTAACTAACTAAATTATTATTATTATTATTATTATTATTATTATTATTATTATTATTATAGATTGTGCGGCAGGAGACTCAAGAGAAACGAAAGGGAGTTCATCCCAAAGCACATGCTTAAGCTATGGCACTTCCTAGCACATGATTGTGGGACAGCCACTGGCTTTGGCGACTTTTTAGTTTGGAGAAAGGGTGAGTAAAGAGGCAACACAACAGAAGTTTATAAAATTATGCCTGGCATGGAGAAAGCAGCTTGAACAACCTTTGTCTTTTAACACTGGAATTGGTAGACACCCACTGGAGATGAATGTTGGAAGATTCAGGACAGATGAAAGGACTTCTTTATGAAGCACATAGTTAACCTGTGGAACTCCCTGCCACTGGAGGCAGGGATGGCTGCCCACTTGAAAGGCTTTAAAAGAGGATTGGGCAAATTCATGGAGGAGGAGAGGGCTCTGGGTGGCTCCTTGCCACAATGGCTATGCTCCGAAGCGGGAAAGCCAGTGCTCAGTTACTTCCCCATTTGCCCAACCCAGGGTTGTGGCCAGCGCCATGTCTGAACAGGCTCACCAGAGTGTCATTCCAGAGAACCAGTCTTCCTTCTTTTTCTAGGGATGATGGTTCAAAAGGACCGCCTGCTGTGCTAGAAGCCACATTACATGTCACAGATAAACAGCAAAATTCTTCAGATCTGAGGCTGCTCTGCTCTGCAATGGCCTTCGCTTGAACAAATGCAAAATTAATCTTCATTCAAAAATTAATCTTTTATCTGGTCAATAGTGAAGACGTTTCTTTGCAGCCCTTTGCTTTTGTAGCGCTGTGCTAATAGCTCTGTCGCTGATCCAGAAACAAGTTTTCTGGTAGCGATGAGGAGCCCTGTTATCAAAAAGAGGAGCGGCAGGAAAACAATTCCAGATTTTGCCCTCTGCCGCCCTGAAATATAAAGTTGCTGTCAGAGAATGCAGCCCCTCTGATGGAATCCTTGGAGGCTGCCTTTGTCAATGTCATCTGTCATGTGTGATCAAGTTGAGATTCCTGCATTGCAGGGGGGTTGGACTAGATGACCCTCAGGGTCCCTTCCAAATCTGTGATGCTGTGATTCTATGAATTGACCAACTCTGAAGATGTGGCAGGAGAGGAACTTAACTGTGCCTAGCCAGAGGGGAAACTCAAAGGGAGATTTCCCAGTGCTCAAACCTGGATGGAAGTTCTAGGTGTCTGGTGATGAAGAGGCCATGCCAAAGCACACAGAAACTCTCCTCTCTCCAGCACACGCACAAGTGAAAGGGGAAAATCGCATCACCTTGACACTAGCTGCTATGTGCAGAGCAAAGGTCGGATCCAGCAACAGGCTCTTTTGATGTTCTTAATCCATCTATCTGATGGCTGCCTCTGGTCTCAGTTGTGCCTGCCGTTCTTTCTAGGAAAGCCACTTCTGCCTTAGGGAGGAGGTGGGGTTGCGGGCTTCACGGCCCCTCCACGTACCCAGGGGGTGGGAGGCCAGCCCCTGCATGATTGGGGGACTCCCAGCTGCGTCACCCTCTGGCTGGCCAATAGGGATGCTCTGGGGGTGTGGCCTGCCCTATT
Organism: Podarcis siculus; assembly: GCA_034642415.1. Classification (NCBI taxonomy): domain Eukaryota; kingdom Metazoa; phylum Chordata; class Lepidosauria; order Squamata; family Lacertidae; genus Podarcis; species Podarcis siculus. The sequence goes on from JAXCMG010000082.1 coordinate 592,910, forward strand.
TAAGGCTGGACGCAGCCGGGGATCTCCCTCTTTGCCCGCCTGCCAGCTTTTCCTGTTTTTCTCACCCTTCTACCCTATAAGGTTTTCATTCCTTGACCTTGCTATGGACCTCGGTTGGTCACCATTGAGGGGCCTGGTAGGAATTTTTCCACTTGGCAAATTGGCACCAGCCACTTGGTTTTCACCTAAAGGTAAAGGTAAAGGGACCCCTGACCAATAGGTCCAGTTGTGGAAGACTCTGCGGTTGCGGCGCTCATCTCGCTTTATTGGCCAAGGGAGCCGGCGTACAGCTTCTGGGTCATGTGGCCGGCATGACTAAGCCGCTTCTGGCGAACCAGAGCAGCGCACGGAAACACCGTTTACCTTGCCACCAGAGCGGTGCCTATTTATCTACTTGCACTTTGACGTGATTTGGAACTGCTAGGTTGGCAGGAGCAGGGACCGAGCAACAGGAGCTCACCCCGTGGCGGGGATTCGAACCACTGACCTTCTGATAGGCAAGTCCTAGGCTCTGTGGTTTAACCCACAGCACCACCCGGGCCTGGTAGGAATTTTTCCACTTGGCAAATTGGCACCAGGCACTTGGTTTTCGCCTACCTCATAGCAAATCGTCACAACTTTCTGGGTATTGGTGGTTAAGCATTGGAAAAGTTCTGTAGATGGAAAAGGGGAGGTAATGCCATCACCTGCCTTGCATATTGAAGGGTAGTCCAGTAAAGGATTCTGGGGGGGTGGCCCTGTCTGAAGCCTAGGGAGGTGAGGGCCTAAGGCACGCCCCCTATCAGTGACCCCAGGGGAGCTCCTAGTTGATGTGCATCAGCAGGACTCCCCCTACTGGTGGTTAACCCTTCCCGGACTTCAAGCAGATGAGCTGGAGTCAGATATACCATATTTTTTGCTCTATAAGACTCACTTTTCCCCCTCCTAAAAAGTAAGGGGAAATGTGTGTGCGTCTTATGGAGCGAATGCAGGCTGCGCAGCTATCACAGAAGCCAGAACAGCAAGAGGGATTGCTGCTTTCACTGCGCAGCGATCCCTCTTGCTGTTCTGGCTTCTGAAATTCAGAATATTTTTTTTCTTGTTTCCCCCCTCCAAAATCTAGGTGCGTCTTGTGGTCTGGTGCGTCTTATAGAGCGAAAAATACGGTGGTCGGTTAGGTCCAATGCCTAAGCCAATACTGCTCATCACCTGTAACCAAGGAAGTTGTGGCCTTTTTCAGCCCATTAACTTTAATAATTGTGTCATGTGCCATTATTTCTGTCTGGGGGGCGGAGCGGGAACTCGCCACACAACTGGACCCCAGGCCTTCTCCATGCATGACCCACAGACCTTAGCTGCAGGACAGGGCTGGAGGAAGACCTTTTCTTCATGCACCGAAATGCACAAGTTTCCTGTTCCACCAGATCCAGGTGTGCCTCCCCTGGACTTTGCCTTTGCGCATCCCACCAGCCGGGAAACATGAGTCTCCCTCTCGCCAGCCGCTCCCTGGCTGCTGTTGAGTAATGCGTGAAATACGGCCACACTTCTGGGATTCGGCTGGTGGCATCGCTAGTGACAAACGGCACCATGAAACGCCGTTCGTCTTCACCGCTGCCAACTCCCTTAAAACAAAAGCAAGCGCAGACCGTGCATCTATTGCAAGTTCATCTCCTCTTATTGCCAGCTGCCTTGGGAGGCCCTGTTGCAAAGGAGGAAGGCAGCAAGGATGGATTTTAAATAAACGTTATCAGACCAGCTCCTTCTGCCCTTTTGTGACCTTTCTTCCTATGATGCATTTGCTTACTCCGGAGGCTGAAGCTTCCCCCCTCTGCCCAGTGCCAAAGCACCCCACAACTCATTGGCAAAGGGCATAGCAAGCCCCCTCTCACCACCCCATAGGGGCAAGAAAATGGGTAGCTGGACCCAGGGTCAAGGCTGGTGCAAGAAGAGGGCAGAGAGAAGGGTCTGCTTTTTAAACTGCCCAAAAAGATGCTCACCTTTTCCTTCGATTGGGAAAGGGGTTTGCAATGGCTATGATGACGACATCTCACAATACAGTGGTCCCTTGGTTCTCAAACTTAATCCGTTCCAAAACCAAAGCATTCCAAAACCAAGGCACGTATTCCCATAGAAAGTAATGCAAAATGGATTAGTCCGTTTCAGACTTTTAAAAACAACCCCTTTTGCTGATTGCAAAATATTGGAAGACACAAGATCTACCCACCCGGGAAGAGTGGCAGATGAAGGTGATGGACTTTATGGAAATGGCCGAAATGACGGGCAGAATCTGGGACCAGGAAGAAGAGTTGGTGGAAGAAGATTGGAAGAAATTTAAAGTTTATTTACAAAAATATAGCAAAATTGAGGAAGTTTAGAAGGAGTCTGGAAAGAAACTATGTGACTTTTGTATAAATACTATAAAGGACTTAAGTTAAATAGACTATTGAAGGAAATGAGGGAAAGTAAATTATACTATGTTAAGATAAATTATTGGTTAACAATTTGTGAAAGATGGAAAGGATTTGCTGAAATAATCAATTGAAGCAGAATACAAAAAAGGGAGGCGGGAGGAGGTCAAAGAAACAAGTAAATGAAGTTAAGTTAATAAGGTTTATTCTATTTTCTGTATTTTCTTTTTTGTTGTTTGATTGTTTTTGTTTTTCTTGATATTTTTGTTGTTGTTTTTTCCTTTTTCTTCTTTGTTGTATTTTCAAACTCTAATAAATATTATTATAAAAAAGCCGTTTAACATGAATTTTACTCTTTAATGAGACTGTTGATTCATAAAATAAAAGCATATTGATTCATAAAATGAAAGCAATAATCAATGTACTAGCCTATAAAATAAATAAGAGATCAAAAACAAAAGTGCCAAACTTAATCTGTTCTGGAAGTCCGTTTGACTTCCGAAATGTTCGAAAACCAAGGCACACCTTCTGATTGGTGCAAGCGCCCTGGAAACAATTGCCGACAACCGCAGCAGACATTCAACTTCCAAAAAATATTTGAAAACCAGAACACTTACTTCCAGGTTTTTGGTGTTTGGGAACCAAGGCGTTTGAGTACCGAGGCATTTGAGAACCAAGGTACCACTGTACTGTCACAGCCACCCTACTGCTGTTAAATATTTGTACACGGCGTTCTTAAAAACACAAACATGTGCATTAAGGACTCAAAACAACCACTCGCCAAATCCTAAAACAAGAAATGTAACAACAAAAAGTTTTAAAATCTGCAATAGACAGAGCAGCAAGGTTCCAACACTGCGAGCCTTTCTCAACAACAGGACATTCTGGAGTACCCTAATGCTAGCGCATTGATTCATGGATGAGAGTCCACTTGCAACGGACAAGCATGGCGACACCTATGGAAGATTTTCATAGAACTGTAGAATCACAGAGGGGCTGGAAGGGATCCAAAGGGTCAAGGGGCCCAACTCCTTGAAATGCAGGAGTCACAGGTGAAGAAGCCCTGACAGGTGGTCATTCCACCTCTACTTAAAAACCTCCAACGAAGGAGACTCCAACACCCTTCCACTTGCCATCAGAAAGTTTGACCTGGTGTTTAGTCCGAATCGTCTTTCTTGTCGTTTGAAGCCATTGGTTCGTGTCCCACTCTTCCGAGCAAGAGAAATATTGCTGGCTCCCTCTTCCATGTGACAGCCCTGGAGATATCTGAAGGTGGCTCTCATATCTCCTCTTTTCCAGTTAAACATACCCAAATCCCCCAACTGTTCCCCATATGGCTTTATTTCCAGACCCTTGATCATCTTGGTTGCCCTCCTCTCCACACCTTCCGGCTTATCAACATCCTTCTTAAATTGTGGAGCCCAGAATTGGATGCAGAACTCTTGACCAAGCCAGAACAGAGCAGTACAATGACTTCCCTTGACCAGGACACTAGACTTCTGTTGATGCAGCCTAGAATAGCATTACCCTTTTTTGCTGCTGCATCACACTGTGGACTCGTGTTCAGCAGACCCCTAGATCCTTTTCACATGACTGCTAGTAAGCCCAGTGTCTCCCATCTCATATTTGTGCAGCTGTTCCTTCCTGCCTAAGTGCAGAACCTTACAACTGTGCATTTGTCTTGTAAACAGAAGCTTTTTTCCACTCGACTCCTTATAAAACAGGGGCCTTCTCCGTTGTGGCAGCATGACTGAACAAGCTTGATGCTTCAGGAAATCTGGAATTTGGCCTCAAGGACAGAGAACAGCAGAGCACAGTGGCCTGATCGCACGTAAGCGTCATCCAAACTGTGACTTGCAGTGAAGAAGAAGGCATGCTGGCACCCAGAGAGAAATGGTGGCAGCTGTCACTCATTCTCCACTGCTGGTGCTGCAGTATCAAAAGCTAAGCCATGGTTTGTCAAAGAACCAATGGACTTCAGAGTTGGAAGAGTCCCTAAGGATCGTCTAGTCCAGGGACAGCCAACTTCCAAGAGACTGAGATCTACCCACACATTAAAAAACTGGCAGTGATCTACCCCATTTTCTGGGGGTTCAGGTCAAAGTTGTTGAGCTTTTCTTAGGGGACAAAAAACCGCTCACCGACAGATGGCGAATGAAACTGTCAGCGAGGCCTCTGTCTTTCGTTCTAGTGATCTAGAGGGTGGGGCGAGGGGGTGGGGCCAGATGGAGGAGCCAGCGATCGAATGTGATCTACCTAATTTTCCCAGGGGTCGACCGGTAGATTGCCTCCCCCAAACAAGGCATGAGCAGCAAAGCACACCTTGGTTGCAGGTGGTGGTTTGTTTGGAGCAAGTCAACTTCAGGTTTGCATGTAACATGAGCCAGGCTCACAGTAAAAAGGTAAAAAAGGGTAAAGGATCCCTGGACGGTTAAATCCAGTCAAGGAGACTATGAGGTTGTGGTGCTCATCTCACTTCAGGCCAAGGGAGCTGGCATTTGTCCACAGACAGCTTTCCAGGTCATGGGGCCAGCAGGACTAAACCACTTCTGGACTAAACCACAGAAGGGGACGCGGAAAGTCCTTCCGAGTGTGGCGCTCACCCACCTGCCCGCCAAACGCCTTGCCTTGGGCTGCTGCTGCGATGGCAGAGGCAGCAGAAGGGTGCGCGCTCTGCCCCTTGCAGCGCTCAAACTCTATAACTCTAAAATTGAACAGCAAAAGTTGGGAGTTGTCTTATACGCCTAGTCACCTAATACACCAGAATCTACGGTATTTATCTACTTGCACTTTGACGTGCTTTCGAACTGCTAGGTTGGCAGGAGCAGGGACCGAGCAACAGGAGCTCACCACGTTGTGGGGATTCGAACTGCCAACCTTCCGATCAGCAAGCCCAAGGAGGCTCAGTGGTTTAGACCACAGTGCCACCCACTCCCCTTTAGCTCCCAGTACTGCAGCGTCAAGACCAATGCAGAAGGCAAGTGGCTATTACGGGCCCTCTTGGTACCAGCACGTTTACACATTTACAGGAAATTTTACTTTAGTTTGGTTTACACTGACATAAAAACCAGGCTCTTCTGCAAAAAACAACAACCCTGGAGGGACTGTGGACCGCAGGGATCAGGCAGGAGCAATGTGAGAGAGCAGTTGATCCCCAAGCAACCAGCATGCGAGACGTAAGAAGGCACCCTGCGCTGATGTTTCTGATACAACCAGTGGGGTGTAGTGGTCAGCGTGTCAGACTAGGACCTGCGAAACTGGGGTTCAAATCCCCATTCAGGCCCTGGGTGACCTTGGGCCAGTCCTCATCTCTCAGCCTAGCCTACCTCACAGGGCTGCCATGAGAACGAAACGAGGATGAGAACCATTTACTCCACTCTTTGCTCCTTGGGGGGAAAGGTGGCATAGAAATTGTGATAGGAATTTTGAGGTCTTAGATATATGGTAATGTTCATAAGTGTACCAACCAAGCACATACATAGATCAGCACAGGAAGGCCAACCTGGAACCATTTTGATTCCTAAACTGAGCCAATGTTTTCTCTGCAAGGTCAAACTGGAAAAGCCTCCCCATTGTCTTTTCCTTCACAAATCCTATCTTAAGGGTATTTCTCTGTTTGAAAAGGGTGTGAGCCTGTGACCTGGCCCAGGAACTAAGTATTTATCATTACAAAAGACTGGCCAGGCTACCCAGGCAATCCAATCAAGTAACCTGCCAGACAGGAGATAAACAACAACAGGAGAAAAACAATATTCAAATTTCTGTTTTAGACCGCCTTTTCTGTGATGTAGGTGTGATGTATCTGAGGGGTGGTCTTAGGTTACACCCCTTCTGTGATGCATGTATGATGTTTCTGGGGGTGGTCTTGATCTACAGGGTGGCAATTTCAAAAGTCTTTATAAGGTCTTGCACACCATTTTTCTGGGTCCTTCCTCTCTCCTGCAAGTGAGGGGAGCACCCTGATGCAACGGATCAATAAAGGCCAAGCCTACAGGCTGCTGTTTTGCTCCAAGTAATCCTGGTTGGTGTCTTTGTTTTTGTCCAAGGGAGCCCTCGGATTTTCCCGTTAACAGAAATTTAACAGAAAAACACAATAAATAAAGAGTGCCTTTATCTAGCGCAGAGGAGATCCCCAGTTCCCGAGGCTGGCAGATTCGACCCTCCTCCTTTGCCGGCCACACTTTTCCGGGACTCACCTCAATCAGGAAGTCTCCCGTGCGAAGTCCTGCTCGCCAGGCCACACCTTCCACGTCCACGGACTCCAGGTATTGGAGAGCCGGGAATGCGGGCGTCGGGGTGAACTCCTCAATCGGAGTCTCCGCTGAAACGAAGAGAGACCCTCGGTCAGAGGGGAGGAAGCTGGGATTTGCACGTCCAAATGTGGGGAGGAGGAGAGACGGGTGCCAGCGAGCAATTCCTGGAGACTGCAAAATGTTCCCAGGCCACAGCTTGCTCAGCTGCCAGGCAGCTTCCTAACCACAGTCAAGGCCTACACAAAAGAGAAGGTCTTTGACATTTATTATTTCAATGTTTCCCACTAAAATGGAAGATGCAGTTGTTGTTGTTACACTTGAACCTTGGATCTCAAACGCCTTGGCTCCTGAACAAATCAGCTCCTGAACGATCGAAACCCAGAAGGGAGTGTTCCGGTTTCCGAATGTTCTTTTGGAAGCTGAACGTCTGACGGGGCTTCTGTGGCTTCCGATTGGCTGTGGGAGCTTCCTGCAGCCAATCAAGTCGCGCTTTGGTTTCCGAATGTTTTGGAAGTCAAACAGACTTCCAGAATGGATTACCCATTCGACTTCCAAGGTACGACTGTAGTATTATCATTATTTCTATTTAGCAAGAATTTTATCATTCATCTTTTATGTGTTTGGGTTGGTTTTTCCTTAAAAAAAATCAGTCAGTATATTTGTATTCTTTGTATTGTGTTTATGATGATTGTGTTGAACATTAAATTGTAAAACCCTATATATTTGCCCAATCCTCTTTGAAAGCCACCCAAGTTCATAACCATCCCTGCCTCCTGTGGGAGAGAGTTCCAAAGTTTAACTATGGACTATAGTAAGGTAGTTTACTGGGAAATGATATATAATGAAATTAAAAGGATGTTTAAAATAATGTTTGTAAAAAATGTCGCAGGAAACCCCCCCAATCATTCAGTTTGTACAAACTTTACACACACTCACACACGCTACGCTTCTGTTATAAATTCATAGAAAATCAACCACACATCGGATTTGCACTGTTCCACTTTTATTTTACTCCATGAAGGAAGGACTACAAAATGGGGAAGGTGTGATACAGGCCAGCCATAATCCCTTCACCATCCCAGCACATACACAGGAGCCCTGCCCAGTTGCTATGCCAACCCTGATGGTCCTAGACAGAAGACCGTCAAGATCACAAAGAACTTGCATATGGGAGTGGATTCAGCACGGACTGGAACAAAGGACAATGATCAGATCTTCCCTCTGGGGGCAGGAAACTGCAAACTCCCCTCTGTCACCTGGAAAGTAATCATGGGGAGGGGGAAAGGGGGAACCAGCCAGGTGACAGGACACTCAGGTTACCACCACCACCCCTCCCTCAACCCCTCCTTTCTGTGATGTAGGTGTGATGTTTCTGGGGGTGGTCTTGATCTATAGGGTGGCAATTTCAAAAGTTTTTATAAGGCCTTGCACACCACTTTTCTGGGTCCCTCCTCTCTCCTGCAAGTGAGGGGAGCACCCTGTTGCAACAGACCAATAAAGGCCAAGCCTACAGGCTGCTGTTTTGCTCCAAGTTATCCTGGTTGGTGTCTTTCTTTTTGTCCAAGGGAGCCCTCGGATTTTTCCGTTAACAAAAACAAAAACCCAAAGCTTTTCTTTTCGGAATTATAGGGACAGAACTACCTAAACTATATAGAAACTTATTCATGCATGCTACTACAGCAGCAAAAATGTTACTTGCGCCAAACTGGAAAGAAGCAGAAGTCCCAGCAAAGGAAGAATGGATACAAAAACTTAGGGAATATGCAGAAATGGCCAAACTTACCGGAAGAAAAATATATCAAGATAACAGACTTTTTATAAAAGAAGGGAAATGGTTTGTTGAATATTTACAGATAAATTGCAAACAGATAAGAACATTGGCAGGGTTATTGTGATAACCTGCAGTTTTATAAGAGTATATAATTAAAGCAGATGAATAAATGAGCAAATTAAGTTAATTTGGATATGCAGAAGATATTAAAAATAAATTTAAGGAACTGCAGAAAGAGGGGGAAGGAAGTCAAGTGTTGAAGTGTTAAAATGATTGCAAAATTAGTAAAATGTATGAACCTGAAAAGCACAAATAAAATAATAAAATAAACTATGCACTGCATGAAGGACTTTTTAAAATCTGTCCTGAACCTTCCAGCATTCAGCTTCATTACATGTCCACAAGTTCTGGTGTTAAAGCATGTTGACAAATGCAGATGTTCTGGAGTCTGTCCAAGGAACACTGGCTGTCAGAACCATTTAGACACCCACCCGATGGTTTCCATCACGGTTTTAAAGAATCAAAAAATGAAACTGTAGCTACTTCAAGGAAAGTATTTAACTTAATTGCTAAATTCTGCCTCCATGGTGGCTGGAAGGTAGCCATGTAGCAAACTTATTTTGGCAAGGGTGGGATTTAGGGGAAATTCAAAGATATTAGGTAAAGGTAAAGGGACCTCTGACCCCTGCTCTCCACCTTGACAAGTGCTTTTACTATTTTAAAAATAGCCTACGTTGTCGAAATAAATAAAAAAAATTGTCCAGTAGCACCTTAAAAAGGTAAAGGGACCCCTGACCATTAGGTCAAGTCGTGGCTGACTCTGGGGTTGTGGCGCTCATCTTGCTTTCTTGGCCGAGGGAGCCGGCGTACAGCTTCCGGGTCATGTGGCCAGCATGACTAAGCCGCTTCTGGCGAACCAGAGCAGGGCACGGAAATGCTGTTTACCTTCCCGCTGGAGTGGTACCTATTTATCTACTTGCACTTTGACGTGCTTTTGAACTGCTAGGTTGGCAGGAGCTGGGACGGAGCAACAGGAGCTCACACCATAGTGGGGATTCGAACCGCCAACCTTCTGATCGGCAACCCCAAGGCTCAGTGGTTTAGACCACAGCACCACCTGCATCAAAGATATTACTTTCAGCCTAAGGTCACATTCAGGCTCTCAGGATTGGCAAGGAGGGAATGAAGGACATTTCAGAAAATTAGATTTCTGCAACACAACTGGATTACAGAGCTCTGTTGACCAAGTGCAACAAACCCACTTAAACAACAACAAAGGGACGTTGAAAAGTGGGAGATGATCAAATGATGAACGGGATGCTGTTTAAAAACCCTGCAAGCAAATCAGGATGGTTGCTCATTGCCATGTAATCTCCCTGCAAGCAAATCGGAATAAATGTTTGATAAAGGCTGGCTGTGATCTACCCTCCGAAAAGCCTTGTGCAAAGGAATCGGGACAGATGCTGAATAATGAGGTCGACTGGAGGAGCCCTGATTCCTGCGCCGTATGAAGTGGTTGAAAATATTTCTAAAGGCTAGAATTGTTCCATGGCTGCCTGCACAGGAAATCCGCCTCTCAAAAGGCGTTTAGCATCCTTTGAAGGTCTCAGTTAACGTGAAGAGGCTCCGGCTAAAAGGTGCGTCGTGGAGAAGAAAGGGGTCCAGGAGGATGAGAGGCGAGGGAGGGAGGTGAGGCTGCCTTTGAAAAGGGAATGTCTTGCCCCAGTGAGCAGAAGAAAGAGCGCAAACACTTTACGAGGAAGAAAGGAGGAGTACAAATCTGAAAACAAATAGCAAGTGCCTCAGAAGCAGGAAACCATTCAGAGAGGCAACGGGGAGGGGGTAAGAGAAGGACCTAAATAAGGCAGAAGAGACTAACAATTGATCTGAGATGGTCGCAATGGCAAGATATGATAAAGAGATTAGCATAACCGAAGGATTGCAGAAACTGTGAGGAACAGAGGTTAGCCAACAAGCTAAAAAGGAGTGGATCCAGGGGACTTTTGGAAGCTCTTGCCGAATTTGTGAACTTAAATCAGGGATGGCGAACCTGGTGGAGGGGAGCCCCTCCAGAAGTTGTGGAACTGCAGCTCCCATCATTTTGACCACTGGCCAGCCTGGCCGGAGCTTGGGTCCAACAAAGTCTCCCGCTCTGGACTAAAATATTTCCGATTCTTGACTAAAATGTTAAATTCCTGTGCAGTCACTGAGTTAGCAGCAAAAGCTATCCGTCTTCTACCAAAAGCATTGTCGATGACCCCCAAGATGCTAGTACTCATCGGTCACTGCCAACCCCATAAGTTTACACGCAAAATTGGATTATTACTTTTTGCCTCGGTGTGTCTGGCTGTTAACCAAAAGGTTGGTGGTTCGAGCCCAGGAATGGCTATGGGCAAGATTTCTGCACTGCAGAGGACTCAGGGTCCCTTCCAACTCTAGGATTCTAGGATTCAAATGTCTGTTTCTCCAATTTGGAGAGATCCTTTTGGATCTTTGGTGTCCCTTTTTCGTTTTAATCCTTCTCAATCACTTGAGTGCCCGATATGTCTATCTGATGAAATGTTTCTTTTGTCCATAGTTTTTCACTGTTTCCAAACACTTTGAAAACTGTTCGGCGAAGGGAGGACGCCTTTGTGATTGACATGAGGGCTGGCCAATCAGTGCTATGGACTGCTGGCTCCAAGTAGAGGCAAGGCAGCTTTGTGATTGACAGAAAAGGCAGCCAATTGGCGCTGTGCAGATTTAGCTTTGGCCCAGACGAGGCAAACAGAAAAACCCTGAAGCCTGAGACCTTTCAACAAACCCCAGTTCCAAAGACTGTCTTGCCCTGGGGCTCAGCTGACTTCCACTAGGATGGCTGGCAGAGTCCCTGATGGCCTAGAACTGTCCTGGTTCCCACTCCATGAAGAACTTGGAACTCAGGTTGCTGTTCTTACCAAAAAACTTTTAAAGCTCAGATCGGTGTGGCACACAGGCAAAATGCCGGTTCGGCGGGAAAGCAGGGGTTGCACACGGTTAATCAAGCAATGGCAGGGGCAAAATTTAGCAATCTTTTGTAATACGGTGCGCTATGCATGTCCAATATTTGGCATCCCCAAATGGATCTTCTCACATATGAGTTGTCTCCATTTTGCCTCCCCCCCCCCTTGGCTTGGCGTCCCGTGAGGCAGAACCACCCACACCACCCTAAATCTGGCTCTGGCAATGGTGTTGATCCCACAACAACCTGCAACCCAGTTTTGTCTTCTCTGTCCTGGCCCAGAAGCCCCCTCTGGGCTCACGACCCCCGGTCTGGCTTCCAGCTTAGAGCAAATGCTGCTCTTCTTGAATTGCATAGCAGTTTCATTGTCCAATTGCATGCCATAGATACACATATATTTAGAAAACTGCTTTGCATTATTGTGCAGCTGGTTCTGCAAGCTGCTGGTTCTAATTTCTGAAGGGCTGTGGGGTTTTCGGATGAATAGTGATGGGCAAGAAGGCTGCACTTTTGATGAAGCAGCCGTGAGTCATCGGCAGGTTCAACCTCGGAAGTGATGCATGTCTGGAGAGAGACTGGATGTGCTGAAAGTTGAGACTCAGCCCCCAGAAAGGAAAACGTCAGATCCCTGCCAGTTACAAACCCTGGAGAGCTCATGAGTTCTAGTTTCATGAGAGCAGGAGAAAACCTTTTCTCATCCACTTTCTCAATGCTATGCATGATTTATAAACTTCTACCAGGTAGCCTGTCTTGGAGAACTCTGATTCTAAACCTCCGATACCTTGTGGGGTATCTTCAGGAGAACAAAAGGCTCGGGAGCAAATCTTAGGTAAAAAGGGAAAGGACCCCTGGAAGGTTAAGTCCAGTCAAAGGCAACTATGGGGTTGCAGCGCTCCTCTTGCTTTCAGGCCAAGGGAGCCGGCGTTTGTCCACAGACAGCTTTCTGGGTCATGTGGCCAGCAGGACTAAACCGCTACTGGTGGGCCTTCTGGCGGTTCCCTCACTCCGGGAAGCAAAGCTACAGGGAACCATGCAGAGGGCCTTCTCAGTGGTGGCGCCCTCCCTGTGGAACACCCTCACATCAGATGTCAAAGAGATAAACAACTACCTGACATTCAGAAGACATCTGAAGGCAGCTCTGTTCAGGGAAGTTTTTAATGTGTGACATTTTAGTTTATTTTTGGTGTTTGTTGGAAGCCGCCCAGAGTGGCTGGGGAAACCCAGGCAGATGGGCGGGGTACAAATAAATTATTGTTGTTGTGTCTGGTACCCGCTGGGACTGGGAAGGGACAGATACACTGGGGAAGAGATTTGGGGTATAATATACAGCTTTCATCACGGGAGAAATTATGGAGACACAATTTGAAATTTACGGCATGTTGTACGTTGAAAGGAAATGATGTGAAAATGATGTACCATTGGTATTTAACTCCCAGTAAATTAGCAAAAATGAAGAAGACAGGTACAAATATCTGTTGGAAATGTAAAGAAAAGGAAGGCACCTTCTATCATATGTGGTGGACGTGCAAGGTAATAAAAGCGTTCTGGGAAATGATATATATTGAATTGGAAAAAAATGTTTCAAATAACTTTTACAAAAAACCCAGAAGCTTTCTTATTAGGAATTTGAGGTGCCGAAATCCCAAGGGAACAGAAAAGATTGTTTATGTATGCAACCACAGCTGCACAGATTATACTGGCCCAGAGATGGAAAGAAGACAAAATCCCTACCAGAGAAGAATGGCAGATCAAATTGTTGGACTATGCCAAAATGGCAAAAATGACTGGAAAAATCAGAAATCAGGGAGACCAAAATTTTAATAAGGAATGGGGTGAAATTATAATTGACCTGGGAGACCAATGTAAACAGTTAAAATCGTTAGCGGGATTGCAGTAACACTTGTAATGTAAGAGGAACTATGGGTACAATGGAGATGTTAAAAAAAATGTGGATTTTTATAAAAAGATGCAGTAGAAAAGGTTTAACAATGGGACCCAGGGAGGAGGGAAGTATTGAGATTTGTGGGAATCTTGTACTTATGGGAGGTGTTGTGGTATGACTGTAAATTTTAATATGTAAAATGAAATAAACAAATTTGGAGGGGGGTGGGGAGGGATGGAGCCACTCCACAATGAGGAACGGTCGCAGGGTATGGGACTCTTCAGTTTAGGGAAATGGAGAGGAAGAGGCAACATGAAAGAAGTTCATAAAATTATGCACGACAGAGATGAAGTTTTTCTTCCTCTCTCGTAAGACCAGAGCTTATGGACAACCATCACAGCTGACTGTTGGAAGATTCAGGGTGGATAGAATAACAGAGTCATAGAATTGCTGGCTTGGAAGGGACACCAAGGGTCATCTAGTCCTACCCCCTGCAATGCAGGAATCTCAACTAGATCATACATGACAAGTGGCCACCCAACCTCTTCTTAAAAGCTCCAAGGAAGGAGAGTCCACCACCTCTTGTGGAAGTTCATTCCAGTGTGAAACTGCCGTTACCCTCAGAAAGTTCTTCCTGAAGTTTAGTTGCAAACTCCTTTCTCGTAACTTGAAGCCTTTGGTTTGGGTCCTACCCTCCTGAGTAGGAGAAAACAGGCTTGTTCCAGCCTCAAAGAGCGCATATTTAACCTATGGAACTCCCTCCCACAGGGGGCAGAGATGACCACTGATCTAGGTGGCTTTGAAAGGGGATCAGACGAATTGATGGAGGAGGAGACAGCTATCCAAGGCTACGCTCTGCCACCACAGTCAAAGGTGCTCTTGCACTTTAATCCTGCTTGCTGGTTTCCCAGGCCATAGCAACAGTCTGGAGCTCTCAAAGGCTCTCAGGGCTTATCTATGTACACTTCCCCTTGTGCCCTGCTTTCCCTCAGGAAAAACCCACTCTCTAGTGCTTGATAGGAGCAAATAGCAATTCAGGTTTTCTCCAGATTGACGTAGCAAAAAATCCATGCCTAGAAAGTGCGGGTCAAGCAGAGAAATCCTTGGAGCAGTGCTTTCTAGGAAGAGAACAAGCGGAAGTGTAGGCAAGCCCTCTATTTCTCTCTCCTGCCCAGGAAGCATCATCACCACCCAAGGGCAGATATTTAGCTACTTCCACTTGGACAACAAGGGAGAGCGAGAATGTAAATGTGTCTGCTGCCTAGGCTTGGCAATGTTGTCTTGGAATGGAAAGAGCCATCGTAGCTTGGCATGCGGAAGGTTCCAGGTTCAGTCCTTGCTAGAAGGAATCCCTGGAAAACTGCTGTCTGCTAGCCAGTGTAGACAGCACCAGCACTGAGCTATACCAGCACCGTTCTGGCCTAGGAAAAGGCAGCTCCTTCTTCCTCTGGGTTTCCACACGGCTTTCTCTGCTTCGAATTGTTTGCCTCGAATTGTTTGCCGTTGGTGAGACTGATCCTGTTTATTTGCATGTGAATGCTCTCCTCCATGCGCAGAGAGTCACAGCTGAAGGGAGATGAGAGGGAGATGGAGGAGGATGGAGTGGGGACCCCAGAGACTCCACAGAAGGTTCATGGTGCGCATGAAGGGTATGGAGGCTTTAGAGCAGGAGAAACCAAGAAAAACAGCTTCAGCTCCTAAGGCAAAAGCCCCTTGGCAGGACTCACAATGTCCAGGTAGGCCTAGAATTGGATTTGGATTTGATATCCCGCTTTATCACTACCCTAGGGAGTCTCAAAGCAGCTAACATTCTCCTTTCCCTTCCTCCTCCACAACAAACACTCAGTGAGGTGAGTGAGGCTGAGAGACTTCAGAGAAGTGTGACTGGCCCAAGGTCACCCAGCAGCTGCATGTGGAGGAGCGGGGAATCGAACCCGGTTCCCCAGATTACGAGTCTATCGCTCTTAACCACTACACCACACTGGCTCTGCAATTGGGTAGCCTTCGTTCATCACAGGCACCCATCAGACCCTCTTCAGAACCCACATTGTGCTTAAAATGGCCGAGATAATCATAGTTACAGGTAGGTAGCCGTGTTGGTTTGCCGTAGTCGAAACAAAATAAAATAAATAAAATAAAATAAAAAAATTCCTTCCAGTGGCACCTTAGAGACCAACTAAGTTTGTTCTTGGTATGAGCTTTCGTGTGCATGCACACTTCTTCAGATACACTGAAACAGAAGTCACCAGACCCTTATAGATAGTGAAGCATGGGAAGTCCCAACAAAAAATTTATAATCTGGCAGAATATTTGGACTATATGATATGTATTTGTATAATTTGGAATATTCAATGTGATTGGATTGAATTGTTAAAATGGAAAATTTAATAAAAAATATTTTTTTCTTTTTTTAAAAAAAAGATAGTGAGAGGGTGGGGAGGGGTATTACTCAGAAGGGTGGTGGGAATGGGTGATTGGTGGATAGGTGTGGTAAACCTGTTGACTGTTAACAACTGCAATTGGGTCTTATAGGAAAAAGCAATGGGTGAGATGGCTAAAAATAGCTTTATCATGTATAATGAGATAAGAATCCAATGTCTCTATTCAGACCAGGTCTCTCCATAGTTTTCAGTTTAGTAATAAGTTGTAATTCAGCAACTTCTCTTTCAAGTCTATTTCTGAAATTCTTTTGTAATAAGACAGCTGCTTTGAGATCCTGTATTGAATGTCCTGGGAGACTGAAGTGTTCTCCTTCTGGTTTCTCATAATCACACTGCAGTTCTTGCGATGACCCTGCAAGGTAGGCCACTGTCATCATCCCATCGCTGCACACAGGAGGCTCTGAGAAAGGAAGGGGGGCTGGTCTAAAGCCACCCACTGCTAAAGAAGTGAGATTCGAACTGGGGGCGACCTCTTAGTCGCAGTGCTACACTGGCAGCTGGCTGCTCAGTTTCTCCCATGGAACTGGGTTCTTGGGAGGAGAGAACTTTTATGGAGAAGTCCAGATCAAGGGAAGCCATAGAACTGTTCTCTTCTGCCTTGGTCAGGCCACACCTGGGGCCCGATGTCCGGTTCTGGGCACCATAGTTTTAGAAGGATATTGACAAGCTGGAAGGTGGGCAGAGGAGGGGAACCAAGACCATAAAGGGGTCTTGTGAGGAACAGTGGAGGAAGTTGGGCACGTTTGGCCTGGAGAAGAGACGACTGAGAGGTGATACAATGGGCACCTTCAAATGATCACAAGGGCTCTTCCATGGAAGATGGAGCAAGCTTGTTTTCTGCTGTTAAAAGGGGTAGGACCCAAACCAATGGATTCAAAGGAAGAACTTTTTGAGGGTAAGAGTGGTCGACAGTGGAACAGACTCCCTCCGGAATTAGCGGTCTCTCCTTCCTTGGAGGTTTTCCAACAGAGCTTGGATGGCCGTTTGTCAGGGATTCTTTAGCAGGAATTCCTGTATCACAAGGGGTTGGACCAGATGACCCAAAGGTTCTATGACCCTAGGTGACCTCTCCACCTCCCAGGAGCTTTGGGGATATCAATGTAGGCTACAGACCTTCAAATCAGGGGTATAGCATCTTTGGCCCAGATGCTGTGCTCAGAGTCAAGGCCCATCATAAATATGCAAAGCACAGATACATACATTTGCTTTCTTTTGAATAATTTATTGTATTTTCGTGATTCGGCTTTCCAAAGAAATATGTGTTTGGGGGCACGGTTGAGCCAAATGGATGAGCGGAGGGCAAAAGGATTCTCTCCGGGCTACTGAGGGCCTGTTCCTTGAAGGCAACAGCTAGAGGCAGTCGCACAGCTATGGGAATCACCCCAAATAGAGACACAGAGGTATAGAAATAGCTTTGCTCCCCACTATCAGAGATGCCATCCCTAGAAGAGGATGGTTGGCTTTATCACTCGTGTTTGGCTCCAACGATTTGAAAATGCAAGCAAAGAGAAACTGTATCCGTCCTCTTATTGTTCGGAAACGCCAGCGCACATTCCCTTGCTTTTGTTCAAGGTGTGTGTGTGGCTTTCCTCTTTGGGGGGAGAGGCTCCTGCAAGCCTCTGGACCCCAAGACCACTCCACCCTGGCAAATGGGGGGGGGCACTTGTTTGCTTGCTGACCCCTTTGCCAAGCCACTCTCTGCAGGCACAGCAGGGCTGGGAAAACCCGCTTGGCTTTTCTGGAAAGGAAAGCTCAGGATCGCAAGGACGCAGAGATGCTACAGCAATACTCATTCTCCCTGCCCCACCATCAGGCAAAAGACACTTCTCTTGAGATGCTTCTCTTTGCCCTCCTGCCCACCCCATAGGGCAAAGCCCACCCCCCAGTGGCTCATGTTTCCTTGCACATATTGACAAGACCACCTTGAAGGAGCGTCTCCACCCCCATCGTTCTGCCCGGATGCTGAGGTCCAGCACCGAGGGCCTTCTTGCGGTTCCCTCATTGCGAGAAGCAAAGCTACAGGGAACCAGGCAGAGGGCCTTTTCGGTGGTGGCGCCCGCCCTGTGAAACGCCCTCCCATCAGATGTCAAAGAGATAAACAACTACCTGACATTCAGAAGACATCTGAAGGCAGCCCTGTTCAGGGAAGTTTTTACTGTGTGACATTTTAGTGTATTTTTGGTCTTTGTTGGAAGCTGCCCAGAGTGGCTGGAGAAACCCAGCCAGATGGGCGGGGTACAAATAATAAATTATTATTATTATTCCCACCATCACCTGGGCAGTTGGGTGTCTCCTATCACTAGGACCAAGGTGGCTGTGGTCTCCCTCAGGACACCCAAGCTGTTGAGATATCATCCAGGCATGATGGGAATTTTGCACACTTGGACCTTGCACTGGTTCGCCGTTGCGAGTCAGAAAACGGGCCCCCGCAGCACCCTGCAACCTGTGGCAGAGGCCAGGGAAGGGCACCATCACGTGAGCTGGGATCTCCAGCGGTGCTAGCACCAAGGCTCAGGGAGACATCTCCTGCAAGAGCTGGAGGTTCTCTCCCCACACCTGGAGGGCAGAAAGCAACTCCTAGCTCCAGGCAGCTGCTCCTTCCTTCCCTGCTGAACCGCCTGGTGGTGCAGTGGTTAAGAGTTCTGGACTAGGACCTGAGAGGTAAAGGTAAAGGGACCCCTGACCGTTAGGTCCAGTCGTTGACAACTCTAGGGTTGCGGCGCTCATCTCGCTTTATTGGCCGAGGGAGCCGGCGTACAGCTTCCGGGTCATGTGGCCAGCAGGACTAAGCCGCTTCTGGCAAACCAGAGCAGCGCACAGAAATGCCGTTTACCTTCCCGCCAGAGTGGTACCTATTTATCTACTTGCACTTTGACGTGCTTTTGAACTGCTAGGTGGGCAGGAGCTGGGACCGAGCAACGGGAGCTCACCCCGTTGCAGGGATTCGAACCGCCGACCTTCTGATCGGCAAGTCCTAGGCTCTGTGGTTTAACCCACAGCGCCACCCGCCCAGGACCTGAGAGACCAGGGTTCAAATCCCACACTCAGCCATCATGAAACTCACACCGGATGGCCGTGGACCAGTCATTGCCTTCTCTCAGGCAGACCTACCTCACAGGGTTGTTGTGAAAATAAAATGGGGAGAGGAAGAACCATGTGCACCACCTTGAGCTTTTTGGAGCAATGGAAGCAAATGGAATGTATATGTATATGTATATGTATATGTATGTACTTGTGTGTGAGTGTGTGTGTATTCCCCCTAGGGGGAAGGGGGTGGGTCTGGGGGGCTTCTCACCTGTTACAAAGGGAGCCTGCAAATGAACGTAAGGGGGGGGGTAGGGCAGAATCGCTAACACAGCTTTGGGAAGAAGCTCCCTCTACGTGAAGGGCTGGGAAATAGCAGAGAGGAGGCTGCAAACTCTCAGGGGGCCCCCTCCTCCCTTTCCCTGCCAACCATAAACCCACCCAGGGGGTGTCCTGATTCCTTTGCATCTGGAGTGGAAGGAATCGCTTGGCAGTCTCCCCAAATCACACACCGACATCCCTCTTGCTCCCCACCCCAAAGCCCAGACTTCAGTCTCCCTGGGTATGCCCCCACCCCCCAAAAAAAACCCCACCCCCACTCCCAGGAACAAATTTCCCCAGACCGCGAGTGCTCTCTCTCCCATTCCAGACACAAAGCCCTCTTCCAGCGGGAATCTAGCCGACCACCCCCCCTTGGCAAAGAAGCCACAGCTTGGGGGGGGGGGAGAGGAGAAGCGCTTTCCAATTCCTGGCAATGAGCATGTGGGTCACGGCAACCCGCCCCCTCCGAGAGAGGAGCAGGGAAGCCCTGTTGGCGGAGGAGAGCTGCACCCAAGGGGAAGGTATTTGGGAGAAAGGAGCATTTCTCAGGGAGAGGCGCCCCCTTTGCTGTGGGGTGCCCGTTTTGGGGAGGAGAGGCATCGTGGCACGCAGGAGGAGAGGGCACAACCTGTGCCACACACACAAAGGATCCCTTGCGCTCTCGGGCATCCAAAGGGGCACCATCTTTGTGTCTCTCACACTCCCTTTTCCGGAGAACCGCTGCCCCCAGACCCCTCTGGCGGGCAGGACCCAGTGCCAGGAAGCCCCGCCATCACCTGGGGCCAGCTCCATGCCACTCCCATCATGCAGCCAGCCCTCTCCCTGCCCTCCCACCGCCGCCTCCCCCCCCCCACCCGCCGGGTCTTACCTTTGGCGCCCCGGAGGACGAAGCCAAACCCCTCATGCTCCCTCTTCTGCAGGACGGCCGCCTTCTCCTCGATGATGTAGTCACTGGGCAGGAAAGAGCACAAGAAAATGAAGCCGGGGGGAGCCGTCAGCACCATCGCGCCCTGCCTTCGAGGGGGGGCCTCTTCCCAGCCAGGCGCTCATCGCAGGCAGGAGCCCGTCAGGCGGGGAGGCGGGCATAGGCTCTCGCCCTCCCGCTCTCCCCGGGCAAAGGAGGCTCCTTCCTTCCCCTCCCTGCTTCGGAGGGGGGGGGGGCGCCGGGCCCTCCCCCCTCCCCGCCGCCCGCTCCCCCCACCCCCGCTCAGTCACCTGCATGTGGATGCAGAGCGCTTACTGATCCCGTGCGCGCGAGGGGGGCTTTCCTTTCAACGGAGCCGCCTTAGCTGGGGGGGTGGGGGCGGGCAAGAAGCCACCCTTCGCAGAGAGACTCTCTCTCTCTCTTTCTCTCTCTCTCTCCCCCCCCCCCAACTAGGAGGGGGACCCAAAGGGAGAGGGAGGGAAGGTGCCCAGCGGTTGCGTGTTCGTGTGCATGTGGGGTGCAAAGGGGGGGGGGAGTGTGCACCGGGAGAGGGCGACTGTGGAGTTTCTTTCTGCTGTCACTCTCACCTTCTCCTAAAACTCCCCTCTGTTGCTAAGTAACTGTCTGTCATTAAAAAAAAGAGAGGGGAGAGGGAAGGGGGGGTGAGGCAGAGCTGTGCTCCACTGCCTTGCTTTTAACAAAGCTGATGCTATTTCTCAATGGAAGAAAGAGAGGGAGGGAGGGAGGGAGGGAGGGAGGGAGGGGGAGAGAGAGAGAGAGAGAGAGAGAGAGAGAGAGAGAGAGAGAGAAGAAGAAGAAGGAGAGAGCGCAGGCAAATCCATCATTTTGGGGAAGGGGGCCAGTATGGTGGTTGGTGGTGAGGAGAGGGCTGAAGAAAGCCCCCCTGCCTGAGACAGAGCCCAGCGTGAAAGGCTGCTGTGCAAACCCTCCCTTCTCCACCTGGTCAAGGGATTCACTGGGCATGGCAGAGGAGGTTGCAACGCGTGGCTTTCGCACATGAGGTGTGCTGGCAGGTGCCATGCTTCCTCTCTCTCTCTCTCTCACTCATGCATGCATGCACACTGCAGCAGAGACACACGCCCAACACCCACCCACGCTCTTGCACGCACCAGCCCCCCCCATGGTCTCTCTGCCTGCCAGGGTTCTCTGGAATCCATGCTCAGCTCAGGCACACACCCTCGGGTGGAAGCGCTGCTGCGGCCAGGGACCTGCGTGCTGCTGCCCTCTCCAGGGCTGTGCGAGTGGTGCAGGGGTTCAAAGGGCCACCTGTGAACCAGGTGTGGGAAGGAGGTAGACAGACGGGGAAGGGTGGAGAATTCCGAGCGGTTTGCAGTCAGCTGGCAGAAATGGTTCCTGGGGAGTAGCGAAGTGGCTTTTGACACCTAAAACTGGGCCACTGGGCCACAGGAAGCTAGCCGGGCGGGGCGGGGGGAAGAACCCACTTTGGTGCTGAAAATGAATTTTGGGTCTCAGGATGTGCTCAGAGACACACCTCGCCTTTTAATTCTAGCTCTAACGTGTTCAGCAGAGACATCACCTTGCCAACAAAGGTCCGTATAGTAAAAGCTACGGTTTTCCCAGTAGTGATGTATGGAAGTGAGAGCTGAACCACAAAGAAGGTTGATTGCCAAAGAATGGATGCTTTTGAATTATGGTGCTGGAGGAGACTCTTGAGATTCCCATGGACTGCAAGAAGACCAAACCTATCCAGTCTGAAGGAAATCAGCCCTGAGTGCTCACTGGAAAGACAGACCCTGAAGCTGAGGCTCCAAGACTTTGGCCACCTCATGAGAAGAGAAGACTCCCTGGAAAAGACCCTGATGTTGGGAAAGATGGAGGGCACAAGGAGAAGGGGACGACAGAGGATGAGATGGTTGGACAGTGTTCTCGAAGCTACCAGCATGAGTTTGACCATACTGCGAGAGGCAGTGGAAGACAGGAGTGCCTGGCATGCTCTGGTCCAGGGGGTCACAAAGAGACTAAATGACTAAACAACAAAATGTTTTCAGTGCTTGGTTCCAAGTGGCAGATCTTGGAGTTCCAGTAAAAAAGCAAAGTAGACCTGAAAAGGCTGAAACCTGCCAGTTTTCCCCCACCCCCAGGGTAAAGTTCCTTCAGTTGGGTTGGGATGAGTCTCTGTGGAAGAAAACCCAGCCTCCATGCTGTGGTCAGTGGGCAAAGGTTTATTCAAAACCCTGTTTATCAAGACAAGGCAATTTTGCTGGAGAAGACCCCCACCAGCCAGACTCTCTTGAAGCCGACGGATAAGCTGTTCTGTCTACAGACAGAACTTGCCAGCTCTTATAGGGATGAGAAAGTTATTGCAACGTGGTTAATAAGAGACCACAATAAACTAGCTTTGCAGGAAAAACATAGGAAAACAGAAGTGCTGGTCAAAAAACCTCAGGTATTCTATACTTCCACCAGTCTTTCTCCACTCTCCCTGCTGGCTCCTTTTTGCACTCTAAAAGAGGTAAGGTAAAGGTAAAGGTAAAGGACCCCTGGATGGTTAAGTCCAGTCAAAGGCGACTATGGGATTGCGGCACTCATCTCGCTTTCAGGCCAAGGGAGCCGGCCTTTGTCCACAGACAGCTTTCCAGGTCATGTGGCCAGCAGGACTAAACCACTTCTGGTGCAACGGGACATTGTGATGGAAACCACAGCGGTACCTATTTATCTACTTCAGGGGTCAGAAACCTTTTTCAGCCATGGGCCGGTCCACCATCCCTCAGACCATGTGGTGGGCTGGACTATATATATATATATATTGGGGGGGAATGAACGAATTCCTATGCCCCACAAATAACACAGAGATGCATTTGAAATAAAAGGATGCATTCTACTCATGTAAAAACACGCTGATTCCTGGACCATCCGTGGGATGGATTGAGAAGGTGCTTCAGCTGCATCCAGCCCACGGACCTTAGGTTGCCTACCCCCGATCTACTTGTACTGGCGTGCTTTCGAACTGCTAGGTTGGCAGGAGCTGGGACTGAGCAAAGGGAGCTCACCCCGTTGCTGGGATTTGAACTGCTGACCTTCTGATCAGCAAGCCCAAGAGGCTCAGTGGTTTAGACCACAGCACCACCCGTGTCCCTTCTAAAAGAGACAGGGCCTTAGAACAGGAACAAACTCGGGCCTATTGCAGCCCAAGGTCTTTGCAGACCCAAGACCTCTCCATTCTCCTTCCCCAGTCCTTGGTCAAGCCAGCAGTCACCTCCAAGCCTTGCAAGACTCCTAAGGGTGATCCATTCATTTCTCTTGTTTTCTTCAAATCTTTGGCCATTGAGGCAACCTGATCAGAGGCTGACCAGATGCCCCAGAGCAAAACCAGCAAGCAGGATTAGTGCACAAGACCCCTCTTCCCAACCTGTGGTTTCCAGCAACTGGTATTCAGAAGCATTGCTGCCTCTGATTGGGCTAGTAGCCATTGATAGCCCTCTCCTCCTCCAGGAATTTGCCTAATTCTCTTTCAAAGCCATCCAAGTTGGTGGCCATCACTGCCTCCTGTGGCAGGGAGTTCCATAGTTTAACTATGTGCTGCATAAAGAAAGACTTTTTAAAATCTGTCCTGAATTTTCCAACATTCAGGTTCCCTGGATGATAAAGGTAAGGGTAAAGGGACCCCTGACCATTAGGTCCAGTCGAGACCGACTCTGGGGTTGCAGCGCTCATCTCGCTTTATTGGCCGAGGGAGCCGGCGTACAGCTTCCGGGTCATGTGGCCACCATGACTAAGCCGCTTCTAGCGAACCAGAGCAGCGCACGGAAACACCGTTTACCTTCCCACCGGAGCAATACCTATTTATCTACTTGCACTTTGACATGCCTTTGAACTGCTAGGTTGGCAGGAGCAGGGACCGAGCAACGGGAGCTCACCCCGCCACAGGGATTCAAACCGCCAACCTTCTGGTCGGCAAGTCCTAGGCTCTGTGGTTTAACCTACAGTGCCACCCGCATCCCTGGATGATACTATTGGGAAAGCGTAATGCTGGTGGTCAACAAGAGAGGTTCAAAGACTCTCTCAAGGAAAAATGTAGTATGAACACCGACAACTGGAAAACACTGGCCTGCAAGTGCTCCAGTTGGAAAGCAGCCTTTACCAAAGGTGTCCTGGGCTTTGAAGACACTCAAACTCAGGACGCAAAGCAGAAAAGTGCTTGGCAAACCCTCACCGTGATCAACTCCCACCTGGAAACCCATGTCCCCACTGTGGAAGGACATGTGGATCCAGAATTGGCCTCCACAGTCACTTACGGACTCACTGTTAAGGCTGTGTTCATGGAAGACACTTGACTACAAGTGAACGCCAAAGAAGAAGACTATTGGGTTCCAATATTACGAGAAAGGGGGGGGAAATCTCTCTCCTTTTTCTGCATGCCATGTATACGTTTATAAATTTATATCATGTTGCCTCTTATTTGCCTTTCTCTAATGCTGCAACCTTTCCCTCCACCCCCTTGATAATTTTGCTTGCCCGTTTTCAGCTTTGCAATATCCTTTTTGAGCAGAGGCAACCAGAACGGTACACAGTCCATTCACGATAAAGCAGGTGCCACCTATCTGCACTTTCCAGAAGCAAATGAAATTATTGTTGTTCTTTTTCACAGCTGGGTAAATGGGTCTTTGCTGCGAGCGCCTATTCTGCATGGTTTCAGTTTTGCTGAGTAACAATAACAACAGCAATCATATTCAGAAGGCACATTGAAGAGGTCTGAAGGAAGAGACTGTGCAAAAATTGTGATCCGTAATTCACAGTCTGTTTGCTGCCTCTGTACATGCCTAGGAGGTAACTGTGGCTGCAGCAAACACACAAATCCCCTTTAGCAGTTTTGCTGGTGGGGAGGTCTGTAAAGTGACCCCCAGTTTACTAAGCTTCCAGTCAATCCATCAACTGATGTTTTGCTTTTCAAAGCCATTTCCTGAAAGACCTACATTGGCTCCCAGTACGCTTCCAAGCACAATTCAAAGTGTTGGTGCTCACCTTGAAAGCCCTAAATGGCCTCGGCCCTGTAGACTTGAAGGAGCGTCTCCACTCCCATTGTTCAGCCTGGACACAGAGGTCCAGTTCCAAGGGCCTTCTGGCGGTTCCCTCCCCGTAAGAAGTGAGGTTACAGGGAACCAGGTAGAGGGCCTTCTCGGTGGCGGCGCCCGCCCTGTGGAACGCCCTCCCATCAGATGTCAAGGAAATAAACCACTATCTGACTTTTTAGAAGACACCTGAAGGCAGCCCTGTTTAGGGAAGTTTTTAATGACTGATGTTTTAATGTATTTTTAACCTCCTGTTGGAAGCCGCCCAGAGTGGCTGTGGAAACCCAGCCAGATAGGCAGGCGGGGTATGTATGTATGTATAAATAAATAAATAAATAAATAAATAAATAAATCCCAAGGCAGTTAACAATAAAAAAGTAAGAACCTGTTCACCTTTTCCTATATCCCTGCATCACTACAGAGAGATGATCCACATTAAGCTGTGAAGCTTGCATCGCAGGGGGGTTGGGCTGGATGACCTTTGGGGGTCCCTCACAACTTTATAACTCTATAATTCTATTACTTCCCACCCATCCCTGCTGGAAAAAGAAAAATAGAATGCACGGGTCAAGGGCAGTGACCGTCTAATGATTCCGGACCAAATGAAATATCCCCCAAACCAAGCCCAATCTTCCCTAACCAGATGTCTTCCAGATGTTCTGGACCACAAATGCCCACCGCTAGCTGAGGCTAATGATGGGAGGTGTGGTCCAGAAGATCTGGAGGCCCCAGGTGGGATGGAGGGTTTGATGCCTGAATCCTGCCCTTCCGCTCTTGCTAGAACAGGTAGATCACCCCACAGCTGCCTTTCACTCCAGCCTCAGTTGACTTGAAGCTGTGTTTTTTTTGGGGGGGGGGGAAATGCTAGTCTACGCTGACATATCGGTTGCCGTGGAAACCACGCCAGAGCACTTCAAGGATCAGAGAAGCAGAGGGAGAAGAGGAAATTGACAAAGGAGGAGCCTGTGGAGGAAGGAAGAGGCGCTGCTCTCAAACGGAGGAATGTAGCAAGCAAGCGCCTTCATCTAAGACTTCGCTATCTGCACAGACAGACAGCAATGGCTCTCCAGGGCTTCAGACTCAAGAAGTCTCTCCCAGCCCTGACTAGAGATGCTTTTAGGGACTGAACAGATGCCCGACCGCTGAGCTATGGCCCTTCTTCTTGGGAGGAGGGGCAGGGTGGATAAAAATCAATGATTTTTTAAAATAAAAATGGGATTTTTTAAAATTAAAATGGGATTTCTTTGATTTAAATCGGATTTCTTTGATTTAAATCTGATTTCTTTGATTTAAATCTGATTTCTTTGATTTAGATCAGATTTTTTTTTATTTAAATCAGTTACAGGGAACCAGGCAGAGGGCCTTCTCGGTGGTGGTACCTGCCCTGTGGAACGCTCTACCTTCAGATGTCAAGGAAATAAACAACTATCTGACTTTTAGAGGACATCTGAAGGCAGCCCTGTTTAGGGAAGCTTTTAATATTTGATTAAAATTCGGAACCAGCAAGACCAGACTTTTCTGAAGGACCGGAAGAAATTCACAATATCTCTGAAAGACAATTGTAATCAACTGACATCGTTTATAGGGTTACAAGAAGTTTTGTAAGGAGAACTATATGAATTATTGTGAAGGAGGACTAAAAAGGAGGTTTTTCTGGGATTTGGATTTTGTAGCAATAACTATTAAAATAAAATGCAAAATTAGAAAGGAAGTTAGAAAACCACCAGTCGAGGTTGATGGAAGTCCTAGGCGGTGATAGCCAAAGGTCTGTTATGTTTTCTAAGATGGGATGTAATGTTTGGAAGACATGTGTAAAAACCAATAAAAATTACAGTCATACCTCGGGTTAAATATGCTTCAGGTTGAGCGTTTTCAGGTTGCGTTCTGCGGCAACCCAGAAGTAATGGAAAGGATTACTTCCGGGTTTCGCCGCTCGCGCATGCGCAGACGCTCAAAATGACGTCACTCGCATGCACAGAAGAGGCGAATCGCGATCCGTGCACACGCAGGCATGGGTTGTGTTCTGCTCAGGATGTGAATGGGGCTCCAGAACGGATCCCGTTCGCATCCACAGGTAGTACTGTATATTTTTTTAAAAAAAGGAAAGAGCAAGGCAGGGGGCAGGGAGGGAGGAGTGTGGCCTGGGGAGAATTCCAAGGGCCACACAGAGGAGCCTGGAGGGCCACCTTGAGCCCAAAAGCCTTTTAGGTGCTTTAATGGGCTTTTAGCAGAAGTCATCCCCTTCCAACAAGGCAGCTGCATGTGTGCGATTGCGGGAGTTTCGCTCCGGTGACCTCCATCCTTGCTTTGCTCGAAGGAGCCGGCGACGAACACAAATGAATTGGCTTGGACCTTCTGTATTGGCTTTCCATGGTGGAAATGGCGAGGGAGCTCAGGGACCGAAACGACGGATTAAAACCTGTGCCTGTGGGATGCGCACTGGGGGACGGAGCAGGAAATGGGAGCCCAGGAGCTTTGGAGACCAGCAACTGGAAAGCAAGCTATATCGGCACAGCTACAGCACCCACTGCCTTGAGGGATATCTTCGAGAGAAGAAAAGACTCAAGAGTAAACCTGACACACCAGAATGCAAGAAACCAGCCAGCCACGGCCTGCCACTATCCCAGTGACACGAGAGTAAGCCTACTGTCTGCTGGTGAGGACCCGGAGGCTGTTTCTCTCTCCTTCCTCCACCTCTCCCAAGCCCAGCTCCATCCAGATGGCCCCGTGCACAGTCACTCCTTTAATCTCTCCTCCTGGAGAGCTAAGCCTCCTGATTGAGTCAAAACAATCCCTAAATTATCTGCTTATTCCCAGCGCCTTCATTTCCAGGCCTGATCTCAGATCGCTTCCGCCCGTCCGTCAGCCAGACTGAGACTTATCAGCTGCAGCAAAGGAACGGCGGGCTTCCCTCCTTTGTGGATTCCTGGGTTCTTCGGTCTCGATGTTTTCCCCAAACCTTAGGGTGGCAATCATGCAGAAAGACTTCCAGAACAAAAAAATGGTATGGATCAGGGCAATGACCCATCTTCTCCAGCACCCTGTTTTCACAGGGACCAACCAGACGCCCAAATGAGAAACCCACAAGCAGGATTCGAACACAAGAGCAACTCTCCTCTCCTGTGGTTCCCAGCAACTGGTATTTGGGAGCTTTGCTGCATTCAGCTGTGTAGGTGAAACATGGTTATTCTGACTAGTAGCCATCAATAGGCTTCTCCTCCATGTATTTGTCCAATCCTCTTTTAACTCCTCAATGGCAGCAGCTTCAAAGCATCATTGAAGGCTGTTTGAAAGTCCTGTTGCAAAAAAAGGTCTCCACCCTGCTCTTTCAGAGCCCAAAAACCAGAGGTTGAAAGTGCAGTGCAGTAGGACTGTTTGCAAAAGGGCTTTCAAACAGCCTCATGCTCAGCTGTTCCCAGGAGGGGAAGAGGGGTGTACAGTGAAGCAGAACAGGATTTAACCCCTGGCTATCAGCTGATGAGCACTGCACACATCTGGGTGGCAATGGGTGGAATAGCTGAGAGAGAGAGAGAGAGAGAGAGAGAGAGAGAGAGAGAGAGAGAGAGAACAGGAGCAAGTCAGGTGTTCTGAAAGCCCATCTCCAGACAAGTCCTGAGGGCAAGGATCTGTAAAGAGTTTTATTGTTCTTCCGGTGATGGGGACTTAAGAGGTGTTGGGAAAGGGGTCTGATAAAGGGACCTCATGTTGGTCTCGTGTCACCCTTGTAGACCCCTCCCCCTTTGTGACATGCTAGTGATGTAGTGATGATGTCTCTATGTGCTGCTCAAAGTGTATTCTTGGGGGAAAGAGGTAAGTTTCAAAAGAGGAGGTCACCCCACGCTCAGGGTTCTTACTCCTGTGGGGACGTGTTGTGCAACAATAAAGATCATGGTCTACTGACTGCTGCTTTGCTGGAGCTTCCTTCTTTTACTGACCGCATGGACCCACGGGGGACTTGCACCCCGACAAGCTGGGCTGTTGAGTAGTCTCTCACCCAGGAATTTTCCCCCTTAACAGAAGGAAGGTGAGATATAAAAGGAAGTAACAAAAAAGTAGCTAGGGAGACAGTACAGTGGTACCTCGCAAGACGAATGCCTCGCAAGACGAAAAACTCGCAAGACAAAAGAGTTTTCCGTTTTTTTAGTCGCTTCGCAAGACGAATTTCCCTATGGGCTTGCGAGCTCTTGTGAGTTTGTTTCCTTTTTCTTAAAGCCGCTAAGTACAGTTAATAGCCGTGCTTTGCAAGACGAATTAATTTCGTCTTGCGAGGCACCACTGTAGAGTGAAATTGGGGATGAAGTAGAATGGGGCTGCCACCAAGAATGCCCCGCCATGTGTCACCAGCCTAGAATTGGAGTTCTTGTTGGAAATACACTGAAAAGGATATACCAAGAGCTCAGGCCACAAGTTTCAATATAAGGAATAATTCCTACTCGAGAGTTGAAAAGAAACTGCATTATTTCTGCACTTAAACGTTTTACCTTAAAACTATCGTACTTACACGTTGTGTTTAAATTTACTATTAGCTTCAAACTGTTATTCTTAGCAGAATATACACGTTTTTCTTTTCAACTCTCGAGTAGGAATTATTCCTTATATTGAAACTTGTGGCCTGAGCTCTTGGTATATCCTTTTCAGTGTACCAGCCTAGAATTGGCACAATGCCAACACCCATGGAACGTCCTAGCAGGTTTGAACGCCTTGGGTTGCAATGCAGGTGGAAGATCTAGATGTCCCCAGGGTTCCTTCTGAAACAACGATTCTTTGATTCTGTGCTCCACGTTAGCTTTGCCACCTCGGAAACACAACTTCTCTTGTACACACCACAAAGCTCTCCCTGCCTTCTAGGTCCACGCAATGTGGAATGCAAGATTGTCAACTCGGAAACAAGATTCACACGAGGCTCCACACACTCTCACACACACACACAAACACACACCCAACTGGCAGCATTGTGGGAGGAAACCTACTCTGCCAGCCTACAGCTGCCCCACGGACCTCCCTTTCCCTGCAGTGGAAATCCTGGCTGTGGGGCAGCCAATATATGCCAGGAGGGTCCTTACCTGTGAGAAGTGAAGTTGTCGTATGAGCCCACAGTGTAGTGTCGGAAGAGCCTCTTGGTCCTGTCTTCTCGGGTTTCTGGAAGGAAAGAGAAAATGTTTCTCAGAGATGTTGAAAGTCGGGAAGCACCAATTTCAACCCTGTCCCTACCCTCACCTCCCATGGGATGTGCCCATCCCAAGCTCTTGGTGTTTATGAAGGTCCACCTGGAGATCCTAGGTGTAGGAACAGGTGGGGAGATGTGTCTGGAGGGGATGAAACCCCAGGGATGTGGTGAAGGACAGGCAGGGCCACTTCCTTGGGCACCCAACTCCCGTGCTTCTACTACTCGGATGCATGTTGCCATCTCGCCAAAAGCGGGCCAAATTGAGAAGTGGGCACGTGGTGAGCAAGTCATGCCCTGCACCCAATTCCCCAGCCCCAAGCCTCCAACGTGACAGATCACATCCAGAGAGATCCACATGGACTATAACTGGCCTTTAAACCAGCATGATGGATGCTACCACAATGGTGCCAGGGTAGCTATGAAGCAAGAAGAAAAATAGGTGGGGAGGGATAGGGGCCATTGGCAAACTGAATATTAGGTTTGCACCAACAATTTCTACTTTTAATCTCAAAACTCTTTGACGTTGCACCTGTTGGTTTTACATGTGGGCTTAATGTATTGTTTTGCATTGCATTTTGCTTTTTATCCCCCCCCCCCCCGCACAATGCCATGGTAATTCGGAAGGATGGGTTTATAAACCCTGCAAAGAAATAAGTAAATGGTTAGTATCGGTGGGCCGCCTGGAAGGTTGATTCCCTGAGGAAAGCCACACCAAGTTCTGCCACCAGGCTAAGCCAGAGGGATCTGTCTGCGTGGCTGACCTAAGTGGGCGTGGTGTGTGCCCTCCAAGGAAGGAAGTGAGTCTGGCCTGGACCAGGAATGCTGGGAGAACACTCAGGACCCCTAAGAAGTGGAGACCCTCAAGCCATGAGCTGGAGCTTGAGAAAGGCTGCAACCAAGTCTCTGGAAGTTGATATCTTTGATGTGTAGCCTGCAGACGTGGAACAGGAGAGTTGACCTGGAGCAGGACCTCACCAACAGCCCCCCGACTCCTCTGCACTCTCCAAAAGCTTTACTTTTTCATCTCTTGACCGTGCTGAAGCTAAGATGGATCAAGGACCGGTGAGAAAAGCCTCTTAAGTTTCCTCTGGCAGGCCAGCTGTCCGGTGTCTCCAGCAAAGAGGTGGCTCAGATCATCATGGAAAGGCAGGAAGGAGCAGATGTTTGGGAGAAGTGAGGAGGAGGAGGAGGAGAGAGGATTCCTGGCCAGCTTCAGCGATCTCATTTTGGGAGTTGCTTCTCATCCCTCACCTGACTGATGTGAGGTGGCCTCTTCTGCTCCTGGAAGAAGGATGCTGTTGACTGATGCAGAGTCCAGGCAGGCAGGAAGAGGCCCTTTCTGAAGCCACAACACGGAAGCCGGCTTGGTCCCCATTTCCTTCTCCTGGAACTCGTCCATGAAATCCAGGCCGCTTGCTCCTTGGGAAGGAGCCATTTTCGAAGGAGAGCAGTTCAGCTTTGTGAGAAATGGTTGGCAAAGCACAGCACGGCTCCAGCCCTCGCCCTCTGTGCCACAGAGAAACTGGGGGGCATCATGGAGCATCAGAGCTCAGACTCCAAAGTCCTTTGGGGTGGCGTTTCTGAGGGCAAGAGCTTTCCTGGCAAAGTCTAAACGCAACTCCGGCAAAAGTGACCGGCCCCAGACTGCAAGCAGAGAGGTGCCATTCCCCCTCGCCACCAGCAGGTGGGGCACTTCCCCTACTCTGGAGAAAGCACCTGGGCTACTGCTTCTGAAGTGTTTAACCTGCTTACTCTCAGGTCTCTCATCTCAGCATCTTTGAGCAAACAGATGTTCCAAATGGAGGTCAGCGCCAGCCAGGCCTGGGAGGGCAGGTGAGGTTAGACGGCAGCTGGTTCTGAGAAGGTATCTGCAGCTGTGGCCAAGTGGAAGGGCAGGAATGTGCCAGGTTGCTGCTCAAAGCTGCCCAGGCTGCTGTGCCACACTTGGTGGGCACAAAAGACATGGGGGGGGGGCCATCACCGCCTCCAGCTTCAAGGAGCGACAGCTTCCATGACAGGATGAAACCTAACACGACCGCATCTCATATGGGGGGCTTGGTTCCATGAGTTCTGTGTAGACTCAAAACATGCGTATACTCAAAAACTTTCCCCTTGCGACCATCCTTACTCTTTCGAAGCCCAGTAAGCAAGGCAGACAGCTTAAAAGCTCTTTCTGCACTGAGCAAAACTTGCATGCCTTTAATTTCTGCAATTTCCACAGGCTGGCCTTCAGCCACACAAGGTTGAAATCGCACAAGTTAAATGTATGTACTATGTGGCCGAATTGTACCTGCTTTTCCCCTTCCCATCCGTGCCAGCAAAAAACATAGCTGGATGCCCATATTCCACAGCTCTGCGTGCAGAAATATTTTGTGGCCAGGAGGGGGTTTGCAAACTATTTCTGCTCATGGGGTATGTAGTGGTGGCTTACCTACTGAACTACTGTATACCTGAAGGAGGGTCTCCACCCCCATCGTTCTGCCCGGACACTGAGGTCCAGCGCCGAGGGCCTTCTGATGGTTCCCTCACTGCAAAAAGTGAGGTTACAGGGAACTAGGCAGAGGGCCTTCTCGGTGGTGGCACCTGCGCTGTGGAACGCCCTCCCAGCAGATATCAAGCCAATAAACAACTATTTTACTTTTAAAAGACAACTGAAGGCGGCCCTGTTTAGAGATGTTTTTAATGTCTGACACCGTACTGTTTTTAATATTCGGTTGGAAGCCACCCAGAGTGGCTGGGGAAATCCAGCCAGATGGGCGGGGTATAAATAACAAATTATTATTATTATAACCCTTGTGGTATCAAAGAGGAAATGGCAATTGCTGGACCCCTCGGGAAAATGCAGGACATTATCAGGGTCCTAGTGCCTAGCCAAATCACCCAGATACTTGGCTTTTCCATGCATGCTTCATTCTAGCTGGCTGAGGGGCCAGGCCACTTTCTATGTCACTGGGAGGTTTTTTTAGCCGCCCCACACGCAAGGATCCCGCCGTATATCCCTCAACGCTGCTGCGGTCTTTGTCGCTCTCGGTGGTGCATTCATACATGGTGTGCAGCAGGCAATCCGGCCTCCCTCAAAGTGCCCAGGTCGCATGCAGGAGCAAACGCCCCATCTGAAGTATGCCAAGTACCCAAGTGCTTTGGGGATGGAGTGTGAGGTGCTGTGCAGGTGGAGATCAGGTGGACCAGATCCCAGGGGAAACGGTGAAATTAGTGGAAGCAGCAAGGCCGATTTCCGAAGTTGTAAACGTGCAGTCCGGAGACGCTACTGAGTGCAGAAGGCTGTGGGGACGGGTGTCGGATGTGGTGCCCTCCCCTGTGCTTTGTGAGAGGAGCACTCCAGGGACGTCCGTGCGGCCCTTGACCCCCGCCATGCAGCTCTGCTCCCTTGTGCCTCAAAGGCCTGGACCGTTTACCTGGTCCCGAGAAGGACCTCCTGGTGGAGAGCGGTGGGTCGGGCAGGGCCAAGCCTTCCACGCGGATCCTCTTCCTTCCATGCTTGGCGAATCTCTTGCTTGACTTTGCTGCTGCGACCCTGGAGGGAGCTGACCCTGAGAGCCAAGGAATTGACGACAGAGAGTGCCGGTTGGCTGGACGGCTCTGCTTTCTGCATCCAGCACGGGGCAGATTGGCTATTTTGGCACATTCACGTTTTCTTTCATTTTCCTGGCATGTGACCTTTCCCAAACCAAAGGCTGCAGAGTGGGGGAAGGCAAGCCTGGACCAAGAAGGACCATGGTGCCTGTTCCAGCACAACTTAGCAGCAGCGGTGACGCCGAAGGCAGCAACCAGGGCCATCTCTACCCAGGGGTGCAAGGGGTGAGGGGCACCCGGGTGCCAAATTCTGGGGGGTGCCCGCCACCCACTGCTGAAGCCCTCTACACTCTTAACTATCTACCTGTTATGAAATAATAAATAATTTTGATCACTCTAGAAAAACAAAATACGTATATACCTAGGTATTACCGAAATGTATACCTACTGTTTCGCTAAAGGACTTTCGACTTTGTGCGCTCATTTACCGAAGACACGCCACGCCACCAGCGGCGCTTGTCATTCACAACGACGGCACTTCAGATTCAACGACGGCACTTGTCATTCACAACGGCGCCGTGCACGCGAAATAAACTCTTAAATCCAAATATTATGTTACATATTGTATTGAGCTGCTATGCGGCAGCGGGGTGAGTCAGCGGCACCTTTGACACAACTGGTGTTTCTCCTAAGTAGGTGCTTAAATGATCCTTAGTTGTGTGGTGGTGGTGTATACTTAAGTATAAGTGTATTGTAAATGAATGAATATACATTTTTTAAAAAATCCAGAAGCATTTTTTACTTGGTATTATAAGTGAGGACATTAACAGATAGGATGTTAAATTGTTCTTATATGCAACAACAGCGGCAAGAGTATTGTTGGCCCAGAAATGGAAGCAAGAAGAAATTCCGACGAAAGAAGAATGGCAGACAAAATTAATGGACTACGCAGAACTGGATAAAATGACAGGCAGGATACGAAACCTGTGGGACCAGAGATTTACAGAAGATTGCAAGAAAAATATACGAACTATTTGCAGAGCAACTGTAATCAACAAATTACGCTAGTAGGACTACAAGAAGTTTTGTAAGGAGGAATATATGAAATATTGCAAAGAAGAGAGACATTAGTTATGATATTTAAATGTAATAGTGAAAGTAAGAAATGTAAATTAAGTGGATAAGATTGGAAAATTTTCAGATGTGATTGATGGAAGTAAAAAAAATTGTATAAGATATAAAAGTATGTTTAATAATTGTTGAAAATGATATATTAAAAAGCATATATATGTATGTATATATGTGTGTGTGTATATATATATATATATGCAGAATATATATATATATATATATATATATATATATATATATATATATATATAAATCTACGAAAGCATATATATATATATATATGCTTATTTATGCTTATATATATATATATGCTTATATATGATTTATTCAGCCCTATGCAGAATCCATCTCTTCACACGTTCCAAACTCCTTCCAGTTCATAGAAACAATAAAGAAGCAAAACCTACATCCCAATGACCTACTTGTGAGCTTCGATGTTGTATCTCTCTTCACACAAGTGCCCATTAATGAAGCCTTGACAGCCATTCAAAACAAATACAATCCCCCCGAATACATCTTGGACCTGACCAACCACTGCCTAACCAACACGTACTTCATCCACAATGGACAAAGATACAAACAGATAGAAGGAGCACCTATGGGATCACCCCTCTCACCGGTCATCGCAAACCTGTACATGGAACACTTTGAAACCAATGCTTTAGACAAGTCAGAACACAAACCCAAACTTTGGCTCAGATATGTTGACGACACCTTTGTAATTTGGCCACACGGGAAGGAAAAACTGGACAGCTTCCTCACACATCTCAACAGCCTACACCCCAAAATACAATTCACTATGGAAATAGAAGCCAACAACCAACTTCCCTTCCTTGACGTCCTAATCTACAAAAAACCTGATGGCTCCCTAGGACACACTATCTACCGGAAAAAAACACACACCAACCGCTACTTACATGCACAATCACACCACCACCCTGCACAAATAAACTCCGTAGCCAAGACTCTCATCTCCAGAACCAAACGCCTGGCTGACAAAGACCACTTGACAACTGAGTTACAGAATCTCTCAAATGTGTTAATTGCCAATGGATACCAGCAAAACAGGGTTACGAAGCTAATCCAAAAAGAAACACCCCCCAAAAACCAAGACACAGAAGAAAACAATGGCATGGCCCTCCTTCCTTATATCAAGGGCACTACAGATAAAATTAGCAAAATCCTCCATAAACACAATATCAAAACAGCCTTTTGCGCCAACCAAAAAATAGCCAATATCCTCAGAAACCCCAAGGATAAAATCCAGTTGGAAAACCAAGGGGTCTATGAAATACCCTGCAAAGTCTGCCCAGCCACGTACATTGGACAAACAAACAGACGAATAAATGCACGTATCGCAGAACACAAGAATGCCGTCAAAAAAGAAGAAAAAACTTCCTCTCTTTTCCAACACATGAAAGAAACAGGACACGAAATTAATTTTGCAGATTCCAAATTGCTCTCTAACATGGAACATCACCACAAGAGAATAATCATGGAAGCCATCGAGATAGAGAAACACCCTCACAACATGAACAAGCGTGACGACACATCCCGCTTGCCAGACATCTGGAAATTAGCCCTCCCCACAAAAACTGACACCAGATCCAGAGGCACACAGAACGCCATCACCAATCAACCACACCAGACCCAAACCCAGACCCTCTCCACAGATAAATTACAGACACCATCCAGTAGCCAAACCACGATGGCACCTCCGGATGCTGCACCCCCCTGCAATCCCTACACAGATCTGGCTGGCACAGGCCACAAAACCACAGCTCGCCCCTATACACGAAGCCAAGCCAGAGCACAACAAAGCAGTACAGCCATCTTCTCAGAAAACTCTTCACAAAGTTCAAGAGGTCAAGACACAAAAGCTTTAGCAACTAATCCACACCTAATGACCCACCTAAGTGATACTCAGGATATCACTCAAGAAATCACTCAAGATATCCCTCAAGCAATTAAGGAACAAAAGAAGAAAAGGCACACTAGCCTGGGAACTTCCTCTCTGCCCAGAACATTGGAGGCTATACACCACACCTCCTCAACAGTATTTATAGGAACTCAAACACTGAGATCCTGCTCTGTTCCAGTAACAAGAAGCCGAAAGCACCAGCCTGAAGATGACGAGTGAGACCTCGTCGAAACGTCGCCTAGACACCCCAACTTTTACACGGGAAGACACCCGAGGACACCAAAACCTGCATATATATATATATATATATATATGTAAATGAATGAGCAAATAAAAAAGTTTGTTTCTTTTTCCTCCCTTCTTTTGTAAATAAGAGATAAGGTGTAAGTGTGGTGTCTGACATAAGCATAATAAAAGTTAATTTGGGGGCTAAACTAAATTTGGAGGGTGCTGGGCGGATCTTTCCACCCCAGCAGCACATATGCCAAAGACAGCAACAACCTTTCTCCAAGGCTTCATTTACTCTGCAGGAGTAAATGGTCGCTGGGGGGGACGACCCAATAAGCTGACTTCCTGGCCTCATGCACATTTTCTGGAGCGCCACAAACAACGAAGCATAGGTATCAGGGGTATGCACACACACATGTATGCCCAAGGTGTTTTACGTGTGACGTTGTGTAAAAATGTGTGATTCGCGATTGTCAGGGTTTCCTACAAACCACGAAATAAATGCAAACCAAAGCAAACCACAATTTGTAGTAGCCTGGTTGAAATCATTGGCAGGAATACAATGACACTTGTAAAGTAACATGAACTTTGGATATGATGGATAGACTACAGGAAAAGACGCAGGAATAAAATTTAGAAATGGAGGCCATGGAGGGAGGGAGGGAGGTC
Source organism: Podarcis siculus (assembly GCA_034642415.1). NCBI lineage: Eukaryota > Metazoa > Chordata > Lepidosauria > Squamata > Lacertidae > Podarcis > Podarcis siculus. The sequence goes on from JAXCMG010000082.1 coordinate 630,595, forward strand.
TGAAGGTTTGAGAGAACCTTTTTCTGTTTCTTTTTTTGTACGTGTAATCTTTATGTAAAACTAATGAAAATTAATTTAAAAAGGAAAGGAAAACAGAAGAGGCAGGTGTAACCATCTCACTCCCCCCCCCATCCTCCTCCTTGACCCTGCTGAGTCCCACATGGGGCAACACTGGGACTGAGAAGGATGTGGAGATCCCCCCCCCGCCCCCCAGGATTGGGTGCAAGGAAGAAGGCAGGCAGGAGAGGGTTGGCTGGGAGCAAACAGAGAAAAGTGGGGATTTGCCCTAAAGGAACAGCCTGCCCTGGAGCCACACTTAGATTGCAGGACTGGGGGAGACAACCTGTTGCCCCTTCAGGAGACTGGGCTACACAAATGGATGGGGTCCCTCCATTTACACACACACACACACACACACACACACACACACACACACACACAC
>JAXCMG010000082.1:640276-673582 GCA_034642415.1 Podarcis siculus
AGAAGAAGAAGAAGAAGAAGAAGAAGAAGAAGAAGAAGAAGAAGAAGAAGAAGAAGAAGAAGAAGAAGAAGAAGAAGAAGAAGAAGAAGAGCAGCTTAGTGGACCAGCAGCCTTGCTCTCTCAACTCGAAAAAATGAAGGTAGGCTTCTTGTCATCAGCTCTCCCTGAGCAACCCCCAACTCCCATTATTTCCAGGGCCAAAATGGAGCAATCACAACAACAAGCCTTTGCTCCTCATTTGCAGTAACTGTACATGGTGTGTATGTGTGTGTGTGTGTGTGTGTGTGCACGTGCAAAAGGCCCCTAAAGACAGACACATGCCCTGCCCGTTCTGTCCCTCAGGCTCAGGCACCACAGGCAAGCCCTTCCTCTCCAGACAAGGCTGTGATAGATACAAGACCAAAAGAATAATAGAATCTTAAGAGTTCAAAGGGACCCAAGGGGCATCTAGTCTAACCTCCTGCAATTCAGGAATCTCAGTTAAAGCATCTCTGATAGGTGGCCATCTCACCTCTGCTTAGAAACCTCCAAGGAAGAAGAGTCCACCAGCTCCCAAGGGAGATCGTTCCACTCTTGAACAGCTCTTATTGTCAGAAAGTTCTTCCTGGGGTTTAGTTGGAATCTCCTTGTTTGAGATTTGAAGCCATGGGTTCAAGTCCTACCCTCCGGAGCAGCAGAAAACAAGCTTATTCTGTTGCAAGAGTCCTGCTGGATCAGGTCCATGGCCCGTCTAGTCCAGCATTGGTTTCTCACAGTGGCCAACCAAGATACCTGTGCACTACCCAGAAGGCCCTCTGCTTGGTTCCCTATAACTTGGCTTCTCGCAGTGAGGGAACTGCCAGAAGGCCCTCGGCGCTGGACCTCAGTGTCCGGGCTGGATGATGGGGGTGGAGACGCTCCCTCAGGGATACTGGACCGAGGCCGTTTAGGGCTTTAAAGGTCAGCACCAACACTTTGAATTGTGCTTGGAAACGTAGTGGCAGCCAATATAGGTCTTTCAAGACCGGTGTTACGTGGTCTCAGTGGCCGCCCCCAGTCACCCGTCTAGTTGCCGCATTCTGGATTAGTTGCAGTTTCCGGGTCACCTTCAAAGGTAGCCCCACATAGAGCGCATTGCAGTAGTCCAAGCAAGAGATAACTAGAGCATGCACCACTCTGGCGAAACAGTCCGCGGGCAGGTAGGGTCTCATCCTGCGTACCAGATGGAGCTGGCAGACAGCCGCCCTGGACACAGGATTGACCTGAACCTCCATGGACAGCAGTGAGTCCAAAATGACTCCCAGGCTGCACACCGGTCCTTCAGGGGCACAGTTACCCCATTCAGGACCAGGGAGTATGGCTGCCTCTGAGCATACACAGCCTTATCTTCCATGAATGTGTCTGAACCTCTTCTAAAGCCATCTCTGGGTTGGGAGCCAGGCCTGCCTCCTGCAGGAGTGACTTCCTCTGTTTAACTATGTGCTGTGCAAAGAATCCCCAAAGGTAGGGCTGGAGAAAAACCCCCGAAATGCTGGTGGCAATCTGTGCAGACAGCAGTGGACTGCATATGCAAGAGATCCACCCCAGACTCTGGCTGATTCCCCAGCTCCCGTGCTCGTCTCTGATCTGTATCGTTCTCTTTCCTCTGGAGAGAAGGGGCCTTGAGAAGCCAGGGGTCACCACGTGCAATTTCCCAGAGGCCAGAGGACTGCTGGGGCCGTGCACCCCCTGGAAATGAATCACAGGCAGTAGCATCGCATACGCGATCAGCTGTGTCGAGTCCACAGGGTTTGGTCTTCTGTAAGAGAGCTACCAAGAAGCCGCTGTCACCCCGACCATCACCATTTTGCACGGGAGAAGAGGCGGCCGAGGCGGCAATTAGACAGTGCCCTCGACCCACAACCAAGTGCTGGGAAGAAATCGCAAGGCGAGTCACGCCAAGCCTCCCAGGCAAAGAGGCGCTTTAGAGAAACGTGGGGCAGCCTGTGTGTGCCAATCATGCAGGCAGAGCAAATGTTGGGGTGATCGCAGGAGAGAGAATCGTGGAATTGCAACGCTGGAAGGCACGCTCAAGAGTCATCTAAGACGAATTGTTCCCAAACTTGGGTCTCCTGATGTTTTTGGACTACAGCTCCCTTCACCCCTGAGTCCTGCTAGCTAAGGATGATAGGAGTTGTAGGACCCTCGTACCTACGGGACCACCTCTCCTGGTATGCCCCACGGAGGACCTTAAGGTCCATAAATAGGAACACTCTAGTGGTCCCGGGCCCTAAGGAAGTTAGATTAGCCTCAACCAGAGCCAGGGCCTTTTCAACATTGGCCCCGGCCTGGTGGAACACTCTGTCTCTTGAGACCAGGGCCCTGCAGGATCTGACTTCTTTCCGCAGGGCCTGTAAGACAGAGTTGTTCCACCTGGCCTTTGGCTTGGAATTCACTTGATCCCTTCCCCCTCTTTCCTTTTTCCTTTCTCTTTCTGTGATGGAACTCCTATCTGGGGACTTCTTTCTGGCCCACGTAGGACCAGTCTGGATAGTTGGCCTTGGTGAAGATTTGACGTTTTCTCCCCCCAAACAGTTTTTGATCTGGGCTTCCACTGAAATGAGGCTGCATTTTAAGTACAGTCATACCTCGGGTTAAATATGCTTTGGGTTGAACATTTTCGGGTTGCGCTCCGCAGTGACCTGGAAGTAACAGAACGTGTTACTTCCGGGTTTTGCTGCTCGTGCATGCGCAGACGCTCAAAATGACATCATGTGCATGCGCGGAAGTGGCGAATTGCAACACGCAGGTGCTAGTTGCATTCGCTACAGTGGTACCTTGGGTTACATACGCTATAGGTTACATACGCTTCAGGTTACAGACTCCGCTAACCCAGAAATAGTACCTCAGGTTAAGAACTTTGCTTCAGGATGAAAACAGAAATCACGTGGCTACGGTGCGGCGGCAGCAGGAGGCCCCATTAGCTAAAGTGGTGCTTCAGGTTAAGAACGGACCTCAACCCGAGGTACCACTGTAGTATTTTAATCTTGTTTTTAAGTTGTATTATAATCAATTGTTTTTATACCTGATGTTAGCCGTCCTGAGCCCGGTCTTGGCCGGGGAGAGCAGTGTATAAATATAAATAAATAAATAAACAAAAGAAAACAAAACAGTTTAGGAAGCACTGATCTCTAGACCAACCCTCTGCAATACAGGAATTGCAACTAAAGAACTCCTGGCAGGCGGCTATCCAAGGAAGGAGACGCCACCACCTTCTGGGGTTCTTCGTTCCACTGCCAAATGACTCTCACTTTCAGGTTGGATGGCTTCCTGCTGGGGGGATTGGACTGGGGTGCCTTCCCCACCCTACAATTCTATGGTTTTATGGTCCCACAGCCACACAGCCTTCCCTGATGCTGAAGCCCACTTCCAGGGGGTTTAGGCTAGGACTGGCGGTCCTTCTGGATCCCAGCTCCCTAGCTGCACCCTCGCCCCTCTGGGCCGCAGGAAGGGTGGGGCGGCTGCTCCAGCGGCTGGCAGGCTGCTCCCCTCCTGGCGTAATTGATAATAATGACAGAGGCTGAGGGAGAGATGGAAAATCGAGTCGGGTTTGCCTCCTCATCTATCAAATGGGGGCCTCTAGATCCTTCCCCCCCCATGCCAACGCCATTCGGCTCAAGCGCCCTTCAGGCAAGGGCACCGATTCTCGATGGCTCCCACGGGGAGCAAAGGGGGAGGAAATTGCAGGGGAGCGGGACCTTCCTCACCGCACCCCACAAAGTCCCTGCTGCTGCCTCACGGCCCCCATGTGAATCCAGTGAATGTGGACCTCTGAGGTTGGGAAGGGGGCTGCAATAAGACCTGCAGCAGCAGCAGCAGCTGGTACTTCCAGGGCGCTGGGGAAGACACTGGCCATCATTGCCCCCCCCCCCCAACCCACACATTTGCCTTTTGTTGCTGCCAGATTCCTCTGGAGTAAGGAAGTGGGACTCAACCACACACAATCTAGCCCGGCGAGAGGAGCACAGGAAGACCAGAAATGCCATTGCCGGTTAGCACTCGTTTTGCTTTCACAGAATGATAGAGCTGGGTGGGGGGGACCCGAGGGTCATCTAGTCCAACCCCCTGCAATGCAGGAATTTCCCCCATCCAGTGTGAGGCCATACCTTGTACGAATGTGTGAGCAGTTTTGTTGCTGCACCACTAAATTATCATTTATTTATTTATTTGTAATATTGAATTTATTCTGTGTTTCTTAATCGGTTGGGTTTTTTCTTGCCGTTTTTGAATTTACAGTGGTACCTCGGGTTAAGTACTTAATTCGTTCTGGAGGTCCGTACTTAACCTGAAGCTGTTCTTAACCTGAAGCACCACTTTAGCTAATGGGGCCTCCTGCTGTCACTGCGCCACCGGAACACGATTTCTGTTCTCATCCTGAAGCAAAGTTCTTAACCTGAAGCACTATTTCTGGGTTAGCAGAGTCTGTAACCTGAAGCGTCTGTAACCTAAAGCGGCTGTAACCCGAGGTACCACTGTACTGACGTTTTGTATATTTTGATGTTTTGAATGTTTGCTGTAAGCCGCTTTCGGCACAGCTGAGAGTGGAAAAGAGGCATATAAGTAAACTCAATCAATCAATCAATCAATCAATCCACCGTGTCCGGTCCCAGCCAGCTGCTCTACCAATTCCCTAACTCAGGGTGACATTCGGACTTTGCTGGCTGTAGCTGGTAAGAGAGGGAGAAAAGACAAACAGCCCAGGAGTGAAGCCGGGCTCAGTGAGGGTGCCTGGGCCACCTTTGGCCTTTGAAAATGGGTGGGCACCATGCCCAGAGGAAGATGAGGCTAGATTGCTGCCATGTGCTCTGTGTGGGGCTTCCCTCGCGCCTGATCCTGCAGCTGCAAGTTAGTGCAGGATGCTGCAGCACGATTACTGACAGGAGTGAGGCCTTCTTAGCATGTAGCACTTGTGCTCAGAGATTGGCACGGGTTGCCCATTTGCTGCCAGGCCAGGTCCAAGGCCTTACTATTAGTCTGTAAAACTCTTAACAGTTTGGGACCAGTTGACCCGTGAGATCGCCTTGCCACGTACACCTTCAATTGGCAGAATGGGCACTGCTGCAGGTGCCCGTTCTGCCTTCGTAAGACCTTGATCTTTCCGTGTGGCAGCAGGCACATTTTGGAACTCCCCGTCTATTGATACTTCACTGTTTGGTGCCTGCTAAAAACATTTCTGCTTAGACAAGCCTGTCCAGACATGCAGAACGTTGATGTATTTGTTTTTAGTTTAGTTTATTTCTGATTTTACCTCCTAAGAGTTTTGTTTTGTTTTGTTTATATTCCACAACCGAGTGGTATATAAATTTTATGAAATAAGTAGCATATATAAGAAGCCCATTAAGATAAATTCAACAGTGTAAATAAGTTTTGATGGATGTAATAACAGAATACTGAATGGTTTAGTTCATGTAAAATATGCAGGGATTTATGTATCTGAAGAAGCGTGCATGCACACGAAAGCTTATACCAGAACAAACTTGGTTGGTCTATAACAGGGGTCAGCAAACTTTTTCAGCAGGGAGCTAGTCCACTGTCCCTCAGACCTTGTGGGGGGCCGGACTATATTTTTTGGGGGAGAAATGAACGAATTCCTACGCCCCACAAATAACCCAGAGAGGCATTTTAAATAAAAGCACACACTCTACTCATGAAAAAACATGCTGATTCCTGGACCGTCCGCCGGCCAGATTGAGAAGGCGATTGGGCCACATTTGGCCCCCGGGCCTGAGTTTGCCTGCCCATGATCTATAAGGTGCCACTAGACCATTTTTTATTTATTTTTATTTCACAGGAATTTATGTTATACAAAATGAAGCATGGAAAGAGAAGAAGGGAAGTCAGTGATATGTTTTGGTTGTTTAAATGGATATTCTAAATTGCAAAGCAGAAAATGTGGTGTGTGTGTGTGTGTGTCATACCTAAGAAGTCTAAGCTGGCTGGGATTTCTTTTCTCTTCTCTGCGCCACCTCCTACACCCAACCACGACCACTTGCTGGCGGTGTGTGCATGGGGCCAAAGAACCACAGAACTGCAGGGCTGAAGAGGACCCCCAAGGGTCATCCAGCCCAACCCCCTGTGACTTAGAATGTCTGGCAATGAGCAGTGGCATCCTGCTCTCTTTCGGATCCTGCTCTCTTTCCAAGGAGGCTTCGTCGAGGCCTTGGAGGCAGCCTGCTTGCCCTGCCTTGTGTTCCGCTACTTCTGACTGCAGTTAGTGAGCTGCCGCAGATCAACCCAGGCGGGGCCGAGATCCCTGCCTCAGCACACCTCAACAAGCCTTGCTGGCGCGGAGCCATGGAGCAGGTGGTTGCAGCTAACAGAAAGGCGTGCAAATTAATGCAGGGCCAGGGACCCATCAGCATCGCCAGCCAGCCAGCCAGGCTGCCTGTCTGCAGCCAGGAGAGTCCCCTCCTTGGATCTCTGCTCCCCTACAACATCCGCCCTCTTCTGCCTACAACAAGGTCCCTCCTGTACCCAGTGCCAGCTGCCCTCGGCCACCCCCAGCTGCCCCGACGGGCCCAGTCCAAATCCTGTTGCAGGCCCAGTGTGCCTGCAGATTCCTTGCCGGCGCCCCAAGCTCCTTGTATTTGTGTACAGACATCTCCCACGTTCCTGCTTCCCTTGCTCTCATTATTCATCGGCTGCTGCAGTCCGTTCCCACCATCTGCTCGCTAATTCTAAATTGGAGGTGCGTGCCAAGTCACCGAAATTAAGTCAGCGCCCCCCCTCTCCCTACCTAGGCCAAACCTGCCGGTTTCTAGAACAGGAGAACAGGATTCAGCAACCCAGGGAGAGGAGTCTATGCCGGCCAGAGGCAGCTCTCAGGTTGCAAGCCTCTGTGTTAAGAAAGAAATGCAGGAACTTTAAGGAGACTTCCTGGACATGGGGAAGCAGAGGGGGCAGGTGCCCACCAGGACTGGGAGGGAGGCCAGCAGTAGGTGGCACCAGGTAAAGGTAAAGGGACCCCTGACCATTAGGTCCAGTCATGGCCGACTCTGGGGTTGAGGCGCTCATCTCGCTTTATTGGCTGAGGGAGTCGGCGTACAGCTTTCGGGTCATGTGGCCAGCATGACTAAGCCGCTTCTGGCGAAGCAGAGCAGCGCATGGAAACGCCGTTTACCTTCCCGCTGGAGTGGTACCTATTGATCTACTTGCACTTTGACGTGCTTTCGAACTGCTGGGTTGGCAGGAGCAGGGACCGAGCAACGGGAGCTCACCCCGTCGCGGGGATTCGAACCGCCAACCTTCTGATTGGCAAGCCCTGGGCTCTGTGGTTTAACTCACAGCGCCACCCGCGTCCCCAGGTGGTGCCAGAGCCCATGGCAAAGCAGAGCCAGGGCATTCTAGCTTTCTTTCCATTCTCCTCAAGACCAAGGCAAAGAAGGAGGAGGCGGCCAACAGGTTGTGCCACCAGCCTTTGGATGAGTTTTAAGGAAAAAGGTAGGCAGCTGAGGGCAGGATGACTGAGATGGGCACTGCCCCATAGACCTTAAGGGAGCAGCCTTTCCTATGGAGAAGTGTCCTGGGGGGCAGTTTCTTAAGAACCTAAGAAGAGCCTGCTGGGTCAGGCCAAGGAGCCAACCAGATGCCCATCCTGGGAAACCTAAAAGCAAGACCCAAGAATGAGAGCCCTCTCCCCTCCATCACTGCCTCTGACAATTGTGCCTGGCAGCTATTGATTGACTCATCCCATGGATTTGCCTTATCTTCCTTTAAAGCCATACAAGCTGGCTGTCATCACTGCCTCCTGTGGGAGAGAGTTCCACAGGTTAACTCCGTCTGAGGGCTTTAAAGAGGATGAGGTAGATTGAGGGTGGAGGAGAGGACCATGAATGGCTTCCAGTGGTGATCTAGGCTCTGCCTCCACGGCCAAAGGGAGAGGTGCTGCTCTCTATGCCACGTGCTGGAAACCACAGGATGGGAGAGGTATCTTGAGTTCGAATCCTGCTTGCGGGTTTCCCATGGGGGCATCCGGCTGGCCACTGTGAGAACAGGATGCGGGACTAGATGGGCCCTTGGCCGGATCCAGCAGCTTCTTCTGACGCTCTAGCACTGAGCTGCAGCCCTTCCCTGGATGATCCCCCCTCCCTCTGATCCGCCTGTTATTCATTGTGTCATATCTTTATTTATTGATTTATTTTGCCAAATAGCACTCCCCTACTCAATGCTTTAATAAATAAATAATATTTTTTTATTTGTGCCCCGCTAACATCATAAAACTAACACAGTATACAAAGAACATAAAAACAGGCAATCTATTAATTAAAATACATCTTAAAATTAGTTCAGAGCAAATTAAAGTCTGGTAATTAAAGTCTGCTAATAAGTATTTGTTATTATTTTATTTGTCCCAGCTTTTTCCCTGACAGGGACTCAAGGCGGATATCTATCTATCTATCTATCTATCTATCTATCTATCTATCTATCTATCTATCTATATCTATCATCTATCATCTATCTATCTATCACCCCTTTGTTGTTTAGTCGTTTAGTCGTGTCTGACTCTTTGTGACCCCCTGGACCAGAGCACGCCAGGCCCTCCTGTCTTCCACTGCCTCCCGCAGTTTGGTCAAACTCATGCTGGTCTCTTCGAGAACACTGTCCCACCATCTCGTCCTCTGCCGTCCCCTTCTCCTTGTGCCCTCCATCTTTCCCAATATCAGGGTCTTTTCCATGGAGTCTTCTCTTCTCATGAGGTGGCCAAAGTCTTGGAGCCTCAGCTTCAGGATCTGTCCTTCCAGTGAGCGCTCAGAGCTGATTTCCTTCAGAATGGAGAGGTTTGATCTTCTTGCAGTCCATGGGACTCTCAAGAGTCTCATCCAGCACCAGAGTTCAAAAGCATCCATTCTTCGGCGATCAGCCTTCTTTATGGTCCAGCTCTCACTTCTATACATCACTACTGGGAAAACCATAGCTTTAACTATACGGACCTTTGTTGGCAAGGTGATGCCTGTGCTTTTTAAGATGCTGTCTAGGTTTGTCATTGCTTTTCTCCCAAGAAGCAGGCGTCTTTTAATTTCGTGACTGCTGTCACCATCTGCAGTGATCATGCAGCCCTCCCCTTAAAAGCAGCTGGAGGCAGAGGGACAGCAAGGATGGTCAGCCTGGCTTCTCTGGGGAGGGGGTTGCAAAGTTCATCTGTGGGGGCAGCTGCTGCCCCCCCGCCTCGCCAGACCCTTTGGGCTCTTCCCCTGTCTTGGGCACAGAGCAGGAGGCAGGAAAGCTCATTTATTACTGCCTCTGTGCTGGCCTGGCCTGCAAGCCCGTTTCTCCTTAAGAGACTCCGTCTTTCCTGGTCCCTGCCAGCCCTTTGCACACGGAGAGCCAACGAGGGCAATCCATCACCCTGACAGGTGGAGAGTCGCCAGTGGTGAGTCACATTTACATGGGGGGGGGGGAGGGAGGGATATTGACGGAGCCCACAGAACCACTAAGGAATTGCGGGTGCAGGGGGGGTTGTTTCCCCAAGAGTTGTCCATGCAGCAGCCGTGTGTGTTGCAAGGAGTTGCAGGGGCTCCCCTGCGCAACGTCACAAAAGATGCACAGCTCAGCTCCTGGAGAGCTTTGTGAAGGGACATGCGTCAGGGCAGCAGAAACACGCCACTGGTGCCAGCGGCAGAAAACAAGACTCTCAGCCCCAGAGCTGGGAATCCTCCCAGCTCTACCAGCAAGACAGCTGCAATGCTAACAGGCGCAGTGATGTCACCGGGGGGGTGGAATTATACCTAGGGAAGGGACCCCAGAGGGTTATCCAGTCCAACCCCTTGCAATGCAGGAATCTGGACTAAAGCAACTCCAGTGGGGCTTGATGGGCTGACTAAACATCCTTCCTTGCGATACTTGCCCATGCCTTGTCTTTAATATGAGGAGCCCACTGTGTAAAAACACACAAATACAGCCATACCTCGGGTTACAGACACTTCAGGTTGCGATTTTTTGGGCTACAGACCCGCCAAAACCCGGAAGTACCAGAACGGGTTACTTTCGCTTTTTGGCGGATGCGCATGCACAGAAGCACTAAATCGCGCATTGTGCATGCGCAGAAGTGCCGAATGGCAACCAGTGCGTGCGCAGATGCGCAGATATGGGTTGCGAATGCTGCGGGTTGTGAACGTGCATCCTGCATGGATCACATTTGCAACCCAAGCGTCTACTGTAGGAAAAAAAACCAGGGATTCAGGCCCACACAGGCTGAAGAAGGAGTTTCTCTTTGAAACTTGAGATCTCCAGACTCCAGTTCTGCTTGCTACATCAGCTCCGCCGATACAAGAATTTTCTTGCTCCGGAGATAATGAAAATATATCATTAATTGTAATATGGTACTTATTTTGATGATGATTCTGGAGCACCGCTTATATGTACTGCATGCCTTGTAATAAGAGGGTACATTGTGACGGATACAAATCATTGTACAGTGGTGCCTTGTTTCTCAAACTCAATCCGTTCCAGAAGTCTGTTCCAAAACCAAAGCATTCCAAAACCAAGGCATGCTTTCCCATAGAAAGTGATGCAAAATATATTAATCCTTTCCAGACTTTTAAAAACCACCCCTAAAACAGCAATTTAACATGGATTTTACTATCTAACAAGCCCACAGATCCATAAAACGAAAGCAATAAACAATGTACTGCAGTCATGTGATCCATCAGTAGCTGAACTGGGTTCCACACAGTCACAAAAGCAAAACAAAAAGGCTGCAGAAATGCAAAATAAATAGCAAAAACAGACAGACCTCAGCGTAACACTCAAAACAGAGCAAGTTCGGCTTCCGAAAAAAGTTTGCAAACCGGAACACTTACTTCCGGGTTTGCAATGTTCGGGTTCCAAGTTGTTTGAGTACCAAGGCATTTGAGAGCCAAGGTATCACTGTATTTCGCTTGCTATCTGTTGTGTCTTTGTATGCTGGCCTGAACCCCCCATTTCATCTTTAATACAAGGCAATGCTACATGATAAATAAAAGTGTCTCTGTGCATGTGCAGAGTTTCCACACACTTAGAATCATAGAGCTGAAGAGTTTGAAGAGACCCCCTGAGGTTCCTGTAGCCAAATTACCTGCAGCGCAGGAATCACACCTAAGGAATCCCTGACCACTGATCCTACCTCTATTGGGAAAACTCGGGTGAAGGGGAGTCCACGCCCCCCCCCATTCTGAGGGAGCCTGTCCCACTGTCCAAGATCTCTCACTTAGCGGGGAACAGCAGAGCAGAGCCCAACATCTCTGGCCATTCTCGTTCTGGAACGGAAGGACTGCGACACACCTGCCCTGGCAGCCTTCCGGGAGCATGCAGCCAGGCCATCATTTATTATTGCAGTAAGTCTGGAGGAGGTTTATAGAGCAGCTCTGATCCCTCCACAAAACCTTATAAAAGAGCTCTGCAGGATCAGGCCAAGGGTCCATGTAATATAATAATAATAATAATACAGTGGTACCTCTGGTTACATACTTAATTCGTTCCAGAGGTCTGTTCTTAACCTGAAGCACCACTTTAGCTAATGGGGCCTCCTGCTGCCGCCGCCGCACGATTTCTGTTCTCATCCTGAAGCAAAGTTCTTAACCCGAGATACTATTTCTGGGTTAGCGGAGTCTACAACCTGAAGCGTATGTAACCTGAAGCGCATGTAACCCAAGGTACCACTGTAATAATAATAATAATAATAATAATAATAATAATAATATAGTGGACACTCGGGTTGCGAACGTGATCCGTGTGGTATGCATGTTTGCAACTCACAGCAGCGCTTTTGCGCATGTGTGGGTTGCGATTCAGCGCTTCTGCACATGTGCAAAGCGCTTCTGCGCAAGCACAACCGCCCAAACCCGTCCCAGTACTTCCGGGTTTTGGAGGTCCACAACCCAAAAAATCGCAACCTGAAGTGTCTGTAACCCGAGGTATGACTGTAATAATACCTTTATTGTCAAGGTACAACCTGTGTACAATAAAATTAACTGAGCCTCCCCCCCCAACACTCAATCTCATTGCACTCTGTGTGCTTGTCACACAACACACCAACCCCAAAAGTCAGTTGCATTATATTATTTTCCATTCAGCAGCCTAACAGCCCACGGATAGAAACTGTTTTTTAGCCTGTTGGTATGGCTGATTCTACTTCTATATCTCCTGCCCGAGGGTGGAAGATTAAAGAGGTGCTGGCCAGATGTGAATCGTCCCTGAGAATTTTTCTCGCTCTCCTAAGGCAATGATCCCTTGCGATGTCATCTAGCGGGTTCAGGGGACAGCCCATGATATCATGTGCTGTGTTCACCACCCTCTGAAAAGACTTTCTGTCTGTGGCTGTCAAGCCAACGTACCACCCTGTGATACAATATGAGAGGGCACTTTCTGTTGTGCACCGGTAGAAGGAGGTCATCAATTGTCATTTAGCATTGTTCTTTTGCAAGACCTTGAAGAAATGGAGTCTCTGTTGGGCCTTCCTAACCACCTGAGTTATATTGTTTTTCCAAGTGAGGTCTTCACTAAGGTAAACTCCCAGGAATTTAAAGGAAGAGACTCTCTACACACACACACCCCATGTACAATGGGGCTAGTTCCCCTCTCTTCCTCCGAAAGTCCAATACCTTCTCCTTTATCTTGCTAATATTTAGGTGAAAATTATTCTCTAAGCACCATGTAGATGCTTTTTGAACCTCCCCCCTGTACGCTGATACATCTCCACCTGTAATTAGACCCATTATGGTAGTATCATCTGCAAACTTAGTAATTACAGTGGTTGGATCAGACGAAATACAGTGGTACCTCGGGTTAAGTACTTAATTCGTTCCGGAGGTCTGTTCTTAACCTGAAACTGTTCTTAACCTGAAGCACCACTTTAGCTTATGAGGCCTCCCACTGCCACCGCGCTGCAGGAGCACGAGTTCTGTTTTCATCCTGAAGCAAAGTTCTTAACCCGAGGTACTATTTCTGGCTTAGCGGAGTCTGTATCCTGAAGCGTATGTAACCTGAAGCGTATGTAACCCAAGGTACCACTGTACAGTCATATGCATACAACAAGTACAGGTAGGGACTCAGCATACATCCCTGTGGGGCGCCAGTGCTGAGCTTCAGGGAGGTAGATTTAATAGACCCAATCCTCACTGTTTGTGTCCGATCATTCTCACAGGGGCCAACCAGTTGCCCAAATGGGAAACCCGCAAGCAGGATTTGGGCGCAAGAGCAACTCTCCCCTCCTGTGGTTTCCAGCAAACGGGATTTTCGGAAACCTGCCTGCCTCTGACTGTGGGGGGGGGGGGGGGGAAATAGGAGCCACTGTGATTAGCAGCATCTTTCAGCATCTGGAGTGGGGGGAAGGGGGAGCTTTTTCAGGCCGAGGGCCGCATCCTGTCCAGGGCAAGCTCCCGAGGGCCGCACACCAGCTGTGGAGAAAGCCAGAGGCAAAAGCAGGCTGAGCAATCCTTTTTGAACTCCCGGTTTTCTCTGCACACTCGCCCTGCCCCCTGGTTCTCCATACAGGAAGGAAGAGGCGTTCTCAGTGCCCAAGGCCTCATCCTGACTGAAGGAGGGCTTGCTCAGGGCCCTGAGCGCCAGGTATAAAGGCCTGGAGAAAACAGCCATTCCTTTGAGTGACAGGCCTCGACAGTGGCCAGCGGTGCGGAATGGAGAAGTGAGATGACGGTCAAGAAGGGATGCTTTCGGAAAAAGAAGGTGGAAATGTAAAGTAGTAAAATTATTTTGGGAAATGATATATAATGAGTTTTTTTGGGGGGGGGATGTTTAAAATAACCTTTTCTTAAAAACAAACAAACCCTGAAGCCTTTCTTTTAGGAATTCTAGGTGCTGAAATTCCAAGGGAGCAGAAAAGGCTATTTATGTATGTGACCACGGCTGCACGGATGTTATTGGCCCAGGATGGAAAGAAGATAAAGTCCCTACCAGAGAGGAATGGCAGGTGAAGTTGATGGACTATGCTGAAATCAGGAAGACCAAAATTTTAATAAGGGATGGGGGAAATTTATACAGTGGTGCCTCGCAAGACGAAATTAATTCGTTCTGCGAGTTTTTTCGTCTTGCGGATTTTTCGTCTTGCGAAGCACGGCTATTAACGGCTATTAACGGTACTTAGCAGCTTTAAGAAAAAGCGCCTTTAAGAAAAAGGAAACAAACTCGCAATTAAGAAAAAGTAAACAAACTCGCAAGAACTCGCAAGACGTTTTCGTCTTGCGCAGCAAGCCCATAGGGAAATTCGTCTTGCGAAGCGACTGAAAAAATGGAAAACTCTTTCATCTTGCGAGTTTTTCGTCTTGCGAGGTACCACTGTACTTTATCTTTAAAATCATTGTAAACAGCTAAAATCGTGTGTAGGCAAAATAAGGCCCGGGGGCCGGATCCAGGCCACGGATGGTCCGGGAATCAGCATGTTTTTACATGAGTAGAATGTGTACTTTTATTAAAGTGCATCTCTGGGTTATTTGTGGGGCATAGGAATTCATTCATTCCCCCCAAAAAATATAGTCTGGCCCCCCACAAGGTCTGAGGGATAGTGGACCGGCCCCTTGCTGAAAAAGTTTGCTGGCTAAAACCGTTAGTAGGATTGGAATAACACTTGTAGTTTAATGGTGAATTTTGGATACAGTGGAGATGTGAAAGGTTTGGATTATCATAAAAGATGCAGGAGGAAATGATGTAACAATAGGACCCACAAAGGGCAGGAGGGAAGTCCAGGAGATGCCTTGGAATCTTGTTTTTATGCTGTATGTTGGATATGTAATTGTAAAATTTTAATCTGAAAAACCACATAAATAAGGAGTGTTGCTTTCGATGCAATTCCTGCATTGCAGGGGGGTTGGACTAGATGACCCTCGGTGTCCCTTCCAACTCTGCACTTCTGTGATTCTGTGGCTCCGTCCCTAGCTCTGCACATCCGCCAGGCGCCTCTGGGAGGGAGCCCTGTTTGGGATCCTGCCGAGAGGCGAGAGGTTATCTGTGTTTCGAGAAGGACGTTTTTTAATTTGCCCACTTCTCTCGCAGGCAGCTGCCTGGCCTTGTCAATCACGGCTCGGCAGCCCGC
Source organism: Podarcis siculus (assembly GCA_034642415.1). Classification (NCBI taxonomy): domain Eukaryota; kingdom Metazoa; phylum Chordata; class Lepidosauria; order Squamata; family Lacertidae; genus Podarcis; species Podarcis siculus. The sequence continues at coordinate 655,320 of JAXCMG010000082.1, forward strand.
GGGGCTCCACTGTGTTATCAGTCCGTGCGTCCGTGCGCTGCATGCACAACGCTCAAGCCCAGCGCGGAGACGCGCACGGCCTCCAGAGAAAACTTTTGCAAAACGCTTCTCCATGCAGCACATGGTCAAACTGTGGATCTGGCCCCTGCAGGAGGCAGGGAGGGCCACCAACTTCTGAAAGAGGAATAGACACACCTTTGTAGGGGACAGGGCTTTGGATGGCTCCCAGACACAATGGCTCAGCTTTGCCTCCAACGTTGACAGGCAGCGACGCTTCTGAGTCCCAGTGGCTGCAAACCGCTGTGAGGACGGGAATCTGGACTAGAAGTACTCATTTTAATGTCCTTAATAATAATAATAAATTTTTATTTATACCTCGCCTGCCCCACCAGAGCCAGGCTCAGGGTGGCTAACACCAGTAAAATTACAATTAAAAAACAACACCTCAATTTTAAATACAGGTTAAAATATAATTTAAAATGCAGCCTCATTTCAATAGTAGCCCATAGATCAAAACCATAAGGGGAGGGAAACATAAGGGTTAGACTGAGTTCAAACCAAAGGCCAGGCGCAACAGCTCTGTCTTGCAGGCCCTGCGGAAAGATGCCACGTCCCGCAGGGCCCTGGTCTCTTGTGATAGAGCGTTCCACCACGTCGGGGCCAGTACTGAAAAGGCCCTGGCCCTAGTGGAGACCAACCTAACCACCTTGCGACTTGGGACCTCCAAAGTGTTGTCATTTGTGGACCTTCAGGTCCTTTGCGGGGCATACCAGGAGAGGCGGTCCCATAGGTACGTGGGTCCTAGGCCTAGATATCAATGACTTCCCTTCTTCTCTTTCCATGGTTCATGTTACATATCACAAATCCCTGCATATTTTACAAAAACCATACCCATTAATTTTCCATTATTACATCCATCAAAGATTATTTACACTGTTGAATTTTTCTAAATGCTGCCAGCGTTTTCAGCTGTACACAATTATTTCCCATATATCCATTCAACATTTTCCAATCTTCCTTAAACATATGTTCTTCTTGTTTTATTCTATATGTTAAGTCTGCAAGTTGTGCATATTCCGTCAACTTAAGTTGCCATTCTTCTTTTGCTGGGACCTCGCTCGTTTTCCATTTTTTTGGCTAACCAAACACGGGCAGCAGTTGTTGTATACATAAATAACCTTTTTTTGGCACCTGGGAATTTCCGTCTGAATTATCCTCCTTCCTTGGAGGTTTTAACCAGAGTTTGGATGGCCATCTGTCATGGATGCTTGAGCTGAGATTCCTGCATTGCAGGGGGTTGGACTAGATGACCCTTGGGGACCCCTTCAAAGACACAGATCCCAGCTTGGAGAAAACACTAGAGGAGGATGTGCAGCAAGGCCAGTGATAGGAGAGTCCCGAGGGCCACTTAAAGCTTCCTGGAGGGCCACATTCTGTCGGTGGACCTGAGGCTCCACACCTCTGCTCAGAACGTACCCTAGTGAAGGAGCTGCGCTACCCTGGCAAGTGCCTCTCCAGACTCAAAGATCCCCTTCTAAACTGCCTCTGTTCCCTTGCAAGTCACTCTGGGCCTCTGAAGTGCCTTTGTGGAGCGTTTACATTTTGCACCCTTTGGTTCCCCCCCTGCTTTTTCGGCGCACAATGAGACAATCGAGGGAAAGGGAGAGGGAAGGGTGACCTTTAAAAGCCACCCAGGAGGAATGAGCGTCACCAGAAAACGAGTGACGGAGAGGAGCCTGTCATGTTATCAAGAATAACAAGGAGCTGCTCATTTGCCTGTGATGGGAACAGCCAGCAGCAAAGTCTCCCCTCTCTTGTAGACCCCTTGCACCCCACACCAGCAGAAGCACACCCCACAGCGCGCTCCTCCGTATTTAAGGAAAGGGCACCATGTGGGGCTAGGGACGGATCCTGCAGCACAGAGCGCCTCTGGCTGGCACCGGCGGCCAATTCCCTTGGGAATTGTTGAGAACGAAGAGCCTTTCCCCTGAACTGGCCACCATTCCAGTCCAGACATTTCCCGTCTCGAAATGTCAAGCTGAAATCTTGATGGGTTGAAACTTGGTTTGGGCAGAAAACATTTTCTCCAACGGCCCACCTCTTTTCTCAAATACAAACCAGGTTCTGGCTTCTGTATATGGCAAGTCTAGTTCCCTGTCCATTTACAAAGGCCTCCTACACAACCAGACAAAGCTTGGAAGGGGCAGAGAGAGATTGAGATTGAGAGGTTCTCAATAGAAGTGTCTTTCATCTGAAAAATTAGAAATTACTTGGAAGTACCAAATAGGCCTAGGATTAAGTTAGGATTCAACTAAATAAGTGGGATTTACAACAGTAAGAAAAATGAATAAGTTAGATTACAACTGGGAATATTTTTGTTTAATGATGATATTGGAAAGCTGTTACATCCGGATACAAGGAAACTCAGAAGGGAGGGACTAGGGGAAGTCAATAATATGTTTATAAGGTTGGATTTTTAAAGAATTAAGTTTGTTTTTATTGTTCACTTGTTTATTGTTTTCATTTTTGATGTACCGTATTTTTCGCCCTATAGGACGCACTTTCCCCCCTCCAAAAATGAAGGGGAAATCTGGGTGCATCCCATGAGGCGAATGCAGGCTTTCGCTGAAGCTTGGAGAGCGAGAGGGGTCGGTGCGCACCGACCCCTCTCACTCTCCAGGCTTCAGGAAGACATCCGCAGCCTAGGCAGCCCTGTGGGAGGTCCCGCAGGGATGTCTAGGCTGTAGATAGCAGCCTGCTTCCCGGAGCGTCGGGCGCCCTGAAAGCAGAGCGCCCGGCGCTTCGGGAACACATCCGCAGCCTGGGGAGCCCTGCGGGAGTTCCCCGCAGGGCTCCCCACGCTGCGGATAGCAGCCTGCCGCCCGGCGCGAGAGGTGCCCTGAAGCAGAGCGCCCCGCGCGCCAGGCAGACATCGGCCAGCCCCACAAGCTTGGGGGACAGCAGGGAGGTGCAGCGCCGTCATCCCGCTGTTCCTCGACCTGGTTCGGTTTCCCTGACCTGCTTTGGGGGGGAAATAAAGGAAAAAATGTTTTCCTTTATTTCCCCCCCAAAAAAACTAGGTGCGTCCTATGGGACGGAGCGTCCTATGGGATGAAAAATACGGTACTTTCTCGTCTTTTTGTTATTCTGTTATGTGATATTTGCTATAATTGTGGGAAATCTAATAAAAAAAATTGTAAAAAGAAAAGAAAAGAAGTGTCTTTCATCTGGCGGATGTGTGGGTGCTCTTCGGACTCCCCACTTCAGCAAACAGAAGACCTTTTCAGCTCCTCTCCACTACTGCACCCGCCTGGGTCTGTGCCAATACACGCAGAGGCTGAATTGCCAGAAACATTTATCTGGGCAGCTCCAGAAAGGCGGCAAGGAGGAAAGGGTGGAAGGTTTCCTAAGACTGATCTGCCTTCAAAGTGAGGTGATCTTGCAGAGGAAGGCAACAGCTGCCAAACACCACTTTTTCCACTATCCAAAAGCTGTGGGACAGCGCTGTGCAGATCACAAACTGCCAAGAGTCTCGGCGCTTGCTTTTTTAAGTTTCTAGCCCTCCATGAAATCAGAGAGTGTCTGAACCTGGCTTCCAGCTGCTGCTTGGGGGTTTCAGAAGCCTGTTGCTCAGCAAGTCTGCATGTGGCACCGACTTCTAATCTTTCTGCACCTCTCAACAGCTTTCCTTTAACTAAACTTCATTGCAAGTGCCAGGAGTTGACCCCACAGGTGTACACAAAACCGGCAAGCCACCACACTCACAGGCATGCTTCATAGTGTTATGGGGGGGCACATATTTAAAGTTGTTAAATGTTACAAATATTATGCATAAACGTATCCTTTCGACTTGACAGCTCAGGGAAGTTACCTAGCTTTCAAAATCATATAAAATCAACTCCTTTGCCAGTTTCTTTCATTCCACCGCCAATTTGATTCATTGGCCAAGGACTTGGAAACCACTTGGTCGCCGCCATAATCCCTCAAGCGGGAAGTGATGTACTCACAAGAAGGTACTCATAGGTGTCAATCGCTGGGCAAAAGCTCTCCTCCGGATTTGCCCAGGTGCCAGACTATGCAAACCAATGTTCTATTCTCCCTTTGCAGTAGGTGCTTAGAATGTGCTTCCCAATACATATCCTGTATCCGCCTGTTGCCGAAACACATTCCTCCAATGTTAATCATGTATAACCCTCCCCTTTTCTGAATTAGCAATGATGTAGTGATGATGCTCAACAAACTGTATGCTGGGATAAGATAGAAACTTTTAAAAGTCCTTAACACCCCATCCTCAGGGTTCAAAATTCCTCTTTGAACCTGTTGTGCCATAAACTTTGGTTTACAGCTATTTGCTCCAGTTGGTAGCTGGACTCCTTCCTTTATTCTGCAGGGAGCCCGACAAGCTGGGGGACTGAGCAGCCTCGCACCTAGATTTTTCTGTAACAATAGGAATGTCGTAACAATGCGTTGCAAAAGAAGAAGGTGGAAGAACAGCCAGCAGCTGAAACCAGAGCTGACCTAGGAGGCATCTGCGAAAGAACTAAGCTGTTCCTCTGACAAGGAACCCGGAATATATCTTCTGGTCTTTGTTGGAGAAAGAAAGCAGAACCTGCCTGCTCAGTGAGGCAGCTCTCCTTGGAAAGAAGGCCGCCACGGATGCAAATGATTTTCAGAGCCGTTTTTTTTTTTTTTTGGGGGGGGGGGGGGGGGGGGGGGGATAGCAAAAGAGGGTTTGGTGGCAGCTAGCTAGAATCACCAGAAGGAAAGCTTCCTTGATAAGAGACGGTGTATCAGGAAGCACAAGCTACTGGAGACCTTAAAACAGAATGGGTTTTGCCATCATATACAGCTTTGGCCCTATAGATCTGAAGGAGCATCTCCACCCCCATCGTCCAGCCCGGACACAGAGGTCCAGCTCCAAGGATCTTCTGGTAGCTCCCTCATTGCAAGAAGTGAGGTTGCAGGGAACCAGGCAGAGGGCACCTGCCCCATGGAACACCCTCCCATTAGATGTCAAGGAGATGAGTAACTATATAACCTTTAGAAGATGTCTGAAGGCAGCCCTGTCTTCGGAAGCTTTTTAACATTTGATTTTTTTATTGTGTTTTTATATACCGTACTTTTCCGTGTATAAGACAACCTTTTTTTATTTTAAAAGTATATTAAAAATTGGGGGTCGTATTATACACGGATAGTGCATAGGGGAGATGTGTGATTGGTTGCTGCCGCGAGCCAGAGATTGTCAGTGGGTATTTGGCATGTTACTGGTGACTGCGGCAATGGCTGGTGTTGATTTGCTGTCGCTGTGACACTAGGGCGGGTGATTGGCAGCTTCTGCCGGCGTGGGGACAGACGATAGCAGGCTTTTGTGATGCGTGCGAGTGGCAGTGTATGTCAGGCGGGTGAGCGATTTTCGACAATTCCCCAGGAAAAAACCCTCAGCAACTCAGGGCAATCTCCCTTTTATATATGGGGGAGTACTATACACAGAAAAATAGGGTATGTTGCAAGCCTCCCAGATGGGCGGGGTACAAATAGTAAAACCGTCATCACCCCCCACTTGTGGAACTGCCCTGTGGTCAAAGTCTAGCATCTGCCAGAACATAAAACGCTGAGCTATGTGGACCACCTGGAAAAGTGGTTTTTACATTCAAGGGGCTTCTCCTTGAGCCAAGACAAACCCCTCCCCACCCCACCCTGAGCAACGCCCTGGGGTCCCTTATGATGCCTTCTCTGAGCAGGACCAGGCAGGTTTCTGCAAGCGAGCTCTTCCTCCTCCTCAGGTGCGCGGAGCCACGGGGGACCTTACCTTGCCTCGAGTCGTACTGTCTCATCTGCACCTCCTCAACACATTCTGCCGGGAACCAGCCCGTCCGCCCCTTCACGGTTCCTTCCCAAAAGCCTCCTTCTCCGATGCTGAGCACTGCGGGAAAGAGAGGGAGAGAGGTCAGGGAGCGCCCTGGAAAAGAACAGAGAGGAGCCACCAAACCACAGGCCCCCCAGTTGCGCCCATGTACCCCAAAACAGAGATGGCTCAAGAATAACAAATCACTTGGATTCAGCAGCGCCCATTTGCCCTGGCTGAGTTTTCTCCCTGGACTTTGCTGCCACGACTCTCCCTCCTGGACCCTGGTTCCCCAATACTCCTTTCCTAGGGCCCCGGGCAAGACTGGCTAATTTGCTTCAGCCCTGTCATTATGCAAAGTTGCCATGTGTCCTCTTTTTCCAGGACACGTCCTCTTTTTCAAGTTTAAAATTTCTGTCCTGTTGGATTTTTGTTTCGCTTTTTTTAAAAAAAATATCTTCAAAATGTACATAATTATATATGCATTAAACATTGTGGGACGGAAATAAAAGAGAGAGAAAGAAACAGAGAAACAGAACCCGTGTAGAATGGAAAATAAAGGGGGGGGGGACCCAAAACAAGGTTGTTATTGTACTTCACCAGATCTTAATCTATTACAGTATTTGTAAGAATGGATTCCAAGTAGATAAATAGGTCCCGCTCCGGTGGGAAGGTAAACGGCGTTTCGGTGCGCTACTGCGGTTCGACAGAAGCGGCTTAGTCCTGCTGGCCACATGACCCGGAAGCTGTATGCCGGCTCCCTTAGCCAGTAAAGCGAGATGAGTGCTGCAACCCCAGAGTCGGCCACGACTGGACCTAATGGTCAGGGGTCCCTTTACCTTTACAACCCTGTGAGGTAGGCTAGGCTGAGAGATGCAGCAGCTGGTCTGCCCTCAAAGGTCCCACCCTGTGAGCTGTGTGGCCAAATGGCAAATGATGATGATGATGATGATGATGATGATGATGATGATGATACCCCGCCCATCTGGCTGGGTTTCCCCAGCCACTCTAGGAGGCTTCCAGCAGAATATAAAAACATTTTTTTAAAAAACAAAACCAACCTTCCTGATACTTCTCCCTGGTCACAGTTTGACACTCTAACCCAGGGATCAGCAACCTTTTTCACCTGTGGGCCGGTCCACCGTCCCTCAGACCATGTGGTGGGCCAGACTATATTTTGGGGAAAAATATATGTACAAATTCCTATGCCCCACAAATAACCCAGAGATGCGTTTTAAATAAAAAGACACATTCTACCCATGTAAAAACACCAGGCAGGCCCCACAAATAACCCAGAGATCCATTTTAAATAAAAGGACACATTCTACTCACGTAAAAACACGCTGATTCCCGGACCATCCGCGGGATGGATTTAGAAGGCAATTGGGCCACATCCGGCCCCTGGGCCTTAGGTTGCCTACCCCTGCTCTAACCACTACACCACACTGCAGACAAAATGTATATTGCATAGGCTTGCCTAAACGACAGGGCTTTCAAAAGATGTCTGAAAGAAGGCAGGGGCAGTTCCTGGTGAATATCCACCGGCAGGGAGTTCCGCAGGACAAGGCCCACCACACTAAAGGCTCTGCCCCTTCTGGAGGCCAACTGAAATTTGAGGCCATATGGGGGCGGGGTCCCGTGAGCACCTGCAGGAACGCCCCCCCCCCCCCCAGCAAACTCTTTCGGAAGCAATGCAGTATCACAGAAGCAGCCTCTGTACAGACACAGTCCCATGAGACAGAGGGGTGAGACCTTTTATTTTACTTTGTTTCCTGAATCGGGACCGAGTGAGGATGCATCACAGATCCAGACTCCTATACAATTGGCTCCTCCATCATTTCTGGGTGGGTGGAGGCCTGCCTGCACCCCCCTCTCTCTCTGCCCCTGTATTTGCACATCAATGCTCCCTTGTCTGTTCAGAACCACCAAATTAGATTTGGAGATGCACAATTTAACTCTCTAGCTCATCGGGAAAGAAACCGGGAGAGGGTGGGAGGGAGAGAGAGAGAGATCTGGGTGCAAGCCAACAGCTGCCCTTTTCTCCCAAATGATTCCGGCTCCTTCCAATTAACGGCATTGTATCATTCCACACAATTTAACCCAAAAGATTCGGTTAACAAGACCAAGGAAAGGACTCGGGCCACACGCTCGCTGGAACAGAAGCATTTCGCTGCCATATTGACCATGCAGAAGTGGGTAAGGAAGGCAGGAGGGGGAGGCGGGAGAGGAAACCCAGCATTAAAAGCCTCTTGTGGGTTGTAAATCAATATGTATTAATGGCTGCATCAGAGGCAGGAATGCAGATGGGGAAGCTGGTTAAAGCTCCAACGTTTTAAGCCTGCAGCTGGTGGCTTCGAGGGAGATGCCAAGAGCCTGGATTTCGCTGCCCGGCGGTTCCTGCCCCCAGTCTGCCTTCCTGGCAAGCTGGAATTTGCAGCCCCTGCCCAGGAACACCAGGCCCTTTCTCTGTGCATCTGCCCCCACCCTGCTTGGTTCCGTAAATTCGCCCCTATAAAACAGATTGTTCAGGATCGTGGTTTGCATCACACACACAAAATGCAAAACAGTAACAACTCACAGCACTTTAATTCAAAATCCAATTAGAACTATTTGGTGCCATTAATTCAACAAAACCGATGAACTTAACCCAGTGATACCAGCTTTTCAAAGTCTGGGAGTAAATGACACCTTTAACACACACACACCCAGTGCCACCCACCTGCCTCTTAGAAACCCCACCCCACCCCGGTAACCCCACTGCCCCACTTTGGAAACCAATGGGTTAAACTCTCAGCCCTCAGCCTGTAATGAAACTGAACCCACTGTGTGTAAATGAAATGAATGCAGATTCATTCTCTCTCTCCCTCCCTCTCTCTCTCTCTCTCTCACACACACACACAGAATTTCTTCTTCCTCTCTTGACTCCCACCCAAGCAAAATGTATATTGTAAGCTCCTTGGGTGCAGGGACCCCCCTTTTCTGCTTCCACTCTAAATTGGTGCTGATATTGGTGGCTTTATAAAATAACGAGGTGCATTCAAACTAACTTTTACTCAGAGTCAATCGGGTGAAATTAACGGATTAAGTGTTAATCCGAAATTAAGTTACTCATGGTCATTAACATCAACAGGACCGAGTAAAAGTCAGCTGACTACAACCCAATATTGGTTTATTTAAAAGCATTTATAAGCCACTTAATAGATTATTGTTTTTTTGCAATACGCAAGTGGTGTAGGGCGTAAAAAGCAACCAATACCATGCAATCACAGGAACTGTAGAGTTGGAAGGGACACCCAGGGCCATCTAGTCCAACCCCCTGCAATGCAGGAATCACAGCTAATCACATTCAAACAAAACACAACCTAAGACCAACAAAATGGTATCCGAAAAGCACACGAAACAGGGATTCGGGGGATGCAAATACCCAAAACAGGGAAAGCCTAAACGGCTAACCCCTTGCGACCAGTGCTGGCTGGTGGCACTTTCGAGGGCCAAAATATCCTGCTGCCGCAGCATTTTGAGATTTGGATTATGTCCAGTGTTATAAGAATTTTAAGGTCTTATATATATAAAATAAAAAGGTAAAGGGACCCCTGACCATTAGGTCCAGTCATGGCCGACTCTGGGGCTGCGGCACTCATCTCGCTTTATTGGCCGAGGGAGCCAGTGTACAGCTTCCGGGTCATGTGGCCAGCATGACTAAGCCGCTTATGGCGAACCAGAGCAGCTCACGGAAACACCGTTTACTTCCCGCTGGAGTGGTACCTATTTATCTACTTGCACTTTGATGTGCTTTCGAACTGCTAGGTTGGCAGGAGCTGGGACCGAGCAACGGGAGCTCACCCCGTCGCAGGGATTCGAACTGCCAACCTTCTGATTGGCAAGTCCTAAGCTCTGGGATTTAACCCACAGTGCCACCTGCGTCCCATATATATAAATTCGTTGTTCATAAATGTACCAAGCAAACACATATAAATATGTAAACCACATGTCTGAAGCCCACAGAAAAAGTCCTGGAACCATTTTCTCTCTCCCAAAATGACCAAATATTTCTCTGCAAGGTCCAAGGAAACGGGGAAATCTCCCCGTTGTCTCTTTGCTCACAAATCCTGTCTTAAGGGCAAATTTAAGATATGAATAGGGTGAGCCTGTGACCTGGATTCAGGAATTGAGTAGTTATCATAACAAAAGAGTGGCCAGGATGCCCAGGTAATCCAATCAGGTAACCTGGCAGACAGGAAGGAGCAACACACCCAGATCCCCCCCCCCTTCTGTGATGTATGTATGATGTTTCTGAGGGCGGTCTGGGACTCCAGGGCGGGCAATTTCAAAATGTCTATATAAGGGCTTGCATGCCTTTGCTAGGGGTCCTCCTCTCCCCTGCTTGTGGGGGGAGCACCCTGTTGCAACAGATCAATAAAGATTAGGCTTACTAGCTGCTTTGCTTCTCAATATTCTCTGGTTGGCCTCTGTTTTTTTCTCCTACCGATAGGGAACCCACAAAAGGACTCTATATGGGCTCTTGGATACCCCATAAGGGATAAAGGAGCAGTTTTTTCCTCATAACATCCAGCTTCCACTCTGCCACAGCCCTTGTGGGAAGGAGCCAATTCATCCTCTCCCACTAAAAGCACACAGCTGATATTCTTCCTACAGGGGAGAAGACACACAAACCTGGAATCTTCTCCCTGGCCGTTTGAAAATCAGCTGGAGAAGGGAATAATGGGGAGAGAGAGTTGAGCGGTCTACACTTGTGCAGAAACAACAAAGGCTGCTGGGCCGGTCAGATCCTGCACCTCTCCACCAGCAACTGTCAGGAAGTCCTGAAAACAAATGCTACAAAGTCCCCCAATGGCATGCTCCCAGTACGTTTCCGAGCACAATTCAAAGTGTTGGTGCTGACCTTGAAAGCCCTAAACGGCCTCAGCCCAGTATATCTGAAGGAGCATCTCCACCCCCATTGTTCTGCCCGGACACTGAGGTCCAGCGCCGAAGGCCTTCTGGCGGTTCCCTCATTGCGAGAAGCCAAGTTACAGGGAACCCGGCAGAGGGCCTTCTCGGTGGTGGCACCCACCCTGTGGAACGCCTTCCCACCAGAGGTCAAAGAGAACAACAACTACCAGTCTTTTAGAAGACATCCGAAGGCAGTCCTGTTTAGGGAAGCGTTTAATGTTTAATAGGTTATTGTATTTTAGTGCTTTGTTGGAAGCCGCCAAGAGTGGCTGGGGAAACCCAGCCAGATGGGCGGGGTATAAATAATAAATTCTATTCTATTCTATGCTTGGCTGAGTCCCAGGGATGTTGTGAGGAATGCCTGGGCTGGGCACGAGAATCGTGGAAATGCAGAGGTGGGAACAAGGTACACAAAAGGGACATCTAGACACCCCCCCCCCCCCGGTGATGCAGGAGGAGCCTGGCCTTTCTGCAATGCAAAACTCTGGGCCAAGGTGGATTTGATTTATATCAAATCGAATTAAATCACGATTTAAGTCACTAGTCAGCAAGACTTGATTTATTTATTTATTTATTTTACGGAAAGACTCATTCTTGCTGGTATCACCTTAATATTTACAACCAGCTGAAGGTTTCATTTTTGGAATAATAAATTTTCAGAGTAGTTTTTACTGTTATATCAAAAATTACTGATTTGGTTATGCTATTAGAAATACACAGGCAGATAATTATGAAATCGTTGGGAGGTTTAATAAGTTCACTGTTTATATCTGGGCAACTTTTCTGCTGTACTTTATTGGAAGGAGAAAAACAACCATTTCCTTATTAACAAATTAAACAATTTATTTAACTAAAACAATAACATTACAGCATATGTATCCATGTTTGTTAACTGTTGCGGATGAACGATTTGAAAAACAACAACAACCTTAGACTGAGTTTCAGCCCACATGAAAAACTCGGAACAAATCCTTATTTCCCGATGAATAGCCTTTGGACTATAATGTAACTTCAGTAGAAAACTATTGTTAGAAAGATTTTTCCTCCAAAAGCATTTTATTTTAAAAATCCAATTTAAATTTAAAAAATCTGATTTAAATAAGAAAAACTAAATTTTTATGATTTTTTTCCTTAAAAAATAATTGATTTTTATCCCCCTTGCTCTGGACCCTGCTTGCAGAATCCCCACTGGGGCATCTGATTGGCCACTGTGAGAACAGGATACTGGACTATGGCAGGCCCCCTTTGGCCAGATCCTGCAGCCGGGCTCTCTCACACCCACCCTCCACAGCGATGCAGCAATCCTGCAAGCGTGACCAACAGACTGGTCATTGGCGCAGTGGCAGCTGGTCTGCAGGCCTGCCTCCCCCCCACCCCCACCCCCGCCTGCCCTACAAGTTGTTCCGTGCGGCAGCCTCGCTTGTTAGCAATTCAGAACGTAATCAGAGAAGCACATTTGCAAACGCCCAATTAATCTAATAAACAGGCTGCACGCTGAGCCTCTGGCAGGCCTGAGTGTGGGGCTGGCTAATTTCAACAGAGGCAGGTTTGAGCAAAGGGAAAAGGCTTGTTTGGAGGGGGCGGGAAATGGCTGGGCAAGCTGCAAAGTTAAATACCTCCCACCGTTATCTTTGCATACCTGTGATGATGTCAGCACAGCTCTGCACGGACACAGAGGAATGCAATTCACAAACACAAACACTAAGACACAAACCTGCACTGGTCCTTTTACTGACAAAACACACCATGGAACATCTGTCTGATGGCTCAACTGCCCCAGCTGGAAGAATGAATTTCAATAGGGGCAAATGTCAGGTTCTGCGCTGAGGCAGGAAGAACCAGATGCACAAATATAAGATGGGGAACCCCTGGTTTACTAGCTGGACATGTGAGAAGGATCCAGGGGTCTTGGTGGACCACAAGCTGAACATGAGTCCACAGTGTGATGCAGCAGCAAAAAAAGGCCAATGCTAATTCTAGGCCAATGCTATTCTAGTTAAAGCTATGGTTTTCCCAGTAGTGATGTATGGAAGTGAGAGCTGGACCATAAAGAAGGCCGATCGCCGAATAATGGATGCTTTTGAATTCTGGTGCTGGAGGAGACTCTTGAGAGTCCCATGGACTGCAAGACGATCCAACCTCTCCATTCTGAAGGAAATCAGCCCTGAGTGCTCACTGGAAGGACAGATCCTGAAGCTGAGGCTCCAATACTTTGGCCACCTCATGAGAAGAGAAGACTCCCTGGAAAAGACATTGATGCTGGGAAAGATGTAGGGCACAAGGAGAAGGGGACGACAGAGGACGAGCTGGTGGGATAGTGTTCTTGAAGCTACGAACATGACTTTGACCAAACTGCGGGAGGCAGTGGAAGACAGAAGTGCCTGGCGTGCTCTGGTCCAGGGGGTCACTAAGAGTCGGACACAACTAAACAACAACATTCTAGGCTGCATCAACAGAAGTCTACTGTCCAGATCAAGGGAAGTCATAGTCCCGCTCTATTCTGCGTTGGTCAGATCCCACCTGGAATCCTGTGTCCAGTTCTGGGCACCACAATTTAAGAAGGATGTTGACAAGCTGGAATGTGTGCAGAGGAGGGCGACCAAGATGACCAAGGGTCTGGAAACCAAGCCTGATTAGGTGTGGTTGAAGGAGCTGGGTATGTTTAGCCTAGAGTGTGATACAGCAGCAAAAAAAGGCCAAAGCAATTTTAGGCTGCATCAACAGAAGTTGAATGTCCAGGTCAAGCGAAGCCATAAAGGTAAAGGGACCCCTGACCATTAGGTCCAGTCATGGCTGACTCTGGGGCTGCGGCACTCATCTCGCTTTATTGGCCGAGGGAGCCAGTGTACAGCTTCTGGGTCATGTGGCCAGCATGACTAAGCCGCTTCTGGCGAACCAGAGCAGCGCACGGAAACGCCGTTTACCTTCCTGCTGGAGCGGTACCTATTGATCTACTTGCACTTTGACGTGCTTTCGAACTGCTAGGTTGGCAGGAGCAGGGACCGAGCAACGGGAGCTCACCCCGTCACAGGGATTCGAACCGCCAACCCTCTGATTGGCAAGTCCTAGACTCTGTGGTTTAACCCACAGCGCCACCCCTTAAGGGAAGTTATAGTCCCGCTCTATTCTGCCTTGGTCAGATCCCACCTGGAATCCTGTATCCAGTTCAGGGCACCACAGTTTAAGAAGGATGTTGACAAGCTGGAATGTGTGCAGAGGAGAGCGACCAAGATGACCAAGGGTCTGGAAACCAAGCCTGATGAGGAACAGTTGAAGGAGCCGGGTATGTTTAGCCTGGAGTGTGATGCAGCAGCAAAAAAAGGTCAATGCAATTTTAGGCTGCATCAACAGAAGTTGAATGTCCAGATCAAGGGAATTCCTAGTACCACTCTATTCTGCAATGCAGAAATCACAGCTTAAACATCCAGGACAGATGGCCAGACAACCTCTGCTTAAAAACCTCCAAGGAAGGAGAATTCACCGTCTTCCAAGGGAGTGGGGTTCTGCTGCCTCTGGTGTCTGCTTCCAGGCCAACCCTCTGTTGTCCACCGTGATGCCCCAGATGTGCCCACAAGGAAGCCCTCAAAGTCAAGGCACGAAGGCATCAGCCCCCATCCCAAGCTATCCGTCCCCCAGCAACTTCAACCCACTGACCTTAAGAGAGTCCTTCCAAGCCACAAATCTTGTCACACACTGAACTGGCAAAGGTCGCCGGAAACCGCCCCCCCCCCCCGTGTTGACTCTGCCCACAAACTCCCCCACCAGGCAAGAACACACTGCATGAATTTTGCATTTTAGTGGATTTCAAGTGATGCCTTATTTATGCTCCTTTTCCAAGACACCGTCTACGTTTCTGTCACGTCGAGGGATATAAATATTTCAGCTACACAGACAAATGGCAACGGAGGCTTGAATACAGCGCCCTGCTTTTAAAATTAATAATTGTATTAATCTAACACACAGCCCTGAAACACCTTAATAATGTCATAGTCAATTTAATGGTAACCATAAATCAATTATAACAGATTCCTGTGTCGGTGGAGGCAGACAGCATAAGCTAAAGCTCCTTGCCGAAAGCTGCTTCCAAAGTGTTTGTTTTATTGATGGCCTATTAATTTGCTATTGTGCTCGGAGCTGCTCCTTTCAAATTACTGCTTGCATTTGTAAACCAGTTTGAACGCACTCCGTGGGCAAAACAGAGTAAAAATATTTGAAATAAATAAATGCGCAGGGACGAAGGCGTGGAACTTTTCTGCTTCTTCCCACAACCAGTTCACTATAGTGGACCCTCGCACGCTCACAGCAGGATGGTGAAGAAGCACCAAACACTGGGCGCACGGCTGTGTGCTTGTGTGTGCATTCACTCCGAGAGATCCGCTCACACCCAGGTCTCCAGCTGCTCAGGCGGCTGATCATTTCACACTCATTATGTATTTTAATTAAACATTTATGTATACAAGAGATGCCAATCAAGGCAAGCCAGCCTAGAAGGGAATTAATTTATTCCCCCCAAAGCTAATGAGCACTTTTTCAGCTTTAACAATTCATTAGTCCCTTGGAATTGACAAGCTCGATTTTAAATGCAGGGTCAGGTCCGCAGCGCCAACCACACAAGCTGGCCAAGGATGGCGCTGGGTGCCAGGGAAGGGGTGGCACGGCGGCACTCCTCCCGGCACATCTCCTCTGACCGTGAGCTTCAGTGCTGCTTGGCTTCGTGGCCTCTTTATGTGAGACTCAAGCAAAGTCAGTTTAGATCCCATCCTCCCCCCAGTGGGGCACGAAAGCGAGGGAGCGAGGGATCGCTGTGCCTGCGATTCTTTAAATCTATCCCCCTCCCTCCCAAGAAGCCCAGATGAAATCAGGCAGGCAACTCTCCCCCGAATGCAAGTCCTTCTTCACGCAGCTCGTGGCTAAACTATGGAACTCCCTGCCCCATGAGGCAGGGATGGCCAACTTGGATGGCTTTGGAAGATGATGAGACAAATTCATGGAGGGCAAAGAGATGTGATGACTGAATTCAAATATCACAAGGGCTCTCCCGTGGAAGAGGGAGCAAGCTGTGATTCCTGTATTGCAGCGGGTTGGACTAGATGACCCACAGGGTCCCTTCAATTTTAAGTCAAGAATTATGGGGCTTTTCATTCAAACACACCCATCCGTGGGCTCTTGCTTAAGGGCACAGCGCTCTCCCTGCAACAATTGGAAGCAAGGACCCTTCCTTCTATGCACTACAGCTGTGAACTCCCCCACAAAGTTCCCCATGAAGGGGTGAGGCACCCACAAATTTTGGAGCCAGGGCCATGCACGCTGCATGGCACCCATGGCCACGGGCCCAAGCTGGCACTCCTCCTCCCTTCCTTGCCTGCCTGGCTCGCCCTTCCCAGCCTCTCTGGAGCTGCTCTCGAGTGTCCGTGGCTGGACGCGGTCAGCCTGCTTTGCCCACCGAAGACCCTCCTTTTCTGCCTCGAAGCCGCCCCCTCCCCTTCCCGGCACGACCAGGGCTGCAAGGGTTTTTAGCAGGGAAAGAAAGAAAGGAGGGAAAGGCTGCCGTCTTAAAAAGGAACGCAGTAGGCAGGCTTTCAACAGGTGGAGCTTTCTCTCCTGGCAACGGGAGTTGACACCTGTTGGATTCCTGCTGGTGCTGGAGGCAGATGCTCAAGTTGAGCTCAACTTGTGAGGACCAGGAAAGGATAAGCAAGGACCTAAGCAGCAAGCAAGGACGCGGGTGGTGCTGTGGGTTAAACCACAGAGCCTAGGACATGCCGATCAGAAGGTCAGCGGTTTGAATCCCCGTGACGGGGTGAGCTCCCGTTGCTCGGTCCCAGCTCCTGCCAGTCTAGCAGTTTGAAAGCACGTCAAAGTGCAAGTAGATAAATAGGTACCACTCCAGTGGGAAGGTAAATGGCATTTCCGTGCGCTGCTCTGGTTCGCCAGAAGCGGCTTAGTCATGCTGGCCACATGAGCCGGAAGCTGTCTGCCAGCTCCCTTGGCCAGTAAAGCGAGATGAGCGCCGCAACCCCAGAGTCGGCCACAACTGAACCTAATGGTCAGGGGTCCCTTTACCCTTTTCCTTTAAGCAGCAAACAAGGGGTTTGCGTGTGGGTGGGTAAGACAATGAGGCGGATTTTAACACCACCACAAGTGATGCTAACATGCCAAAGGCCACCATGTGAATCTGTGCATTGCATGTGTGAATGCACCAACATGCACCCACCCATAGTAACTAGTCATGAAAGCCCATGCTTCCAACTCTCTACTGCAGCAGTGAGTTCCAGAGGTCATGTCACACACCAGTGAGAACACACACGCAGCTGATTATCCTGGTGGATGAAATTATTTCTTTTAAATGACAAGAGAGGCTTCGAGGGACCCTTCTACCATACAGCAACCACCTTGTGTATCGATTATGCGCCCGGGCAGAAAATCTGCAGAAATTTTGCAAATGCTGCTTCACCCCTTGCAAGATCCCCCATAGCAGCACTGGGGATTCCTGTTCCTTGTTGCTTCTAGCGTGTCAGCAGACTCATGGAAGGGAAAGATGCAAAATTATTCCCCAAACAGATCAATAATGCAGAAGCTCTGATTGCTATCCGTGCTCATGAGAAGACGGGGGCCACCAAAGAGGAGGGTGGGTTAATTGCTCTGAGGAAGAATTTAAGGCTTGCTGAAAGGGGGGGCCCATAGCCAGAATGGAGAAGGGCAGGCCTACCCCCCCCCCAAAGTGGGTGCGACTGAAGGAGTAGCCACTGAGCTCCAGGACCAGTTTGCAAGAAAAGATGCAATAAAGATCTTGCTTGCCTCACCTCAAAAAAGGATATTGCAGAACTGGAAAACGGTTTAGAAAAGTGCCATCAAAACAATCGAGGGGCTGGAGTGACCACCTTACGAAGAAAGATGGTCGTGTTTCCAACTTTTTCATTTAGACAAAAGGCAAGGAAGAAGCGACATGGAAGAACCTTATAAAATTCTGCACGGCATGGAGGAAATGGAGACAGAAAAGGTTTTCTCCCTCCCTCGCAGCACGAAATCCTCGTAGACATGCAACGAAGCTGAATGTTGGGAGATTCGGGACAGACAAGAAAGTCCTTCTTCCCACAGCACATAGTTAATCTTTGGAACTGTCTGCCACAGGAGGCGGGGACAGATCCCAACCTTGATGGCTTTAAAAGAGGACCGGACAAATTCATGGAAAAGAAATAGATCGATGTCTTCTAGACAAGATGGCTCTGCTCTGCCTCCACAGCTGAAGGTAGCAGTGCCTCTGGATATAAAACATGGGAGGGGAGGGGGCTCTTGTGCTCGAATCCTGGCTGTGGGTTTCCCATGGGAGTCTGGTTATTCACTGTGAGAACAGAATGCCGGACTAAATAGGCTGCTGGCCTGATTCAGCAGGGCTCTTTTTATGTTCACCGGGAACTATAATAATAATAATAATAATAATAATAATAATAATAATAATAATAAT